>JAIEZT010000009.1:743151-1118151 GCA_019594935.1 Periophthalmus modestus
CTAAATTCCTTGTAACTGCTGTGTTTCAAACAACTCATCACTCTATTCTTTTAAGTGCTGCCTCTAGGGACCCCTCTCCAAATCTTGAACGGGTACCTATAGCAGGAGGATTAGCCTTTCCTTTTGTGCATGTTTTTTTTAGGTTTTGGGAGGAGCACTGGCTCCGCCTAAGTCTGTCACAAGAACAAATTTTGAAGTGCGATATGTTGCTGAAGAAATAATACTGAGACTGTTTTTTCCCACTAACACAATAACCCTACAGCAGGATTATCCCAGTAAAACCTCTTCTAATTGTACAATATCTCTGAAAAAAAATGAGCTGCAATAAAGAAACAGCAGAAATTAAATACTTAAATACTTAGCATCTATGAGTCCTAAAAGTCCTAAATTCAACATTTACAGCGCAAATCTCATCGTAGTACAGAAAAATAACTAAACTCCACTAGTACAAAGAAAAAGTCCACGTGATAAATACTGATCCCCAAAATTATTGTTCAATCCATCATTTACTGAACAATAAATCGATACAGTAATTTTGACAGCAGACTTAGAGAATGACACCACCGCATACACATCTATACAGATTTCAGTGGCAGCAGTTGCATTAAACCTGGCCATGTATATATTTATATTTCACTGTTGTTGTGGAGGTCTATAGCTGCTCTGTGGAGTGACAGACCCTGTGTTTACTGTGTTTGAAAGGCACAGTCCATGAATCCTCAGCAGGAGGCAACTCTTGAGCAAGAACAAAGAAACACAGGACGAGGGTGGAGCGAGAGCAGCCCCCGGTGGACAATCCTGGCATTACATTCTAATTACTAAAGGATTAATGGACATTTTTTCTTAGACATAGACATAGTGGCTTCTTACGATGATGATGACAATAATAACAATAATAATAGTTGGTATTATTATTATTAATATTATTGTTATTATTATCATTATTATTATTAGTAGTAGTAGTAGTAGTAGTATTGTTGTTGTTGTTATTATTCTTGTTATAACCAGTAATAGTTTCTACATGAGTAAATCACACTTTGACTGATGCATTAACGTGCATAAAATGACTGCAATAAGCATGCTGTATATGGATAAAAAGCCTAAATATTCTGTCTTGTGTTGTTTTAAATGAGATAAATTAGATCCTGTAGTTTGAGTGTTCCTCTGACAGTAGCCCCTCACCAGAGCCACTTGCTTCATAGTCTCCCTCCAGGTCTTGTCCACAGCGCTGAACTTGTGCCCCTCCTCAGGCATCTGCATCATGATGTCAGGAGAGCTGAAAATGGGCTCCAGGTAAAGCCACGTGGATTGGACCTTCAGCCATTCATCCAGGATCTCCTGTAGCAGCAGCATCTTCCCTTCCCACTCCCTGCACAGGACACAAGGGGGCATTACAGTGTGGTATGAGGTTTGCTGTTAGCTCTCAGCTGTTTTTCACTTTTAAGAATTTTCAAACAAAATTATATATTACATAAATGATAAATTACAGAAATAGAATAAACTTAAACTTAGGTTTGTGTTGGGCAGACTGTTAAATAGTTGCGTAGATAAAACATTAAACGGCACATATTACAAGACAATAAGTATCACTTGTAAACAGGTGCAATTTTCTAACCTTGTTGTCCATTCTATTTCATAATAATTGATTTCATCATAAATGACTTAAAACCACAAAAAAATACAAATATTAAATACAAATATTAATAAAATAACTTGTTTTAATGTGTAAATGTTGACCTAATGTGTAATGTCTAACCCAGTGCATACCTGATCTCCACCTCGAAGGGTTTGATGAAGGGGGAGCCTCTCATGGTTTGAGTCTTGACGATGTGGTCGTCCAGGAGCGTTTGGATCTCCTCCACAGAGGACAGGATACTGGTGCCTGTCTCTCTGTAGGCCAGCAGGTGGAACTCCATGTCCCCCCATTCAGAGCTCATCTTCTCCATGGCCTTCTCTAGACTGTACTCTTTACTGGCCGTCTCACTGATGCCCTCAAAGTTGCCCAGGAACGGCTCAAGTTTGAGGGACAGGAAGTGGGACACATTGGCCTGCGGTGAAGTGGGGTCCAGGGGGATACCGGCCACTTCAGACATGGCTGACCAGTGTCTCTCCCTCAGACCAGGGTTACACAGCACCTGTTATAAAAGATAGAGCTGTGACACCTATGAACACAGCGGTATAAACACAGCACTATAGACATGGCATTATGAACACAGCACTATAAACACAGCATTATGAACACAGCACTATAAACACAGCATTATGAACACAGCATTATGAACACAGCATTATGCACATAGCACTATAAACACAGCATTATGAACACAGCATTATGAACACAGCATTATGAACACAGCACTATAAACACAGCATTATGAACACAGCACTATAAACACAACATTATGAACACAGCACGATAAACACAGCACTGTAAACACAGCACTATAAACACAGCACTATAAACACAGCACTATAAACACAGCATTATGAACACAGCATTATGAACACACCAGTATGAAAGCAGAATTATGAACATAGTATCAAGCTGTGACTGAGAATATGTCATTATTTTGTTATTTGTACTTCAGACAGCTGGTTTGGTTCGCCTGTTTATCAGACGGCAGAATAGTTGTATTATTATAAAGAATATTTGGAGAATGCGCAGGAATTGATATTTTGGTATTTCTGAAGTTTGTAAATAAATAAATTGCCTCACTGTTCTATTTGAATGCATATGAGGCTACAGTATCTGTCATAAGTTGGTCCTTCTTCTGGTTTTGTCTCATGAATAAAAACGATTAGTCAACTAATACAAATTTTGGTTTAAAACACCATCAACTGATTAATTGATTAAATGACTAAAGGCCTATAGCCTTTAGAGAGAGGACCTTAAACCTGTTAAACCTGACCTGGACCATGGGGATGTGCTCCTTGAACTGCTCCACTGTGGCCTTCACAGTGCTGGAGATGTGCAGAGCTTTAGGCACGTCTCCAAAGCCCTTCTCCAGTTTGTACAGAGTCCTCCAGTAGTTCCCCACATCCTCCTCCACCTGGAGACACAAGGCAGCGAATATAATGCTCTACTCTCCATCACTGCAGAAATACACAGGGCCAGTTTCACGTGTCTTATATATAACTGAATTGAAGAAGCAGCTCTTGTGGTCAAAATAAGTCCTCTCTTTACTGTCTGTGTCTAATTGTAAAGTGTTTTATGGTCTCATAATGCGGAAGTGTGCATTAACATGACAGTTGTTTGCTTTACTGTGACGGCAAAACTCCACTCTGGTCTCTGAATAAAAAGCCCTTATAAATTCATTGTGGTGAAAATTTATGATGGTCAGAATGCATAAAGCAAGTGAGGAATAACTATCACTAAAAACGTTTAAAATAACTAGTTCTGTTTTTTTAGACAGTAAAAATCAAGTGTAGCACATTTAACTTATACATAATGTGCATAGTGTATTTCCCACTGTAAATATATATATAAGGAAAAATATTACTCCATTTGCAGATTTTTTTTCTTGAATTGAGAGGCAGAAAGTTAGACATATTTCAAAACAAGAGGTCATGTAGTTATCAGTAAGACATAAATCTAAACAAAACTCAAATGCAGATGTTCTGAATATAAGTCTCCTGTAGATTCTGTATATTTGCAGTGTAAACAGAGTATGACCCTTGCCTTGTCCGGGTTGACCTCAGACATGGGCCCGTGCAGCCACTTCTCATGATGCTTCAGGAAGTCGGACGCCGTTTCATAAAGTTTCAGAAATGGAGTGAGTTTCTCCTGGATTTTCTTCCTCTGAGGATACTGAGAGACGGTCCAATCGAAAGCTTCCTCCTCACGGTTAAACTCATCGATCTACAAATGAAATATACAGTCTCAGAATGCATGTGCATTCTTGTAGATGCTTTGCACTGACATCACACTGGGGGTGTTCTGCATGTATGTCTATTGATACTTTGCAGCTGATGTCATCTACATTTCCTGGGGAGGTGATGCTAACTCTGGGCACTACTCTGTCTGAAGCTCTGTCACTCAAGTTGAGGTTTGTTTTAACACAATCAGACCATAAAGAACTTGGTAGTATAAAGTATTACCAAATCAGTTCACCTGAAACTAAAACAGGTGAACTGATTTGTGCTCTTAAACAAGTCATTGTCGAATAACATTACATTAACAAGCTAGCTAGCATTAGCCAACAATTTTTCCTTTAGTCACTCTTACAATTTTGGTTGAAACTCAAACACCTACACCGGACATGAATGCTCGTATCAATCACAGGCTTGTGAAAATGTGTTGTTTAAATCTATATTAAATTTTCACACTATTTAAAAACATTTTTGGCTGCATTTGCTAATGTGTGCATTGTGCCAGCATGGTAACAGCTGAACATTACACTATACACATGCACGTAGAACCACCCCAGCATGATGTCACTACAAAGTATCAAGAGAGTTGTTAAGTATAATGTAATTTCCGGATCCATCATGATTGAAAACAATGTTTAAATGTCCTCTTTTTGTAGTAACAAAACATCTCACTCTAGAAGATTGCAGCTGTTTAAAGTTACCAAGTTTGACAGACTTGTTCAACAGCACAAATCAACTTACCTGTTGTAGTTCCAGCTAAGTCAATTCTTTATGGTCAGATTGTGTTAAAACAAAGCTCAGATTAAAGTTAACTTGAGCAACAGAGCTTTAGATAGCGCACGGCCTCTGGTTAGCTTCACACAACACAATATTGATGACGTCAGCTGAAAGGTTGCTGAGGAACCCAACTACTGTTCTAAGCTGCTTCCTGCTATTGTCTCTATACTACAGTAATTTGCACATTTCTTCTTTTTTCTTGTTTGCAAATTTTTAATTTATTCTTTTTATTTTATTTTTTGGCACATTTAATATGTTTGCACTGAGGTGGGAGAGAACAGCAATTTCATCTGCGCTATTCATCTTGTATGTATATGCACATTTGACAATAAAGAGAAATTGAATTGAATTAATTTAATTGAATAATACCTTCTCCAGGGCCACCTCCAGCTTGTGGTGCAGACGTTGGGCCTTATTCAGATATTTATCAAGTTCCTCTAAATCTCCAAAAGTGACAAATTCTTCCACCTGAGAAGCGTAGCTCTCCAGCTCCTCCACGAATCGCTCACAGCGTTTCTGCAAAACACAGAGAATGAGAGAAAGATCCAACATTAACTGTAAAAGAAAATATTGTCCTGTGTCAGGTACGATCATGCCTATTTTATTTTTAACTTCAGGGCCTTGTTACTATGCCTGAATCTCCAGGGATTGTACTTACAGCAACAAGCAAAACCTAAGAATTCTCATACACAGACAACTCAAGTCATGTACAAGTTCAACAGATAAAATTCCCCAGCTAAGGTTGTCCTGACCAACACGAGCTCAAGATCTGGAGCTGGGTCCTAGTTTTCCTGACATGCTTAACCCAGACACACTCAAGGATGGGTCAAATGCAGAGGGCACTTTTTTGTCCTATGGAGACAAAAAAGTGTACCCTAACCCTACAAAGAGTGGCACAGGATGTAGAGTGGTTGTGATATAACCAGAAAACCGGTGCAGGTGTAATTATATTAAAGTGCATTTGTGTCACTAATGTATCCAGTTAAGCATGTCCTTGAAACGTGTTCCATTTTTGGAAAATAAAAAAAATAAAATAACTAAAAGCTTTTTTTTTTCCTATTGCAGTTTTAGTGCGGCCAGTTTTTAGACATAGAGAATACATGAGATCTTGTATTAAAAGTTCTTGAATCAAAGTTCAACAAACAAGTGAGATATTAATCTCACTTTTTTATCAATATCCTGATAAACTTCCCCCATCAACATCTATCCAGTATCCCTTAGAAAAACATTTTATACAGTGTTGTTCTCTTCTGACAGGCAGAGATGGCCAATCTTCTTTTTCATATAGGTCATGATATTAAAATTTCAAACTTGATTTTGATATTAAGGAATAGACTTAATACTCAATACTGATTCCAATATCATGATGATCATAAAAATTAAAAAATAAGTCTTTCTTTAGACAATAGAATGTGATTTTGAATGTTAAATGGTGGTACTTTACACTACCATGTGGCTTTGTGTCTGTGTAATCCCTCAGTGGTCCAGGTAGGTTCCATAGTGGTCCATGGGTGTATCCTAGTCTATGTGGCCTTATACTTGTTCTGATACAGCTCAAGATCATTCTAAAGATATTCAGGAAAGGTTCATTTCTGTCCTGTGAATGTGTCTTTTTTAGGATTGAGCCTGTTAAAATGAGTATGTCGTTTTGATTCTACTTTTAGTATTGCTTAGTATCTGATTTTTTATACTTGTGCTTATACTAGTGCAGAGAGGTGGCTGGTGGAGGATGGCAGTCATGTCCCTGTCAGCTTGCCTCAGGGCGGTTGTGGCACTGACCTTGAGTGCGTTCTGGTACTGCTCGGTCTTCTCGCCCACAATCTGTCGGTGCTGCCTGAACACGGACGGCATGCGGTCCAGCCACTCCATGGTTTCTGCGTTGAGCCTCATGTCCAGAGAAGAGAACATCACAAAGTCCACAAGGAAACACAGCTGGGAGTTTGAATCCATCAGCCTCTGATGCAGCTGTGGCATCTCTGTAGACTGCACCTTCTTCACATAGGCCTGAAGATACCAGGTGCACAGAACAGAACACAATACAGGAGAGGTCAAGATAAAATGACAGACTCAAAACCAGACTTCAGAGATAAACCAAGACTAAACCAAAACTAAACCATGACCCTATGCTACTCATTTTAATAAAACACAGTTTTATGATTATGATCATTTCATTTAGCTAAACATTTTACATTTTCCACCTTTTTTAAGGTTTAAAATTGTACTTTCTGGTTGAAAATCATGACATCACAGAGAATTTCATAACTGTCCATAACCTAGCAATCACTTTGTACAAAACTTAAAACTCCTCTGTTCACAGATTCTCTTATCTTTGTATTTGTCAAATATATTTGACAAATAAATAAATAAAAGAAATTGTGTAAATTGTGCTGAGAATTTGGACAGAATTCTCCCTGGGGTAATGATATAAATTTGTTTTAGACCTCTCTACTTCCTGATTATGATCATAATACCTGTCATACCCACTTTAAAACTAATTCTAAAAAGGACAAAAACAAGGCTAGGTCTAAAACTCAAGGTAAAAACTTTCAAAATAAACACATTTATGAAAATGCATCACCTTGAGTTCAATGAGCTTCTGAGTGTCCGGAGGAGTGCTTAGGGCCGTCTCTGCGATCTTCTCAAACTCTGCACACAATCTGAAGAACACAAGTTCAGACCCAAAGCAGTGAAAATGTTGACTCAAGACTCTAATGTCACTAGGGCTGTCACGATACTAAAATTTCAAACTTGATTTCAATGCTAAGGAATATACTTGATACTCAATACCAATTCTACGATTAAGATGATAATAAAAAACACTCTTTCTTTAGATAATAGAGTGTGATTTTCAACATTAAATCATAGTACTGTCTTATTTATTCCCATGTGTCTTATATCTGTGTAATCCCTCAGTCGTCCAAGGAGGCTCCATAGTGGTCCATGGACTTAAACTAGTGTACTGGTCTTGTACTGATACAGTTCAAGATCATTCCAGAGGTATTCAGGAAAGGTTCATTTCTGTCCTGTGAATGGGACAGAAATGAACCAATATTTGCTCAAGTATCGAGTATCTAATTTCGATATTAGTTTTAGCATCAATTAGTATCTGATTTTCAATACCTTCAACAGCCCCAAAGTGCACCAGTGTACTAGTGAAGGGTTAACATAATAATAGAATATAGATGTGTATACGTGAACAAAGGCCCTACTGTCTGTTGATGCTCTGGTGGTCATGTAACATCCTCTTCACCAGTTTGTGCTGCAAATCCTGAGCTCTCTTGGTCAGAGTCTGGATCAGGTTATGAGACTGGACCTCAAACAGCCCCAGACGCTCCACCTACAATCACATATAGGTCCAATGAAGGTAACTAAGGTAGCTCTTATAGTGTTTCCTATAGGTTTATACAGAGACTATGGTGACACAACCAATGCATTTTTTTTTTTTTTTTTTTTTTTAATTGAAGGATCAAATAAACAGTGATTAGAAATTAAATACTTCTGTATATTTATGACTATACTACAACCATGAAGTTTGATCATTTTGTTTAGCTAGTTTTTAGACTGGGGACAAAAATTTTCTATCCTCTAATATTTTTCAGACATTACTGGAAGTTGTAGTAACAACTCTCGTGTCCTGTTTGCAACAATAAACAGATTAACAAACCCTCCAGCCCCACTGGCGTTAGAACTAATTTCCACATCTAAGGGCAATGAGTTCATCTACATGCTGCCTCAATGTCTTACCCACTAAATTTTTAAAGTCTGTGCTCAACAGTTTGCTGTCACCACTCGTTTGCGTAGTTAACATGTCACTTAAATCTGGAACATTCCTAAGAGCTTTGAAAACTGCAAGAATCAAGCCTCTCCCAAAGAAGAGCAGTCTTGATGCTAAAATATTGAACAATTACCGACTAATCTCAAATCTGCTGTTTTTAGGCAAAGTCACCAAAAAGGTTATTTACCAACAGCTTATTAACTGTCTCAAAATGAACAACTCGTTTGATGTTTTCCAGTCAGGTTTTAGACCCCACCACAGCACTGAGACTGCTCTTATCAAGGTGACAAATGACATCCACCTGAACACTGATGCAGGAAAAGTCTCAGTGCCTTTGACACTGTGGATCATGGATCCTCTTAAAGAGACTAGAGGACTGGGTGGGCATCTCCTGTTGCTTAATCTCTACATGCTGCTGTTAGGCCAGTTAATACGCAACAATAATGTGTCCTACCACAACCCTGCAGATGACACTCAGATCTATGTCTCACTGCAGCAGGTGAATATGGACCAGTGGATTCACTCTGACACTGCATCCAACAGATCAGTGTGTGGATGCAAAACAACTTTCTCTAAACTCATACAGGACTGAAGTCAGAGTCTTTGGCCCACAGAAACATAGAGAAAATGTTAGTTAATCACCTCCAGTCTCTCTTTCTCTAAAACCTTCAAATCAGGCTGGAAATCTAGGGGTAATGATGGACTCAGACTTGAACTTTATTATCAAATCAATAACATCTGCAGCTTTTTACCATCTAAAAAACATGTCAGAATCAAAGGTATACTGTCAAAAATAGACTTGGGAGAGACTTATTCATGCATTTGTCTCCAGTAAGTTAAACTACTGGAGACTGCTCACTGGATTATGGTGATTATTTGTGATTATTTCTGTTTTGATTTGTGTGATTTTAATGTCTTTTTTATTCTGTAAAGCACTTTGAATTACCTTGTGCACAAATTGTCCTATACTAATAAACTCGCCTTGCCTATTAATGTGAAACACTCTTATCACTATCTATCTAACTGAATGAACAGCTTCACTCTGTTACACCTTGTGATGTCATACAGTAATGTGTAGGTAATACAGAATGTGCTCCACTGTGTTTTTAAATTCCATACACCTTCACTAGAATCATTTGGATCATTTCAGACCATTAATTGCCCATCCCTATCAAACAAAAGGTAAAAGGGAGCTGTTAACTTGAAAACTACTGTTGATGACATCACAAGGTGGAACAGAGCATTTTGAGCCTTGGAGATGTAGCCAGATTAATAATACAGGATTCTCAAACATGTGTGAACGAATCAAAACACTACTCCAAGTATGTTGTGGATGACGGTGCTTAAAGCTCACAAAAGTTAATTTCACAAAATATATAACTTTCAATACAAAACCTCATGATTACCGTATATGGTGTGGACTGGATCTGATCCATCAGCTGCTGGTAGTGGACCACCTCCACCATGATCTCCTGGAAGCTGTGTGACTCAGACAGGAAGTGGCTGACGTCCTCCTGTGCTTGGTTGCTCACTAAAGGGGCATATTTATCAAAGTTTCTGAGGTAGTCTCTGGGTTTGAGACTCTCCTCTCTGAGCACCCTGAGCATCTGTTCACGATGGGCCTCCAGGACCTCAGGCAGGATCACAGGCCTCAAAGTGCTGCTGCCAGAAGGGGGTGCCGGCTGAGAGACAAGACACAAGCAATTACTGTGTGATAAACTTACACAATGTTGATCCACATAGGATAAACACATATATTTACTTCATTTTGAATATAATTGGGGATTTGTTAAACTTGAACAGCAAGATGGATTCTCAAGATATTTCTGGCTTCACAAACTCACAAGAATCCATCTTGGCATGGACCCACTGTAAGGTTCATCAAGTGTGCAGACCAATCACAGAGCAGCATTGAGGTTTGTGCGGAAGCCAAAGACCAAATGCCCGAACAAACCAAAACAAACATGGCAAGAGCGACAGAAGAACTTCAGCCTATTTAAGCATCAGGTCTATTTTGTGGAAAAATGCAGAATGTCAGAGCTTTGTGCTTTTGTGGACAGATATCTGTGGTTTTCTCTCAACTAGATGTAACAAAAGTTGGACTGGAGTGCTACATATATCAATCTGATGTGAGCCAGGTTTGGGATTTGTCATCCTCTTTAAAGTACAAGTTAAATGCAACTAAATGCTGAACTTAACCAGATGTGACTGAATTATAAATGTAAAAGTTGAAGTAAATATGAACGGGGGTGTTGTTAAAAAGTCTACAATCCTCATCATATTTTTTTCACATATAAACCCTTGTTCCTTGTTTCTCCCTGACTCTACTCCTTACACAGTTGGTGTAGAGCTTAGTTTCGACTCTGGGCACCACAGCGGCTGATCGCAGCATTAGGTCAAACACACTCAGAAGAACCTCTTCAAACGTCTCCAAATCAGGCTCAAACTTGATCTCACTGTTGACCAAAACCAGGTGCAGTATGAAGCCGGGGTGCTCAAAGGCTCGCTCTGAGGGCTGAGGAAAGGAAAATCAATTACTACAACTACAAATGCTCCAAGCAATATTTACTTGTTTTCACACAAAACCCTGGGTATGAACTTCTATGTGTCAAGTTCAGTGTTCGTCAGTAGTTACATGTGCTCTCAAAATGTGATTATCAGCTTTTTTTTTATTATTCTAAGGTTATTCAAATGACATGTAAACAGCAAACCCATCTGATTTCTTTCTGATTACAGTGCTTCTGATTAATCACATCAGAAAACCTTTTCTACTACAAATACTATTGCTATTACTGCTGTTACCATTACAACTACTAAAACTCCTCCTACTGTTACTACTACTCTGTGTCCAAGCAGAAGTTCACCGGATGCTGCGTGATCATCTGGCTGTAGTCTCTCATAGACATCAGCAGTAGCTCCTGCAGTTGTCTGGTCATGAGCGCGGCTGCACAGTTAAAGTACGACTTAAACCTGGACGAGCTGCTGTTGTTTGGCACCTGCTTCTTTTTAGCTCCTCTGTAGAAAATGGACTGTACCTCCGTCAGCCAGCTGGGTTTGACAAGGAGAGGACAGTCAGTCATCTTGTCTCAAATCTAGAATAAAATCTGAAATAGCAACGGACATTTTGAGCAGAATTTTGGTGAACTGTTCTATGTGTTGCCCGATGATCTGCTTAAACTCCTGGAGCTCCATGGACTGTTCACGATTGTGGAACTCACTCACTGTGACCAAGCGCTGAGACTTCAACCTGAGAAAAAAGACAATAACATTCACCTGATGTGTCTGAGCTGAGCTGGCTTAGTATGACTCTGGATTTAGCTTAGCTTTCGTTTGATATGTGGAGAGGACTATAAGAAAAACAAAAAGTGCTAATGCTGTGACCTCTACTTACAAATTAGTTTGAAATGAATTTACTCAAGTTATGTTTAATTATCAGCCAAAATACTTATCTTCCTGATGGATATTTTTAAAGCAGAATTATACTAGATATATTAGATCAGCATGGTTTTTTTTGTCTTTTTATTGTTTTGAAATTGCTATATAAACAAATCACTTACTCATGCCTGGGTGACATAAATATCTTCAGACATGTTTTTGATGAGGCAACATTATAACATGTTAGAAAGCTGACATAATGCCCCCTCTTTAATTGCTTATGATCAGAACAGAATAGGATTTGAGTTTAAACAGTTCAATGCGACTCACGTGAGGCGCTGGTGCCACAGCCCCATCAGCTCCATCATGGGGGGGCTGAAGCAGTGCAGAGTGTCCCTGATTCTGGTTCTGTTGTGGAGGAAGGACTTGTGCCACTGCTTTGGGACAACCACGACCCTGAAGCACGGTAAAAAATTACATAAGACTTTCATTCTAATGACACAGAATGGGGGCAGTGCTGGTCTGGACTCACTCTTGTCTGTGGGAGGGCATCTCTGTGTTTCTGTCACTATCAGGATCCTTCAATCCCTTTAAGACAAAGTTCACTGCAAAGAGTGAAATAACATCAGTCACATTCATCATTACATATTTAAAGGTTTTCATGTTTTTCTCATTATTTGGTTTTGTGAGGATGGTTTGGTGGGATAGGGCCTGTAGTAAATATTTATCAGTATTTATTATTGATCAAGAGGCGGTTCGTGGACAAAAGTTTAGAAGTACAAAAAACAGAAAGTTCTAAAATGTAATTCCTCTTACCTGTGCCACCAACAAAGGAAATTCCATCCAAAATGCAGGGACAAGAAAAGCATTTTTCTGTTCTGTCAACTTTTATTCAACAAAAGAAAGGTCTTGTCATGTATTTTATTGGTCTAATCCTACCTATTGTGTAGTAATAAGTACGTTTTGCTAGGTTATAATTATGGAATTACATCTGCATGTCACATCTGCTGCTCGTGTCCATGAAGAAAGTCAAATTATGAACTTAAAATATTAAATACAGTTATGTTGTATTTAATAAGAGGTTATCTAATTTGTCGTATTTAACGCACTTTACAATTATGTTTGAAAAGACATATTTACTATAAACTTAACATATTTTTCTACATACTTTACTATATACTTTACCTGCATTGCTATGTTCATCTTTGGTTTCTTTTTGTTATCTAAGATATTTCCCTAATTTCAACCACTATGCTTTACAGGGAATGTTGAATTATCAGTTTGTTTCTAAAAGCAGGATTTTACCATTGGCTTTGGTGAGGCCGACGCTGTATTCTTCTCGGACTTCGGTCTTGAGCAGCTCCAGACTCGAGTCCAGTTTCTGTAAATGCCTCGGGACCAGTTTCAAAATGTTCTGTAGCATGTCCTCCTCCATCTCTGCAGCCCTCTCCAGCCTCATCCCAGCCAACACCTGACAGAAAGACCACTCAACACTCTTAGAACATCAAGAACAAGTTTAACATCCTCTGATCACAGTGCTTTTTACCATGTCCATAGGTCCAGTCTGCTCATCAGATGAACTATGGCTAAAATCAAACACAAATGAAGCAGTATTTACAGTTTAGTAATAATATATATGATCTTCTTTGTTAACAGGCTTTGTGCATGAGAGAATCCTTCCTCTCTCAAGCCCCATTCACACAGGTCTCAGTAAATTGTCAGGTACAAAACACCAGAACACTCAGCAGTGACCCCCATTCACACAGGCACCAGTCTAGGCCTGTCACAATAACAGATTTTGAAGTGTGATATATTGCTGAAGTAAATATATACGATAAACGATAATATTGAAACCAAACCATAAAGCAGAATTATCCCCCAAAAAGTATTCTTAATGTGCAATATTGTTAAAAAATATAAACTGCGATAAATAAATCACAGAAGGCAAAACTTAATATTTAGTTTGTGTCTATGAGTCATAGAAGTTCATAATTCAACCTTCTACAGCTCAAATCTCATCATAGTATAGAAAATAACAACCGAACTTTATCCCAATAATGCAAAGAAAAAGTAGTAAGTAAGTTAGTAAATACTGACCCCCAAAAAGTATTGTCCCATGTGTCATGTACTGAACGATAAGTTGACAGAGTGATTATCTTCACATCCAACACTACCAGATCTGCTCTCTTCACACTTCATTTGTATTTGGCCTGGAAAATTTCTGTTCATTTTACCAGGTACTGGCCTGGGAAATTCCCAGATTAAAAATGCAAGGATATCAATTCTGCTACCTGGATTCCTGGATCAAGCTTTATATGTGAATGGGGCTATAGACTCACTGTAGAATTGACAAAGAGAATCAGACCTGTATATTTTGCGTCTGCTGAGACATCTCTGCAGCATCTTCTGTTGCTTTTCTCTGAAGTTGCTCTTAGTGGAGCTTTTACCTAGAACCACTTCCATAAAATAAAACATTATTAAATGAATCAGTTCAAGTCTCACAAATGTGCACAGATGAAATACTTAAAAAACTCACTCTGAGATCTGCGGCCAAAGGGAGGGGAAAACGGGGGCTTCATGTTGTGCGATAGTCGTGTACTCTGAACAAAAATAATCAAAGAAAAAAAACAGCACAGATACAGTTTAGACTTAGACTTATTATTTTTGTTGTTGTTGTTCTAATATTAGGTTGGGTTAAATCATCATAATAACTATGGGCACTCTGACCAAATGCCTGTCAAAGGTAAGTTATGCAGAGGAAGGTACTACAGTTACATGTACTTTTTTTTTTCCTAAATTTTTTTTTTAATAAATAAAATTTTCTGACCCTACAATTTTGCTCCTATTCGATACTTAACATTTATCTTGAAGTAACATTACTCTTAATATATTGTACTGTACAGTGTAATAGTACTCTTACTTAAGTAAAAGTTTGGGTTACTCTTCCCAATGTGAATAAGCCTAAAAGTGACATAATTTTATATTGTCAACATAAAATGACAAAAGCTTTATGTCGACAATATCAAATGACTTGAACATTTGTGTTTCTTGCACTGCTCCTTCAGATGTGATTTAGTTTTTCTCATGTTTGTGCATTTATTGTTTTGTCCTTCAAATTATAAGTCAGATGTTAAGTTACCACACTTTTTAAATTACTCTTACTTGAGCAGTAATTTTAACAAATACTTTTTAGTCTTATTTGAGTAATTTCCTGGGCCACAACTTTGTACTTTTACGTGAGTAATATTATTTTTGAAGTAACTGAACGTGAGTACAATTTTAGCTATTCCACCCACCTCTGGATAAGTTAGAGTTTGTATATACGGTGTATAGTACATATAGATATTGGTTTGATGAGTTAAAAAGTGTGTATAAACTGTACTTGGATTAATATCTTTGGTCTCTTCTGGCCTGGACTCTGTAAAAGGAGAAACACTGTTCAGACAAAGACACAAACATATGGTCAGATTTCACAATGAATAAACAGTTTAATAAGAAAACGAACATCTCATGATGGTGGGCGACAGTTTTAATATGTGTGAAAATTGTCACAGTGAAAATCAGGACTAAACCAGGACTAAACCAAGTCTAAACCAGGACTAAACCAGGTCTAAACCAGAACTAAACCAGGTCTAAACCAGGACTAAACCAGGTCTAAACCAGGACTAAACCAGGTCTAAACCAGGTCTAAACCAGGTCTAAACCAGGTCTAAACCAGGACTAAACCAGGACTAAACCAGGTCTAAACCAGGACTAAACAAGGTCTAAACCAGGACTAAACCAGGACTAAACAAGGTCTAAACCAGGACTGAACCAGGACTAAACCAGGACTAAACCAGGACTAAACCAGGACTGAACCAGGACTAAACCAGGTCAAAACCAGGACTAAACAAGGTCAAAACCAGGGGACTAAACCAGGACTAAACAAGGTCTAAAACCAGGGACTGAACCAGGACTAAACCAGGACTAAACCAGGACTAAACCAGGACTGAACCAGGACTAAACCAGGTCAAAACCAGGGATAAACCAGGTCTAAACCAGGACTAAACCAGGTCTAAACCAGGACTAAACCAGGTCTAAACCAGGACTAAACCAGGACTAAACCAGGACTAAACCAGGACTAAAACTAGGTCTAAACCAGGACTAAACCAGAACTAAACCAGAACTAAACCAGGTCTAAACCAGGACTAAACCAAGTCTAAACCAGGACTAAAACCAGGTCTAAACCAGGACTAAACCAGGACTAAACCAGAACTAAACCTAAGACAGGACTAAACCAGGTCTAAACCAGGACTAAAACTAGGTCTAAACCAGGACTAAACCAGAACTAAACCAGAACTAAACCAGGTCTAAACCAGGACTAAACCAAGTCTAAACCAGAACTAAAACTAGGTCTAAACCAGGACTAAACCAGGTCTAAACCAGGACCAAAACTAGGTCTAAACCAGGACTAAACCAAGTCTAAACCAGAACTAAACCGGGACTAAACCAGGACTAAACCAGGACTAAACCAGGACTAAACTAAACCTAAACCAGGACTAAACCAGGTCTAAACCAGGACTAAAACTAGGTCTAAACCAGGACTAAACCAGAACTAAACCAGAACTAAACCAGGTCTAAACCAGGACTAAACCAAGTCTAAACCAGAACTAAAACTAGGTCTAAACCAGGACTAAACCAGGTCTAAACCAGGACCAAAACTAGGTCTAAACCAGGACTAAACCAGAACTAAACCAGAACTAAACCAGGTCTAAACCAGGACTAAACCAAGTCTAAACCAGGACTAAAACCAGGTCTAAACCAGGACTAAACCAGGACTAAACCAGAACTAAACCAGGTCTAAACCAGGACTAAACCAGGTCTAAACCAGGTCTAAACCAGGACTAAACCAGGTCTAAACCAGGTCTAAACCAGGTCTAAACCAGGACTAAACCAGGTCTAAACCAGAACTAAACCAGGACTAAACCAAGTCTAAACCAGGACTAAACCAGGTCTAAACCAGGTCTAAACCAGGACTAAACCAGGGACTAATCCAGGTCTAAACCAGGACTAAACCAGGACTAAACCAGCACGAAACCAGGACTAAACCAGAAAATCTAAATACAGTGGGTGAAATAAATGTCACTGATCTAAACGTTGATAGTTTGTGTGTGTGACTGTTCTAGAGCCTCACATTCACTTTACAGCCGTTAACTTCATTACTGTGACGTTAGCTCCTGTTTTTCGCTCTAATTTTATGGCGAAGTGGCTAAAATTTGCACTAAAACGGCCGAACAATATTTGCTTTCAGATATCGCTGTCTTACCTCTGCGCCGGCCATGATTTGTGAGGGTTAAGTGTTTTTTGTCGCGGTTTTGTGGAGTTTTTCTTGAGTTTGTGTCGAGTCCGATAGCGGCGGGACGTTAGGCTGTTGCTAGGACCGTTGCTAAGGAAGTCAGCTCACCTTCCTTTGATGTCTGCCGCTATAGATTTATATGGGACTAAACCAGGATTAAGCTAGGTCTAAAACAGGACTAAAACAGGACTAAAACAGGACTAAAACAGGACTAAAATAGGACTAAAACAGGTCTAAAACAGGACTAAAACAGGACTAAAACAGGACTAAAACAGGACTAAAACAGGACTAAAACAGGTCTAAAACAGGACTAAAACAGGATTAAAACAGGTCTAAAACAGGTCTAAAACAGGACTAAAACAGGACTAAAACAGGACTAAAACAGGTCTAAAACAGGACTAAAACAGGACTAAAACAGGACTCTAAAACAGGTCTAAAACAGGATTAAAACAGGTCTAAAACAGGTCTAAAACAGACTAAAAACAGGACTAAAACAGGTCTAAAACAGGTCTAAAACAGGACTAAAACAGGTCTAAAACAGGACTAAAACAGGTCTAAAACAGGACTAAAACAGGACTAAAACAGGTCTAAAACAGGACTAAAACAGGTCTAAAACAGGACTAAAACAGGACTAAAACAGGTCTAAAACAGGATTAAAACAGGTCTAAAACAGGTCTAAAACAGGACTAAAACAGGACTAAAACAGGTCTAAAACAGGTCTAAAACAGGACTAAAACAGGTCTAAAACAGGACTAAAACAGGTCTAAAACAGGACTAAAACAGGACTAAAACAGGACTAAAACAGGTCTAAAACAGACGAAAAAAAACAGGTCTAAAACAGGACTAAAACAGGTCTAAAACAGGTCTAAAACAGGACTAAAACAGGTCTAAAACAGGTCTAAAACAGGTCTAAAACAGGTCTAAAACAGGACTAAAACAGGACTAAAACAGGTCTAAAACAGGACTAAAACAGGTCTAAAACAGGACTAAAACAGGACTAAAACAGGACTAAAACAGGTCTAAAACAGGTCTAAAACAGGTCTAAAACAGGACTAAAACAGGTCTAAAACAGGTCTAAAACAGGACTAAAACAGGTCTAAAACAGGACTAAAACAGGTCTAAAACAGGACTAAAACAGAACTAAAACAGGACTAAAACAGGTCTAAAACAGGGATTAAAACAGGTCTAAAACAGGTCTAAAAAGGAGGACTAAACAGGACTAAAACAGGACTAAAACAGGTCTAAAACAGGTCTAAAACAGGACTAAAACAGGTCTAAAACAGGACTAAAACAGGTCTAAAACAGGACTAAAACAGGACTAAAACAGGTCTAAAACAGGACTAAAACAGGTCTAAAACAGGTCTAAAACAGGACTAAAACAGGTCTAAAACAGGATTAAAACAGGTCTAAAACAGGTCTAAAACAGGACTAAAACAGGACTAAAACAGGTCTAAAACAGGACTAAAACAGGTCTAAAACAGGACTGAAACAGGACTAAAACAGGACTAAAACAGGTCTAAAACAGGTCTAAAACAGGTCTAAAACAGGACTAAAGCAGGTCTAAAACAGGTCTAAAACAGGACTAAAACAGGTCTAAAACAGGACTAAAACAGGTCTAAAACAGGACTAAAACAGAACTAAAACAGGACTAAAACAGGTCTAAAACAGGACTAAAACAGGACTAAAACAGGTCTAAAACAGGACTAAAACAGGACTAAAACAGGACTAAAACAGGTCTAACACAGGATTAAAACAGGTCTAAAACAGGACTAAAACAGGTCTAAAACAGGTCTAAAACAGGACTAAAACAGGATTAAACCATGTATAAAACCATGTATAAAACCAGGTCTAAACCAGGACTAAACCAGGACTGAACCAGGACTAAACCAGGACAGGGCTAAGCTAGAACTATTACATAAAATATGACATTAAGTTAAGAGTGCTAGGTAACACTATTTTTTAACTAGTTGTATCATGGATAAAGAAACAGCACCACAACTGTTTATCTTGTTTATTTATAACAGGGTTTGCAGTAAAAAAAAAATCAGTAGAAAGACACAAGAGCCAAAATAAAGAAAGGCTAAATCAAATATTTATCTTTAAGACAGAATTTACCAGAAAAAATCCACACCAATCAAACAGCAGCAAACATGGGCTTTGTAACATACATTTACTATTAAAACATAGACTTTTAGAGTTAGTGCAACTTTAAAATGTAAAAAAAATATATTTAGATTAATATTATTTTAACATATAGGCTTTCATACAACTCACTTTCCCCCATTATGATATAATTATAAGTTAAGTACTTGGCAAACTTACATCAAGATCTGTTTATTTCTGTTTTTACAAAAGAATGAAACAGGATTTGTTCTGTAAATTAGACATAAACCAACAGTAACCGCAGCATTCAGGGCCGAGCATGTTTCAAAGACATCCATTTTGGCTCAAACACAATCACTACCGTTCTGGTCAGGTGTGAAGAGTGTTATACAAGCACGAAACAAGGACTAACCCAGGTCTAAAACAAGGGCTAAGGCAGGACTAAACTAGCTCTAAAACAAGGGCTAAGGCAGGACTAAACTAGCTCTAAAACAACTACGCCAGAGCTAATTACACCAGGACTAAATCATGTCTAAGACGGGACTAAAACAGGACTAAAACAAAACAGACCTTCTAATCATGTCTAACCAAAGACCAAGACCAAATCCAGCTCTAGACGTGTTATTGATTGACTCGTATTGTGCATTTGTTATAATAAAAGTCTAACGGTAAAAGTCTGTTCATATTATTCATTCATTCTCAGCCTATTGATAATCAGATGTTCTACGGTCTCGGTCTCTTCCCTGGAAGTGTGAGTTCAAACCTGTAAGAAAAATAATGATATGTAAGAGGAGTAATGAATAGAACAATAAACATGGCCCGTAGTGGACTTACCAATCTGTGACACCTCTCAAAATGTCCAACTGAGCCAGATCGAGCATCACCTGTGACAAATGTGTGACGGGGGAAAAATCATCTCTCATTATAATACATCATTTTCTGGGTTAAAATAGTCAGTTTCTCACCATCCCGATGTCTTTTCTCTCTCTGGTGTGGAACATTTTGTGATTTTTTTACAGCTACGTCCAACTTCCGAGTTTTTAGCTTCTTCATAAGAGACGTCAAACTCAAATCTGAAAACAAGAGGGAAAAAGTAGGGAATAAAATGGACTAAACCAGGACTGAACCAGGACTAAACCAGGACTAAACCAGGACTAAACCAGGACTAAACCAGGACTAAACCAGGGACTGAACCAGACTAAACCAGGACTAAACCAGGGACTGAACCAGGACTAAACCAGGGACTGAACCAGACTAAACCAGGACTAAACCAGGGACTGAACCAGGGACTAAACCAGGGACTGAACCAGGGATTAAACCAGGGACTAAACCAGGGACTAAACCAGGGACTAAACCAGGACTGAACCAGTGACTAAACCAGGACTAAACCAGGGACTAAACCAGGACTAAACCAGGACTAAACAAGGACTAAACCAGGGACTAAACCAGGACTGAACCAGGACTAAACCAGGACTAAACCAGGACTAAACCAGGACTGAACCAGGACTAAACCAGGACTAAACCAGGACTGAACCAGGAGTAAACCAGGACTGAACCAGGACTAAACCAGGTCTAAACCAGGACTGAACCAGGACTAAACCAGGACTAAACCAGGGACTAAACCAGGACTAAACCAGGACTAAACAAGGACTAAACCAGGGACTAAACCAGGACTAAACCAGGACTAAACCAGGACTAAACCAGGACTAAACCAGACTAAACAGGACTAAACCAGGGAAACCAGGACTGAACCAGGACTAAACCAGGACTGAACCAGGACTAAACCAGGACTAAACCAGGACTGAACCAGGACTAAACCAGGTCTAAACCAGGACTAAACCAGGGACTAAACCAGGACTGAAACAGGACTAAACCAGGACTAAACCCAGGACTAAAACCAGGACTAAACAGGGACTGAAACAGGGACTAAACCAGGGACTAAACCTGAACCAGGGAGCTAACCAAACCAGGACTAAACCAGGACTGAAACCACAGGACTAAACCAGGGACTGAACCAGGACTGAACCAGGACTAAACCAGGACTAAAACCAGGACTAAACCAGGGACTAAACCAGGACTAAACCAGGACTAAACCAGGACTGAACCAGGACTAAATCAGAGTTAAACCAGGACTAAACCAGGACTAAACCAGGACTAAATCAGAGTTAAACCAGGACTAAACCAGGACTGAACCAGGACTGAACCAGGGACTAAACCAGGGCTAAACCAGGACTAAACCAGGACTAAACCAGGGACTAAACCAGGACTGAACCAGGACTGAACCAGGACTAAACCAGGGACTAAACCAGGGACTAAACCAGGGACTAAACCAGGACTAAACCAGGACTAAACCAGGATGAAACCAGGACTGAACCAGGACTAAACTAGGGACTAAACCAGGACTAAACCAGGGACTAAACCAGGGACTAAACTAGGGACTAAACCAGGACTAAACCAGGACTAAACCAGGGACTAAACCAGGACTAAACCAGGGACTAAACCAGGACTAAACCAGGGACTGAACCAGCGACTAAACCAGGGACTAAACCAGGGACTAAACCAGGGACTAAACCAGGACTAACCAGGGACTAAACCAGGGACTAAACCAGGGACTAAACCAGGCAACTAAACCAGGACTGAACCAGGACTAAACCAGGGACTAAACCAGGGACTAAACCAGGACTGAACCAGTGACTAAACCAGGGACTAAACCAGGACTAAACCAGGGACTAAACCAGGACTAAAACAGGACTAAAACCAGGACTAAACCAGGACTAACCCAGGACTAAACCAGGGACTAAACCAGGACTAAACCAGGACTAAACCAGGAACTAAACCAGGACTAAACCAGGACTAAACCAGGACTGTGGATACATGGCTTAGTAGCTCTCTGCATGGCACTCTGTACGGCTCTCTGCATGGCTCTCTGCACGGCACTCTGTACGGCTCTCTGTGTATTGTGACCTCTGACCCTGAGCGTGGCCTTGAGCTTGATCTGACTTGTAGTGCCGGATCTCTCCAGCAGGAAGCGCTGGTCCAGGGTCATGTCTGAGATATGCAGGAGGCGGCTCAGAGGAAGAGTCAGGACACCCAGGGCAGTCTTCTTCTCCGGCTCCTTCACCTGCAAATACACACAATCATTACTAGTACTAATAATAAAGCATTTATCTTATACTGCGCGCTTTCCAGACGCTCAAAATCACTTTACAGTTCTGTGCATTATTCATTCACTCACACTCTCGGTGTGTAAACTTCTGTTGAATCCACACTGCCTCGTATAAATGTGATGTGTGATGTGTGAGTGTTGACGGCAGGAGGGGCCGATGGTGCAGACTGGCAGCCTCACTTCTGTCAGTCAGCCCCAGGGCAGCTGTGAGTAGTTGGATATTTTATACCTGAACTCCGCCCTTAGCCCTGATTAGGAGATATAATGAGATCAGAACCTGCACTTGTAGCTGTTGTGTTTTGATGTTGTGCACAAAAAACGTGAAGCCCTCTTCCCAAACAGGGTCTCTGGACGCGTACACCACCTGCAGGCACACATGGCATTATAATGGACAAAAGCTTTTACATATAACAGGACTCAAATGTACTAAAGTTATATCAAATGTATAAGTTTATAACCAGTCCTTACCTTGCTTTTCTGCACGTCTTTGTCCACAGACAGCTCCACAAACGAGTTGGGATTCACTGTTCTCTTTGTCAACTGCACAAATACAGCAGTTTAAAGCATGAACTGAATTTATTTATTGTTACATAAAATCCCCCTTTTGGTACTGCTTCTACTGCTACTAATAATACTGCTACTACTTCAACTGCTACTAGAAGTGTTTCAATTGGGATGGTCTGTATTCTAGGCAGAGCTTCAGCTTCAAAGAGCCTTTTATGTGAATTTATTTAAACAGTCAAACGATTTGATCTGTTACTTGCTGTTTATTTATTTGGCAGGGACATTGTAGTGCTACAGTTTCAACTCCGACCCCTGGGTGATCTTTTTTGTGTTGATATATATGTGTTGCATTCTAAGTGTTCTTCAAAATGATACTGCCACTAATGAGAAAAAAGCTAAACAAAACAAGAAAAATGCAACAAAAAGGCAAGAGCGTCATGCAAATGTGATCCTGAAGCAGAAATTAAATATGCAAAACAGCAGTGACATCACAGCCAATCACAGAGCAGGATTCACCCACATGGAGGAGATGCAAAAATCCTCTGTGACATGTGTGATTAGAGAGTACAGAGGAGCAACACAAGCAACACAAGCACAAAGCGACACAAGCACAAAGAGACACAAGCACAAAGCGACACAAGCACAAAGAGACACAAGCACAAAGCGACACAAGCACAAAGAGACACAAGCACAAAGCGACACAAGCACAAAGCTCTCTGGACAACAGCAGAAAGAAAAGGGATTACGATAGGACTGTAGTCGAGTAAACACATACAATACATGTCCTGCTGATCAATTAGACGACTAAAAAGTGGCCAAAACTCTCAAAACTATGACATGTCTCTATGTAACTGGCCCAAACTGCACTTACAAGACTACACCTACAGGGGGAGTTCATGCAAGAAACACTATTTGTGCAGAAGTATTAGGGAACAATGTATTTATATAAAGACTTAATCGTCTAAACGACTAAAGCCGACAGCTCGAAATTAAGACGTAATGTTTTATGCAAATG
Organism: Periophthalmus modestus; assembly: GCA_019594935.1. Taxonomy (NCBI): domain Eukaryota; kingdom Metazoa; phylum Chordata; class Actinopteri; order Gobiiformes; family Gobiidae; genus Periophthalmus; species Periophthalmus modestus. The sequence continues at coordinate 767,072 of JAIEZT010000009.1, forward strand.
AGATTCAAAGTGATGCAGGATTTTTCAGATTGGTGCAAAAAAAAAAAAAGCAGCAGAGGCGAAGAGTAAAACTTAAGCAGAGACTCGGGTCCCAAAGAAAACAAAGCAGAGCAGAGCTTGTGACGTCGAAGGGAGAGTGTGAGGGACAAAAGAGTCAGCAGGGGGCAGCAGAGGACAAAGCACACTTCAGAGAATATGTTTTACCATCACAGGCTCTTAAATGTACTTTTGGTCATGATTTTTTCATAAGTAAAAATACCAAATTAGAGACAATATTTGAAAAAAGAGCCTTATACTGCTACTGCTACTGCTACTGCTGCTACTACTACTACTACTACTGTAAAACTAGACTGAAGATAATACCAGGTCACTCAGACGGCTGTGCACATTCCTGGCCTGTTCTGAGGGAAACCTGACTTTGGCTTTACAGATTCCTCCACAGATTCTTTTCGGTGTAATAATTCTCCTGTGTCTGCTCGCACACTGCTGACTTTACACTCTCTTTAGAGGCTCTTTACAGGCTCACAAAAAATCGGATCATTGTCTGATTTCTAGAGTTTATTGAAATATAAACAGTGATTTAAAATGAATTATACTTTGTCTTTAAAATGTAACAGTTAAAACTCTAACGATCCTTTGATTCACTGACACGTGTCATCAGGAGTTTTTGATGATCATGTGCTGTAAACACCAGGGCTAGAGTGGAACAAAGTAAAAGTACTAGTAGTAATGAAGTAACATTTTAGTTATCTGTACTTTCCTTAAGTACATTTTACAGTGGATACTTTTTACTTTTACTGCACTACATTTGAGAGCAGTATCTGTACTTTTTACTCCTCTACATTTTTGAACAGGACTGAAAAGTGTTTTTTACTATTGTTTGAGACCTGCTGAAAAGGCTGAGGGTTTATTTTTAACACGTTCATAATTTGAGCAAACAAAAATATTTAAATAAAACAGCTAGAAAAAAAATGTTCAGATTAATATTTATGTAATTATTTATTTATGTGTTTATTTATTTTTATATTTTTATTTTGGGATTAATATTTATGTATTTATTTATTATTTATTTTTATTTTGGAATTAATATTTATGTATTTACTTTTATGTTCAGATTAATATTTATGTATTTATTTCATTTTGGGATAAATGTTTGTAAATTTCAGAGAGTTTTTTTTAGTCTCTCATATTCATTTCGTTGCATATTTAATTGTACAGGTTTATAGTACAGCACAAACACAGTGTACCTTTTATTTGAGAGTCCATTGTTAAAAGTCTCCATACAATCCAACGATGTCAGTGTAACTTCCCCCAATCAAGGTTTACAATGGAGCACAAAGAGACACAACAGTATCAACGAGAAACCACAGACGAGCCGAAAACCAGCTAAAGACCGGCCACAGACATAGACATAGACTGTATGAATAAATGACATAGCTAACATGCTAGCAACCGCGTCCTACTTCTCACTCCATCAACTCTGGCCCTAATTCAATTTCTATTGAAAAACCGTCAACCCTCTATCTGTAACTGCTGCTGTCAGACTTGTCATTTTGGTCTTAAATGTTCGTATTAACCCGCTCTTTTATTTATTTATTTTTATTTTATTTATGTATTTATTTTTTGAGTTTCTGTTGTTGATGTTTTTTTTTTTTTTTTTACTTTGAGTTTTTTTTGTTTTTTTTTTTTTCCTTCATTACTCATTTTGGGGGGGGGGGGGGGGGGGGGGGGGGGGGGGGGGGGGGGGGGGGGGGGGGGGGGGGGGGGGGGGGGGGGGGGGGGGGGGGGGGGGTTGTTATTGAGTTTTGTTATTAATAGTTTTTAGTTTAATTTCTTCATTTTTTTTGTTATTTTGAGTTGGGTTTTTTTTTTTTTGTTTTTTTTTTTTTTTTTTTTTTTTTTTTATTTATTTTGGATTTTTTTTTGTTGTTGATTTTTTTATTATTATTTTGAGTATTTTTTGTGGGGTTTTTTTTTTGTTATTTTGAGTTTATTTATTAATATTTTTAGTTTTTCTTCATTTTTTTGAGTTATTGTTTTTATGTCAGACTTGTCATTTTGGTCTTAAATGTTTGTATTAATCCTCTACTTGATCCTGGGGTTTTTATTTCACCTTTGGGTCTTTAAATCAAGATATGAACATTAATAACAGACAAATCAGATGTCTTCTTTCCCAGAGGTTGCTCATGGTAACCTTAGCAACAGGTTTGAATGACAGCATTCTTCCCTTCAAAGGCCTGGTTCCGGATTGGCTCTCTGGTTGCTATGATACTTGCATTCCGAACGCTTGTGTTGTTTTAAATAAAGTTTTTCAAAATTGATCAGCAGTGCTTCAGTGTGACATCACACAGGAGACTGTAAGGGGACCCAGGTCAGTGCACTGGTGTGCGCTGGTATACACTCACAACACACTCACTATACACACAACACACACAACACACTCACTATACACACAACACACTCAATATACACAAAACACACTCACTATACACACAACACACTCACTATACACAAAACACACTCAATATACACACAACACACTCACTAGACACAAAAACACACTCAATAGACACACAACACACACAACACACGCACGAGAACACACACAACACACGCACGATACACAAAACACACACGCACGAGACACACAACACCAACGGACACTCACTACACAGACACACACAACACACACACGAGACACACAACACACGCACGAGACACACAACACAACAACACACTCACTACAACACAACACACACTCACAACACACAACACTCACAACAACACACACGAGACACACACACGGAGACACAACACACACGAGACACACATAACGCACACGAGAACACAACACACGCACGATACACACACAAACACACGCACAAACACACACACACACAGCACGACACACACAACACACGCACGAGACACCAAACACACGCACACGAGACACAACACCACACACACAACACATCACACACGAGACTACACAACAACACACCACGAGACACACCAAAACCACACGCAACACACACACAACACACAACATCAGACAACACACACAGCACGAGACACAACACACACCACGAGAACACACACAACACGCACGAGACACACAACAACACAAGAGACACAACACACACCACACACGTCATACACACACCACACACGAGACACACAACACACGCCGACAACACAACACACAATAGACACAACCCACGCACGATACACACAACACACGCACGAGCCACACCAACACACGCACGAGACAACACAACACCAAACACTCCCACACACACGAGACACACAACACACACAACTAGTACACACAACACACGCACGAGATACACCACAACACGAACACGAGACACAACACACGCACGACCACACACACACAACACACGCACGAGACACACAACACACACGCCACGAGACACACAACACCACGCACGAGGACACAACACACACGACAGACACAACACAGATATATACGCGAGAGACACACAACACACACACACCACACAACACCACGACACAATACACACAACACACGCACGAGACCACACACCACCACGGCAACACTAAACACACGCACGAGACACAACACACCGCACACACACACTCACACACGACACAAACACACGCACGAGACACACAACACACACGTAGACACACAACACACGCACGAGACAAACAAGCACGAGGACACCACACACACTATAGAGGAGACACACAACACACGCACGAGCCACACAACACAACACGCAACACAGACACACACAAACCACACGCTCACGAGACACACAACACACATCACTAGACACAACACCAACACCAGACACACGCACGAGACACACAACAACACACACGAGACACCACAACACGCAGACACACACCACACCACACGCAACACTACACACAACACACGCACGAGACACACACAACACACAGCCGATACACACAACACAAGCACGAGACACACAACACACGCACGAGACACACAACACACGCAAAGAAACACAACACACTCACGATACACAACACACTCACTAGACACACGACACACAACAGAATGCACACACAACACACGCACGAGACACAACCAACACACGACACACACAACACACAGAGTCACACAACACACGCACGAGACACACCCACCACAGCACGAGACACACAACACACGCACGAGACAACAACACCACACGCACGAGAACAACACACAACACACACACGCAACGGACACCACACACACACACAAGACGAGACACAACACACGCACACACACAGACACACAACACACACAAACACAAGCACGAGACACAACCACACTCACAGACACCACAACACACGCACAACACACACAACACACGCACGAGACACACAACACACGCACGAGACACACCCACACACACGCACACACACACACAACACACGAGACACACACAACAGACACACACCACACACACAGACACACAACACACGCACTATACACCACCAACACACGCACGAGACCACACAACACACGCACGAGACACACACACACACCATACACAATACACACAACCACAGCACGACCACAACACACACGCACGAGACACACAACACACGCACGAGGACACACAACACACGCACGAGACACACAACACACACACGACGACACACAACACACGCACACACACACAACACACACAACAGACACAACACACACACCACAAGACACACACACACGCACGAGACACACAACACCGACACGAGACACAAACACACTAGACACACACACACACGCACACTAACACACATACACACGCACGAGACACACAAACACACGCACGAGACAACACAACACACGCACGACACAACACTACGGAGAACACACAACACACTAGACACACAACACAAGCACGAGGACACACAACACACGCCACGACACACAACACACGCACGAGACACACACAACACACGCACGAGATACACCAACACACGCACACGCACGAGGACACACAGCATCACACGCACGAGACACACAACACCACGCACGAGACACACAACACACGCACGAGACACACAAACACACGCACTAGACACACACACAACGGACGAGACACACAACACACTCACTAGACACAACAACACACGCACGAGACACACACAACACACGCATAGACACACAACACGCACGAGACACACAACACACGTCACGACACACACCACACGCACGTACACACGCACGACACACGCACAACACACGCACGAGACGCAGAGACGGAAAACACACGCAACGCAGACACCACAACACACGCACGAGACACAACACAACCACACACGCACGACCACACGCAACAGACACACACGAGACACACAACAACACCGCACGACACAACACAACACACAGCACACACACAACACACGCATCGAGACACACAACACACGCACGAGACACACAAACAACACACGCAGGAGGACAACACAACACACTCACTACACACACACACACACACGAGACACACACACACAACACGCCACGAGACACACAAAACACGAACGCACGACGACAACACAACACACGCACGAGACACACAAACACACGCGGCACGACACACAAACACACGCAAGAGCACACAACACACGCACGAGACACACAAGAACACACGCAGAGACACAACACACACGTCACGAGACACAACAACACACACCACGAGACACACACACACACACGCACTAGACACACAACACACACGACGATACACACAACACACGCACGAGACACCCACACGAACACAACACACAACACACGAGACACACAACACACGCACGAGACACAACAACACACGCACGACACACAACACACGCACGAGACACACAACACACTCACGATTACACACACACGCACACGAGACAACAAACACACAACGAGACACACAAACACACTCAGATCCACACACAACACACGCAACACACACCACAACAACTACAAACACACAAGCACGATACACACAACACACGCACGATACACACAACACACGCACGAGACACACAAAACACACTCACGACACACACAAACACAGCACGATAACACAACCACACACGAGACACACAACAGCACACACACAAACACACACACACACACAGACACTGACACAACACACACGAGACAACACAACACACACGACGAGACACAAACACACGCACACGAGACACACACACACACGCCACGATGAACACAACACACGTGATACACACAACAACACTCACTTACACACAACACACACTCACGACACACACAACACAACTCACTAGACACAACACACGCACGAGACACACACAACACACGCACGAGTACACACAAACACACGCACGAGACACAACACACGCACGAGACACACAACACAGACACGAACACGCACGACACACAACACACGCACGAGACAAACAACACACGCACGACACACACACACAAACCACGGACGACACACAACACACGCATACACACACAAACACACGCACTAGACACACAACACACGCACGAGACACACAACACACTCACGAGACACACAACACACGCACGACACACACAACACACACTCAACTACACAAACACACGCACGAGACACACAACACACACACGCACACGAGACACACTAAACACACACAGACGATACACACAACACACGCACGACGACACACACACAACACACGAGCACGAGACACACAACACACACACAGAACACACACAACAGACACACAAAACACACAACACAGACACACACAACACACACAAGACGGACACACACAACACACGCACGAGACACACAACAACACACGCTAGACACACAACACACTCACGAGAACAACACACACACACGAGACACACACAACACGAGACACAGACACACACACACACACACAGGGAGCACACAACACACGCACGAGACACACAACACCACGCACGAGACACACAACACACGCACTAGACACACAACAACACGCACGAGACACACAACACACACACGACACACACAACACATACGCACTACACACACACACACACACGCACTAGACACACAACACACACACAGGACACAACACACACACACACAACACACTCACAGCACGAGACACACAACACACGCACGAGACACACACACACGCACGCAGACACACAACGACACGCAGCATACACACAACACACCACGCACGAGACACACAACACACGCAGAGATCACACAACACACTCACGCACGAACACACAACCACACTCACGAGACACACAACACACTCACGAGACACACACACGCACACACACACACACAACACACACACACTCACTATACACACAACACACGCACGATACACACAACACACGCACGAGACACACAACACACTCACGAGAACACACAACACACGCACGAGACACACAACACACGCACGATACACTGGACACCACAACACACACGACATACACACAAACACACGCACTAGACACACAACACACACGCACGATACACACACACTCACACATACACACAACACACTCACTATACACACAACACACGCACGAGACACAACACAACACACGCACGACACAACACACAACACACGCACGACACACACAACACACGCACGAGACACAAACAACACACGACACGAGACACACTAAACACACACACATACACACAACACACGCACGAGGACACACACAACACACGCACTACGACACCACACTCACTAAACACACACAACACACGCACGAGACACACACACACTCCCACGATACACACAACACACGCACTATACACACAACACACACATCAATAGACACAACACAACACTCTACACAAACACACGCACGACACACAACACACGCACTAGACACAACACACTCACTAATACACACAACACACTGCACTATCACACACAACACACTCACTATACACACAACACACTCACTATACACACACAACACACTCACTATACACACAACACACTCACTATACACACACAACACACTCACTATACACCAACACACAATCACTAGACACACAACACACTCACTATACACACACAACACACTCACGAGACACACAACACACTCACTACACACACAACACACTCACTATACACACAACACACTCACTCATACACACACAACACACTCACTAGACACAAAACACACTTGGTATACACAAACACACACACTCACTATACACACACAACACACTCACAATATACACCGACACACTACTCACGAGACAACACACAACACACTCATACACAACACACACTCACTATACACAACAACACGCTCACGAGACACACAACACACTCACTATACACACACAACACACTCACTATACACACAACACACTCACTATACACACAACACACACTAGACACAAGCACACACTCACGAGACACACAACACACTCACGATACACACACAAACACACACTCACGATACACACACACACACGCACACGGACACACACAACACACAAACCACACGAGACACACAACACACACTAGACACACAACACACACACACTCAAAATACACACACGAACACACTCACTAGACACAAAACACACTCACTATACACACAACACACTCACTATACACACAACAAACACACACACAAACACACTCACTACACACACACAACAACACACACATACACACACAACACACACTCACGACACACACACACACTCACTATACACACAACACACTCACATCACACACACAACACACACGCACACACACAAGACACACACACACACACACAACACACGCACATACTATACACACAACACACTCACTATACACACAACACACTCACACACACACAACACACTCACGAGACACACAACCACACTCAATACACACACAACACACACACTAGACACACAACACACACATACACACAACACGGACATACTATACACAACACACTCACTATACACACAACACAAGACCATACACACAACACACTCACTATACACACACAACACACAGAGACACACAACACACGCACTATACACAACACACTCACGAGACACACAACACACTCACTATACACACAACACATCACTCACTACACACAACACACTCACTATACACACAACACACTCACTATACACAACACACACACTATACACACAAACACACACAACACACGCACTCAGGACACACAACACACGCACACTATACACACAACACACGCACTACAAACACACACACACACACGCACTATACACACACAACACACTCACGAGACACACAAAACACACTGACGATACACACAACACACGAACTAGACACACACAACAGACCTCACTATACACACAACACACTCACTAGACACACAAACACACAACACAGACACACACAACACACTCACGACACACACAACACACGCACTATACACAAAACACACGCCACTATACACACAACACACTCACGAGACACACAACACACCGCACTAGACACACACACACACAGCACGATACACAACACACTTACTATACACACAACACACGCAACTATACACACAACACACGCACGACACACACAACACACAGGCACACAACACAACACACACACACGACACACACACACACACACACACACAGGACACACAACACACGCACGACTACACACAACACACGCACGAGACACAACACACACACGGACGATACACACACAACACACGCACGAGACACACACAACACACTCACAGACACACAACACACAGCACACGCACTACACACAACACACTCACGAGACACACAACACACGCACGATACACACACACACACTCACGAGACACAACACACGCACCTATACACACAACACACTCACTATACACACAACACACTCACTATACACACAACACACGCACGAGACACACACACACACGCACGAGACAACAACACACGCAGACACCCAACACACGCAGCTCTATACACACAACACACTCACTATACACACAACACACTCACTATACACACACAACACCACCACTATACACAACACACTCACTACACACACAACACACGCACGAACACACAACACACACTCACACACACACACAACACACTCACTACACACAACACACACTCACTGATACACACAACACACTCACTATACACACAACACACCTCACTATACACCACAACACACTCACTAGACACACAACACACTCACTATACACACAACACACTCACTAGACACACACACACACACACACACAACACACTCACTATACACACAACACACTCACTATACACACAACACACGCACTATACACACACACACACCACTAACACACAACACACTCACAGACACACAACACACTGCACTATACACAACACACACTCACGAGACACACAACACACGCACTACACACAACACACTCACTATACACAAAACACACTACTATACACACACAACACACTCACTTATACACACACAACACACTCACTATACACACACACACCCACTATACACAACACACGCACTATACACACAACACACTCACTATACACACAACACACTCACTATACACACAACACACTCACTATACACACAACACACTCACTACACACAACACACTCACTATACACACACAACACACTCACTATACACAACACACTCACTATACACACAACACACTCACTATACACAACACACTCACTATACACACAACACACTCACTAGACACACACAACACACTCACTATACACACACAACACACGCACTATACACACAACACACTCAGACTCACTACACACACACAACACCACACGCATACACAAAACAACACTATACACAAAACACACAACACACACACCACTATACACACAACACACTCACTATACACACAACACACTCACCATACACACAACACACTCACGAGACACACAACACACGCACTATACACACACAACACACGCACGATACACACACACACACTCACGATACACACACAACACACTATACACAACACACACAAACACACTCACTATACACAAAACACACACTCACTATACACACACAACACACACACAACATACACACAACACACACTCACTATACAACACACAACACACTCACTATACACACAACACACGCACTATACACACAACACACTCACGATACACACAAACACACTCACTATACACACAACACACTCACTATACACACAACACACTCAATAGCACACACAACACACTAACACTATACACCACAACACATCACTAGACACAACACACTCACTATACACACAACACACTCACTATACACACACACACACTCAAATACACACACACACATACACAACACACTCACTATACACACAACACACTCACTATACACACAACACACGCACTGATACACACAACACACTCACTATACACACAACACACTCACTATACACAACACACTCACTATACACACAACACACACACTCATATACACAACACACTCACTATACACACAAACACACTCACTATACACACAACACACTCACTATACACACAACACACTCACTATACACACAACACACTCACATACACACAACACACTCACTATACACAAACACACTCACTATACACACAACACACTCCACATACACACAACACACACACACAACACACACACACTCACACAACACACAACACACTCACTATACACAACACACTCACTATACACACAACACACTCACTATACACAACACACTCACTATACACACAACACACTCACTATACACAACACACTCACTATACACACAACACACTCACTATACACACAACACACTCACTATACACACAACACACTCACTATACACACACAACACACTCACTATATACACACACGCACAACAACACTCACTATACACAAAAAAAAACTCAGTATACACACAACACACTCACTATACACAACACACTCACTATACACACAACACACACACAACACACACACACACAACACACTCACCTATACACACACGCACTCACTACACAACACACACACTCACTACACACTACAACACAACACACTCACTACACACACAACACACTCACTATACACACAACACACTCACTATACACAACACACTCACTACACACACAACACACTCACTATACACAACACACTCACTATACACATCACACTCACTATACACACAACACACTCACTATACACACAACACACTCACTATACACACAAAACACTCACTATACACAACACACTCACTATACACAACACACTCACTATACACACAACACACTCAATATACACACACAACACACTCACTATACACACAAAAAAATCAGTATACACAACACACTCACTATACACAACACACTCACTATACACATCACACTCACTATACACACAACACACGCACTATACACACAACACACTCACTATACACAACACACTCACTATACACAACACACTCACTATACACACAACACACTCACTATACACAGCACACTCACTATACACACAAAACACTCACTATACACACAACACACTCACTATACACACAACACACTCACTATACACACAACACACTCACTACACACACACAACACACTCACTATACACAGCACACTCACTATACACACAACACACTCACTATACACACAACACACTCACTATACACAACACACTCACTATACACACAACACACTCACTATACACACAACACACTCACTACACACAACACACTCACTACACACAACACACTCACTACACATACACAACACACTCACTATACACACAACACACTCACTATACACACAACACACTCACTATACACACAACATACTCACTATACACAACACACTCACTACACACACAACACACTCACTACACACACAACACACTAAAATTGACATTAAAACATTAAAACAGAAGAGGCAGAATAAAAACCTTTGAGTCATATTCACAGATAAACAGTTTTAAACCTGGATTTAAACATTGTCAAAGTCGAGTCTGTCTCACATCTTCAGACTGTTCCAGGTTTTAGCTGCATAAAACTGAAACTCTGATTCTCCATGTTTAGTCCTGACTCTGGCACCAGCAGGAGGCCGGTCCTGATCTACTTCTGCTCACTTCTGTTCAGCTCTGTGCAAATATTAAATATGATAAATGTGATTGTTTACTTTCTTGTACCTGCTCAAATAAACTTCATTCTTTCATTCATTACTTTTTTATTGTCAGTCAGACACTGGAATAGGGGTGTGCTAAAATATCGATACACCGATATATATCGATATTATTAAAATCGATACGGTATCGATTCTCCGTTTTCTAGTATCGATATCGATATTCCCCCCAGGCGTTACTCCTTACGGGTGAAGAGAAGCGAGAAGCAAGAGAAGCGAAAATGTCAGAAAAAATGTTTCAACCGCCTTCCTCCCTCTAGTTAGAAACATGCATTAATCACAAAGCACTTCATTGTGTTTTTTAATCTTCAATAAATGGACGATAAATGCACCATCATTTTTATTTATTTGTATTTTTTTGTGAAAATTGGGTTGACCATTTAAGTAAGGTTGAAGGCCTTTATTTTTTTCTGAATTGTATCGTATCGATTTGAAATATATTCGAAATATAAATATATCGAAATGGCACTGTATCGAGATACGTATCATATCGTGGACTGTGTATCGAGGTACGTATCGTATCGGCAACTTCTTGGTGATACCCAGCCCTACACTGGAATCACACCGACAACCTGTGGGTCAGTGGATATGACTCTACTGATGATGTTTATGTCGAGATGGGATTCAAACCACCAGCCTTCAGATCAGTGCACAAACACTCTACCAACTGAGCCACTGTCTCATCTATGGAGTTAACAGAGTGTTTTTCAAAAAGTTCTAGCACAGACGTCTGAGATGGTTGAATATGACGTACAGGTTTGTGTCTTTGAGAGGAGGTGGAGAGATAAAGAGAGTGTGAAATATGAGAGCGTGACACTGGCTGATAGTGAGTTTCCTTCACTCTTGGGCCTCTGTGGTTCAAGGCTCTGAACAGCAGCTCTGAGCTGCACACGCTTCAAAACATGTCAGATCAAACTGATTTCACCTGCAGACCATGTTCTGTAAAAATGTGAAATGGCCCCTGTTTTCATATTTATGACCAACTCAAGAAGACGACATCACTGCTGCACATAATGCTCCTCATTAATGAGGACTAACCTTAACCCTAACGAGCAGACTTCAGAGCACACGGAGCACACGGCCCTCGAGCTACGGTCACACCGCAAACATATTATATTGTTAAACCATCGGTTTTTAGATTATTTTCTTCTTTTTTTTTTTTTGTTATTTTGAGTTATTATTATTTTATTTTTTTTGTTATTTTGAGTTTTTGTTGTTGATTTATTTTTTAATTATTATTTCAGGGTTCTTTTGTGGGGTTCTTTGGTTGTTATTTTTAGTTTATTTGTTAATGGTTTTAGTTTATTTTCTTCATTTTTTTGAGTTATTTTGAGTTTATTAAAATATAAAAAATGTTATTTTGAGTTTTTGTCGTTGATTTTTTAAAGTTATTTTGAGTTTTTTTTATTATTTTTTTTTTGGTATCTTGACTCTTATTTATTTAGTTGTTTGGTTGTTTTTTTTATGTGAGACTCGTCATTTAGTCTTAAATGTTTGTATTAATCCTCTACTTGATTCTGGGGTTTTTATTTCACCTTTGGGTCTGTAAATCAAGATATGAACATTAATAACAGACAAATCAGGCGCCTTCTTTCCCAGAGGTTGCTCATGGTAACCTTAGCAACAGGTTTGAATGACAGGTTTCTTCCCTTCAAAGGCCTGGTTCCGGATTGGCTCTCTGGTTGCTATGATACTTGCATTTGGAATGCTTGTGTTGTTTTAAATAAAGTTTTCCAAACTTCGTGAGCAGTTCTAAAGTGTGACATCACACAGGAGACTGTAGGGGACACAGGTGATGGTTGTCAGTGCACTGGTCACTATGGCCCGACGCGCTCGCAGACGGATCGCCCACAGTGACCCCGCTCTGCCCCAACGCCGCCGCAGGAGGAGGCACAGGACTCACAGGGTAGGTCGCCGGGGTAACCGTCGCAGGGGATAAAGTTCCATGAATAGGCTTTAGCCATTAAATAGCATTTAATGGCTAAAGCCTATTCATGGAGCTTTGGAGCCAACCTACTGTCCTTGAATATATTTGAATATTCACAGACAGTAGGTTGGCCTGGTTTTTGAATAACACGAGACAGGAGCGTGTCTATGTTCCCACAGGTGTGAGTTTAAAAAGCTCTGTGTTCTTACATCTTTATGTTCTTACAGATCTATATTTTTACATCTTTATGTTCTTACAGCTCTGTTGCTCTATTCTTACAGATCTATATTTTAACAGCGCTATAATCTAATAGTTCAATGTTTTTACAGCTCTACATTTTACAGATATGTGTTTTTACAGCTCTATTACTGTTTTTACAGGTGTATGACACAATACAGGACCTCAAACAGGAACCATCAGGAGAACACACGACAGGACCTCAAACAGGAACAAGAACGGGGTACTCTGACAGGATGAGGGTAACACACGATGCAAAACATGATGAATTTACGATGAAACATGATAAATTTAGAATGAAACATGATCAATTTACTATAACACATGATAAATTTACTTTGAAACATGATAAATTTATCATGTGTTAAAGTAAATTTACTATGAAACATAATAAATTTACAATGAAACATGATAAATTTACTATAACACATGATAAATTTACTTTGAAACATGATAAATTTCATGTGTTAAAGTAAAGTTTTACTATGAAACATAATAAATTTACAATGAAACATGATAAATTTACTATAACACATGATAAATTTACTTTGAAACATGATAAATTTATCATGTGTTAAAGTAAATTTACTATGAAAAATAATAAATTTACAATGAAACATGATAAATTTACTATAACACAATAAATTTACTTTGAAACATGATAAATTTACTATAACACATGATAAATTTACTATGAAACATGATAAATTTACTTTGAAACATGATAAATTTATCATGTGTTATAGTAAAATTATCATATTTCATAGTAAATTTACTATGAAACATGATAAATTTACTATAATACAATACATTTACTATGAAACATGATACACTTACTATGAAACATGATAAATTTAATTAGAAAAATTATAAATTTACTATGACACATGATGAATTTACTTTGAAACATGATAAATTTACTATGAAACATGATACATTTACTACAATAAAATAAATTTACTATGAAACATGATAAATTTACTATAACACATGATAAATTTAATTTGAAAAATTATAAATTTACAATGAAACATGATAAATTTACTATGAAACATGATAAATTTACAATGAAACGTGATAAATTTACTATGAAACATGATGAATTTACTATAAAACATGATAAATTTACTATGAAACATGATGAATTTACTATAAAACATGATAAATTTACTATGAAACACGATAAATTTACTATAAAACATGATAAATTTACTATGAAACATGATGAATTTACTATAAAACATGATAAATTTACTATGAAACACGATAAATTTACTATAAAACATGATAAATTTACTATGAAACACGATAAATTTACTATGAAACATGATAAATTTACTATAACACATGAGAAATTTACAATGAAACATGATAAATTTATTTTGAAACATGATAAATTTACTATGAAACATGATAAATTGAGTATAAAATATGATAAATTTACAATAAAACAAACAACAAAGAGCAACCTTGACAGGACCTCAAACAGGAACCATCAGGATAACACATGACAGGACCTCAAATAGGAACCATCTTGTCGCGTGTGTTACCTTGATCCTGACAGGATCAGGGTAACACACGCCACACGGGACCTCAAATAGGAACCAGCAAGATAACACACTACAGAACCTCAAACGGGAAACATCAGGATAACACATGACAGGACGTCAAACAGGTTTCATTGGGATTAAAAGACGACAGGACCTCAAATAGGAACCATCAGAATAACACACTACAGGACCTCAAACAGGAACCATAAGGATAACACATAACAGGATCTCAAATAGGAACCATCAGGATAACACATTACAGGACCTCAAATAGGAACCTTTAGGATAACACACTACAGGACCTCAAAAAAGAAACATCAGGACAACACATGACAGGACCTCAAATTGGAACCATCAGGACAACATATGACAGGACCTCAATCAGGAACCATCAGGATAACACATGACAGGACCTCAAACAGGTTTCATTAGGATTAAAACACGACAGGACCTCAAATAGGAACCATCCTGTCGCGTGCGTTGCCTTGATCCTGACAGGATCAGGGTAACACACGCCACACGGGACCTCAAATAGGAACCATCCTTTCGCGTGTGTTACCTTGATCCTGACAGGATCAGGGTAACACATGCCACACGGGACCTCAAATAGAAACCAGCAAGATAACACACTACAGGACCTCAAACGGGAACCGTTAGGATAACACATGACAGGACCTCAAATAGGAACCATTAGGATAACACACTACAGGACCTCAAACAAGAAACATCAGGATACCACATGACAGGACCTCAAACAGGTTTCATTAGGATTAAAACACGACAGGACCTCAAATAGGAACCATCAGAATAACACACTACAGGACCTCAAACAGGAACCATCAGGATAACACATAACAGGATCTCAAATAGGAACCATCAGGATAACACATTACAGGACCTCAAACAAGAACCTTTAGGATAACACACTACAGGACGTCAAATACTAACCATTAGGATAACACACTACAGGACCTCAAACAAGAAACATCAGGACAACACATGACAGGACCTCAAATTGGAACCATCAGGACAACATATGACAGGACCTCAATCAGGAACCATCAGGATAACACATGACAGGACCTCAAACAGGTTTCATTAGGATTAAAACACGACAAGACCTCAAATAGGAACCATCTTGTCGCGTGTGTTACCTTGATCCTGAAAGGATCAGGGTAACACACGCCACACGGGACCTCAAATAGGAACCATCCTGTCGCGTGTGTTACCGTGGTCCTGACAGGATCAGGGTAACACACGCCACACGGGACCTCAAATAGGAACCAGCAAGATAACACACTACAGAACCTCAAACGGGAACCATTAGGATAACACATGACAGGACCTCAAAAAGGAACCATAGGGATAACACACTACAGGACCTCAAACAAGAAAAATCAGGACAACACATGACAGGACCTCAAATAGGAACCATCAGGATAACACACTACAGGACCTCAAACAGGAACCATCAAGATAACACATGACAGGTCCTCAAACAGGTTTCATTAGGATTAAAACACGACAGGACCTCAAATAGGAACCATCAGAATAACACACTACAGGACCTCAAACAGGAACCATAAGGATAACACATAACAGGATCTCAAATAGGAACCATCAGGATAACACATTACAGGACCTCAAATAGGAACCATTAGGATAACACACTACAGGACCTCAAATACTAACCAGTAGGATAACACACTACAGGACCTCAAACAAGAAACATCAGGACAACACATGACAGGACCTCAAATAGGAACCATCAGAACAACATATGACAGGACCTCAAATAGGAACCATCAGAATAACACACACTACGGACCTCAAACAGGAGCCATCAGGATAAAACACATGAAAAGGCCTCAAATAGGACCATCCTGTCGCGTGCGTTACCTTGATCCTGACAGGATCAGGGTAACACACGACACACGGGACCTCAAATAGGAACCATTAAGATAACACATGAGAGGACCTCAAACAAGAAACATCAGGATATTACAAGAAAAGACCTCACACAGGAACCATCAGGATAACACATGACAGGACCTCAAACAGGTTTCATTAGGATTAAAACACGACAGGACCTCAAATGGGAACCATCAGAATAACACACTACAGGACCTCAAACAGGAAACATAAGGATAACACACTACAGGACCTCAAACAGGACACATCAGGATAACACATGACAGGACCTCAAATAGGAACCATCAGGATAACACATTACAGGACCTGAAATAGGAACCATTAGTATAACACACTACAGGACCTCAAATACTAACCATTAGGATAACACACTACAGGACCTCAAAAAAGAAACATCAGGATAACACATGAAAGAACCTCAAATAGGAACCATCAGAATAACAAACTACAAGACCTCACACAGGAAACATAAGGATAACACACTACAGGACCTCAAACAGGACACATCAGGATAACACATGACAGGACCTCAAATAGGAACCATCAGGATAACGCATTACAGGACCTGAAATAGGAACCATTAGTATAACACACTACAGGACCTCAAATACTAACCAGTAGGATAACATACTACAGGACCTCAAACAAGAAACATCAGGACAACACATGACAGGACCTCAAATAGGAACCATCAGGACAACATATGACAGGACCTCAAATAGGAACCATCAGGACAACATATGACAGGACCTCAAATAGGAACCATCAGAATAACACACTACAGGACCTCAAACAGGAACCTTCCTGTCGCGTGTGTTACCTTTATCCTGACAGGATCAGGGTAACACAGGCCACACGGGACCTCAAATAGGAACCAGCAAGATAACACATGACAGGACCTCAAGCAGGAAACATCAGGATAACAGATGACAGGACCTCATATAGGAACCTTCAGGATAACACACTACAGGACCTCAAACAGGAATCATCAGAATAACACATGACAAGAACTCAAATAGGAACCATCTTGTCGCGCGTGTGTACCTTGATCCTGGCAAGATCAGGGTAACACACGCCACACGGGACCTCAAATAGGAACCATCCTTTCGCGTGTGTTACCTTTATCCTGAAAGGATCAGGGTAACACACGCCACACGGGACCTCAAATAGGAACCATCCTTTCGCGTGTGTTACCTTGATCCTGAAAGGATCAGGGTAACACACGCCACAAGGGACCTCAAATAGGAACCAGCAAAATAACACACTACAGGACCTCAAACGGGAACCATTAGGATAACACATGACAGGACCTCAATTAGGAACCATCAGGATAACACACTACAGGACCTCAAACAGGAACCATCAGGATAACACATAACAGGACCTCAAACAGGTTTCATTAGGATTAAAACACGACAGGACCTCAAATAGGAACCATCAGAATAACACACTAAAGGACCTCAAACAGGAACCATTAGGATAACACATAACAGGATCTCAAATAGGAACCATCAGGATAAAACATTACAGGACCTCAAATAGGAACCATTAGGATAACACACTACAGGACCTCAAATACTAACCATTAGGATAACACACTACAGGACCTCAAAAAAAACATCAGGACAACACATGACAGGACCTCAAACAGGTATCATTAGGATAAAACACGACAGGACCTCAAATACTAACCATTAGGATAACACACTACAGGACCTCAAAAAAGAAACATCAGGATAACACATGAAAGAACCTCAAATAGGAACCATCAGAATAACACACTACAAGACCTCACACAGGAAACATAAGGATAACACACTACAGGACCTCAAACAGGACACATCAGGATAACACATGACAGGACCTCAAATAGGACCATCCGGATAACACATTACAGGACCTGAAATAGGAACCATTAGTATAACACACTACATGACCTCAAATACTAACCAGTAGGATAACATACTACAGGACCTCAAACAAGAAACATCAGGACAACACATGACAGGACCTCAAATAGGAACCATCAGGACAACATATGACAGGACCTCAAATAGGAACCATCAGAATAACACACTACAGGACCTCAAACAGGAACCTTCCTGTCGCGTGTGTTACCTTTATCCTGACAGGATCAGGGTAACACAGGCCACACGGGACCCTCAATAGGAACCAGCAAGATAACACATGACAGGACCTCAAGCAGGAAACATCAGGATAACACATGACAGGACCTCATATAGGAACCTTCAGGATAACACACTACAGGACCTCAAACAGGAATCATCAGAATAACACATGACAAGAACTCAAATAGGAACCATCTTGTCGCGTGTGTTACCTTGATCCTGGCAAGATCAGGGTAACACACGCCACACGGGACCTCAAATAGGAACCATCCTTTCGCGTGTGTTACCTTGATCCTGAAAGGATCAGGGTAACACACGCCACAAGGGACCTCAAATAGGAACCAGCAAGATAACACACTACAGGACCTCAAACGGGAACCATTAGGATAACACATGACAGGACCTCAATTAGGAACCATCAGGATAACACACTACTACGGACCTCAACAGGAACCATCAGGATAAAACATGACAGGACCTCAAACAGGTTTCATTAGGATTAAAACACGACAGGACCTCAAATAGGAACCATCAGAATAACACACTACAGGACCTCAAACAGGAACCATTAGGATAACACATAACAGGATCTCAAATAGGAACCATCAGGATAAAACATTACAGGATCTCAAATAGGAACCATTAGGATAACACACTACAGGACCTCAAATACTAACCATTAGGATAACACACTACAGGACCTCAAAAAAGAAACATCAGGACAACACATGACAGGACCTCAAACAGGTATCATTAGGATAAAACACGACAGGACCTCAAATACTAACCATTAGGATAACACACTACAGGACCTCAAAAAAGAAACATCAGGATAACACATGAAAGAACCTCAAATAGGAACCATCAGAATAACTCACTACAAGACCTCACACAGGAAACATAAGGATAACACACTACAGGACCTCAAACAGGACACATCAGGATAACACATGACAGGACCTCAAATAGGAACCATCAGGATAACACATTACAGGACCTGAAATAGGAACCATTAGTATAACACACTACATGACCTCAAATACTAACCAGTAGGATAACATACTACAGGACCTCAAACAAGAAACATCAGGGACAACACATGACAGGACCTCAAATAGGAACCATCAGGACAACATATGACAGGACCTCAAATAGGAACCATCAGAATAACCACTACAGGACCTCAAACAGGAACCTTCCTGTCGCGTGTGTTACCTTTATCCTGACAGGATCAGGGTAACACAGGCCACACAGGACCTCAAATAGGAACCAGCAAGATAAAACATGACAGGACCTCAAGCAGGAAACATCAGGATAACACACACTACAGGACCTCAAACAGGAACCATTAGGATAACACATAACAGGACCTCAAACAGGTTTCATTAGGATAAAAACACGACAGGACCTCAAATAGGAACCATCAGGACAACATATGACAGGACCTCAAACAGGAACCATCAGGATAACACGTGACAGGACCTCAAACAGGAATCATCAGGATAACACATGACAAGGGCCTCAAATAGGACCCCATCCTGTCGCGTGTATTACCTTGATCCTGACAGGATCAGGGTAACACACGGGACCTCAAATAGGACCAGCAAGATAAGACATGAGAGGACCTCAAACAAGAAACATCAGGATATTACAAGAAAAGACCTCACACAGGAACCATCAGGATAACACATGACAAGGCCTCAAATAGGACCCATCCTGTCGCGTGTGTTACCTTGATCCTGACAGGATCAGGGTAACACACGCCACACGGGACCTCAAAAGGAACCAGCAAGATAACACACTACAGGGCCTCAAACGGAACCATTAGGATAACACATGACAGGACCTCAAAAAGGAACCATAGGGATAACACACTACAGAACCTCAAACAGGAAACATCAAGATAACACGTGACAGGACCTCAAATAGGAACCATTAGGATAACACACTACAGGACCTCATATACTAACTATTAGGATAACACACTACAGGACCTCAACAAGAAACATCAGGACAACACATGACAGGACCTCAAACAGGTTTCATTAGGATTAAAACACGACAGGACCTCAAACAGGAACCATAAGGATAACACATAACAGGATCTCAAATAGGAACCATCAGGATAAAACATTACAGGACCTCAAATAGGAACCATTAGGATAACACACTACAGGACCTCAAATACTAACCATTAGGATACACTCTACAGGACCTCAAAAAAGAACATCATCAGGATAACACATGAAAGAACCTCAAATAGGAACCATCAGAATAACACACTACAAGACCCCACACAGGAAACATAAGGATAACACACTACAGGACCTCAAACAGGACACATCAGGATAACACATGACAGGACCTCAAATAGGAACCATCAGGATAACACATTACAGGACCTGAAATAGGAACCATTAGTATAACACACTACAGGACCTCAAATACTAACCAGTAGGATAACATACTAC
This sequence comes from Periophthalmus modestus, assembly GCA_019594935.1. NCBI lineage: Eukaryota > Metazoa > Chordata > Actinopteri > Gobiiformes > Gobiidae > Periophthalmus > Periophthalmus modestus. Next base: position 790,493 of record JAIEZT010000009.1, read on the forward strand.
AGGGCCTCAAACAAGAAACATCAGGACAACACATGACAGGACCTCAAATAGGAACCATCAGGACAACATATGACAGGACCTCAAATAGGAACCATCAGGACAACATATGACAGGACCTCAAATAGGAACCATCAGAATAACACACTACAGGACCTCAAACAGGAACCTTCCTGTCGCGTGTGTTACCTTTATCCTGACAGGATCAGGGTAACACAGGCCACACGGGACCTCAAATAGGAACCAGCAAGATAACACATGACAGGACCTCAAGCAGGAAACATCAGGATAACACATGACAGGACCTCATATAGGAACCTTCAGGATAACACACTACAGGACCTCAAACAGGAATCATCAGAATAACACATGACAAGAACTCAAATAGGAACCATCTTGTCGCGTGTGTTACCTTGATCCTGGCAAGATCAGGGTAACACACGCCACACGGGACCTCAAATAGGAACCATCCTTTCGCGTGTGTTACCTTGATCCTGAAAGGATCAGGGTAACACACACGCCACAAGGGACCTCAAATAGGAACCAGCAAGATAACACACTACTAGGACCTCAAACGGGAACCATTAGGATAACACATGACAGGACCTCAATTAGGAACCATCAGGATAACACACTACAGGACCTCAAACAGGAACCATCAGGATAAAACATGACAGGACCTCAAACAGGTTTCATTAGGATTAAAACACGACAGGACCTCAAATAGGAACCATTAGGATAACACATAACAGGATCTCAAATAGGAACCATCAGGATAAAACATTACAGGATCTCAAATAGGAACCATTAGGATAACACACTACAGGACCTCAAATACTAACCATTAGGATAACACACTACAGGACCTCAAAAAAGAAACATCAGGACAAACACATGACAGGACCTCAAACAGGTATCATTAGGATAAAACACGACAGGACCTCAAATACTAACCATTAGGATAACACACTACAGGACCTCAAAAAAGAAACATCAGGATAACACATGAAAGAACCTCAAATAGGAACCATCAGGATAACACATTACAGGACCTGAAATAGGAACCATTAGTATAACACACTACATGACCTCAAATACTAACCAGTAGGATAACATACTACAGGACCTCAAACAAGAAACATCAGGACACACACATGACAGGACCTCAAATAGGAACCATCAGGACAAACATATGACAGGACCTCAAATAGGAACCATCAGAATAACACACTACAGGACCTAAAACAGGAACCTTCCTGTCGCGTGTGTTACCTTTATCCTGACAGGATCAGGGTAACACAGGCCACACAGGACCTCAAATAGGAACCAGCAAGATAAAACATGACAGGACCTCAAGCAGGAAACATCAGGATAACACACTACAGGACCTCAAACAGGAACCATTAGGATAACACATAACAGGACCTCAAACAGGTTTCATTAGGATTAAAACACGACAGGACCTCAAATAGGAACCATCAGAATAACACACTACAGGACCTCAAACAGGAACCATTAGGATAACACATTACAGGACCTCAAATAGGAACCTTTAGGATAACACACTACAGGACCTTAAATTCTAACCATTAGGATAACACACTACAGGACCTCAAACGCAAAAGATCAGGACAACATATGACAGGACCTCAAACAGGAACCATCAGGATAACACATGACAGGACCTCAAATTGGAACCATCAGGACAACATATGACAGGACCTCAAACAGGAACCATCAGGATAACACATGACAGGACCTCAAATTGGAACCATCAGGACAACATATGACAGGACCTCAAACAGGAACCATCAGGATAACACGTGACAGGACCTCAAACAGGAATCATCAGGATAACACATGACAAGGCCTCAAATAGGACCCATCCTGTCGCGTGTATTACCTTGATCCTGACAGGATCAGGGTAACACACGGGACCTCAAATAGGAACCAGCAAGATAAGACATGAGAGGACCTCAAACAAGAAACATCAGGATATTACAAGAAAAGACCTCACACAGGAACCATCAGGATAACACATGACAAGGCCTCAAATAGGACCCATCCTGTCGCGTGTGTTACCTTGATCCTGACAGGATCAGGGTAACACACGCCACACGGGACCTCAAATAGGAACCAGCAAGATAACACACTACAGGACCTCAAACGGGAACCATTAGGATAACACATGACAGGACCTCAAACAGGAACCATAGGGATAACACACTACAGAACCTCAAACAGGAAACATCAGGATAACACATGACAGGACCTCAAATAGGAACCATTAGGATAACACACTACAGGACCTCATATACTAACTATTAGGATAACACACTACAGGACCTCAAACAAGAAACATCAGGACAACACATGACAGGACCTCAAACAGGTTTCATTAGGATTAAAACACGACAGGACCTCAAATAGGAACCATCAGAATAACACACTACAGGACCTCAAACAGGAACCATAAGGATAACACATAACAGGATCTCAAATAGGAACCATCAGGATAAAACATTACAGGACCTCAAATAGGAACCATTAGGATAACACACTACAGGACCTCAAATACTAACCATTAGGATAACACTCTACAGGACCTCAAAAAAGAAACATCAGGATAACACATGAAAGAACCTCAAATAGGAACCATCAGAATAACACACTACAAGACCCCACACAGGAAACATAAGGATAACACACTACAGGACCTCAAACAGGACACATCAGGATAACACATGACAGGACCTCAAATAGGAACCATCAGGATAACACATTACAGGACCTGAAATAGGAACCATTAGTATAACACACTACAGGACCTCAAATACTAACCAGTAGGATAACATACTACAGGACCTCAAACAAGAAACATCAGGACAACACATGACAGGACCTCAAATAGGAACCATCAGGACAACATATGACAGGACCTCAAATAGGAACCATCAGGACAACATATGACAGGACCTCAAATAGGAACCATCAGATAACACACTACAGGACCTCAAACAGGAACCTTCCTGTCGCGTGTGTTACCTTTATCCTGACAGGGATCAGGGTAACACAGGCCACACGGGACCTCAAATAGGAACCAGCAAGATAACACATGACAGGACCTCAAGCAGGAACATCAGGATAACACATGACAGGACCTCATATAGAAACCTTCAGGATAACACACTACAGGACCTCAAACAGGAATCATCAGAATAACACATGACAAGAACTCAAATAGGAACCATCTTGTCGCGTGTGTTACCTTGATCCTGGCAAGATCAGGGTAACACACGCCACACGGGACATCAAATAGGAACCAGCAAGTTAAAACACACTACAGGACCTCAAAACGGGAACCATTAGGATCAGGATAACACATGACAGGACCTCAATTAGGAACCATCAGGATAACACACTACAGGACCTCAAACAGGAACCATCAGGATAACACATGACAGGACCTCAAAACAGGTTTCATTAGGATTAAAACACAACAGGGACCTCAAATAGGAACCATCTGAATAACACACTACAGGACCTCAAACAGGAACCATAAGGATAACACATAACAGGATCTCAAATAGGAACCATCAAAATAACACATTACAGGACCTCAAATAGGGAACCTTGAGGATAAACACACTACAGGACCTCAAATACTAACCATTAGGATAACACACTACAGGACCTCAAACAAGAAACATCAGGACAACACATGACAGGACCTCAAATTGGAACCATCAGGACAACATATGACAGGACCTCAAACAGGAACCATCAGGATAACACGTGACAGGACCTCAAACAGGAATCATCAGGATAACACATGACAAGGCCTAGGAATCCATCCTGTCTCGTGCGTTACCTTGATCCTGACAGGATCAGGGTAACACACGACACACGGGACCTCAAATAGGAACCAGCAAGATAACACATGAGAGGACCTCAAACAAGAAAACATCAGGATATTACAAGAAAAGACCTCACACAGGAACCATCAGGATAACACATGACAAGGACCTCAAATAGGACCCATCCTGTCGCGTGTGTTACCTTGATCCTGACAGGATCAGGGTAACACACGCCACACGGGACCTCAAATAGGAACCAGCAAGATAACACACTACAGGACCTCAAACGGGAACCATTAGGATAACACATGACAGGACCTCAAATCGGAACCATCAGGATAACACACTACAGGACCTCAAACAGGAACCATCAGGAGGATAACACATGACAGGACCTCAAACAGGTTTCATTAGGATTAAAACACGACAGGACCTCAAATAGGGAACCATCAGAATAACACACTACAGGACCTCAAACAGGAACCATCAGGATAACACATGACAGGACCTCAAACAGGAATCATCAGGATAACACATGACAGGACCTCAAACAGGAACAATCAGGATAACACACTACAGGACCTCAAACAGGAACATCAGGATAACACAAATGACAGGACCTCAAACAGGAACCATCAGGATAACAAATGACAGGACCTCAAATAGGAACCAACAAGATAACACACTACAGGACCTCAAACAGGAACTCATCAGGATCAACACATGACAGGACCTCAAACAGGTTTCATTAGGATTAAAACACGACAGGACCTCAAATAGGAACCATCAGAATAACACACTACAGGACCTCAAACAGGAACCATCAGGATAACAAATGACAGGACCTCAAACAGGAACCATCGGATAACACATGACAGGACCTCATATAGGAACCTTCAGGATAACACACTATAGGACCTCAAATACTAACCATTAGGGATAACACACTACAGGACCTCAAACAAGAACATCAGGACAACACATGATAGGACTTCAAATTGGAACCATCAGGACAACATATGACAGGACCTCAAACAGGAACCATCAGGATAACACTTGACAGGACCTCAAACAGGAATCATCAGGATAACACATGACAAGGCCTCGAATCCATCCTGTCTCGTGCGTTACCTTGATCCTGACAGGATCAGGGTAACACACGACACACGGGACCTCAAATAGGAACCAGCAAGATAACACATGAGAGGACCTCAAACAAGAAACATCAGGATATTACAAGAAAAGACCTCACACAGGAACCATCAGGATAACACATGACAAGGCCTCAAATAGGACCCATCCTGTCGCGTGTGTTACTTGATCCTGACAGGATCAGGGTAACACACGCCACAAGGGACCTCAAATAGGAACCAGCAAGATAAACACACTACAGGACCTCAAACAGGAACCATCAGGATAACACATGACAGGACCTCAAACAGGAATCATCAGGATAACACATGACAGGACCTCAAACAGGAACAATCAGGATAACACACTACAGGACCTCAAACAGGAACATCAGGATAACAAATGACAGGACCTCAAACAGGAACCATCAGGATAACAAATGACAGGACCTCAAATAGGAACCAACAAGATAACACACTACAGGACCTCAAACAGGAACCATCAGGATAACACATGACAGGACCTCAAACAGGAATCATCAGGATAACACATGACAGGACCTCAAACAGGAACAATCAGGATAACACACTACAGGACCTCAAACAGGAACCATCAGAATAACAAATGACAGGACCTCAAACAGGAACCATCAGGATAACACACTACAGGACCTCAAACAGGAAACATCAGGATAACACATGACAAGGCCTCAAATAGGAACCATCCTGTCGTGTGTGCTACCTTGATCCTGACAGGATCAGTGTAACATACGCCACACAGGACCTCAAATAGGAACCAGCAAGATAACACATGACAGGACCTCAAACAGGAACCATCAGATTAACACATGACAGGACCTCAAACAGGAACCATCAGAGTAACACGTGACAGGACCTCAAACAGGAGCCATCAGCATAACAGCTAACTTGTTCAGCTTTTTAAATACAATTTTTCAAACCTGCTGATGTGTGAAAGCCCCATGACTAGTTTTTATTCTTTGTTCTCTCTAGTTTCTATTTTGTTTTGTTTTTTGTTGGGGTTTGTTCTTTGTTTTTTTTTGGTGAAACAAGTTGTGTCCGTTTCTCCAGCAGACGCAGAAAACTCACTTAAATCTGTCAAAACAATCTAAACTACAGCTATAATGTTTTCACACAGGCACTTAATGCTACAACCTGGACTTTGTGTGATTCATATCAGGAGGTCAAAGGTCACCCAAACAAATGCCTACCCCCTTACCTTCAGTTTCACTTTGTACATGTAACCTTCCGGTCGGCGCTGGGATGTGTTAACTCCACGGACATGTTCACGGCGTCTTTAGTTCACACAGAGAGGAGCCGGACTCACACACACACGCTACACGCTACATGTTTCATATTAACGCCTCAGATACAAACCGTGTGAGATCTGACTTCAATTTCCTCCGATCGAAACTGCCGCGCTGCTCATGACAAGACACGGTTTTCTCTGTATTGAATGAAGTAAGGAATTAATGTTTCCCTTTGACTATCAATAGGCAAAATAGATTATAGCTACTACTATAACTTATATATTTATATATCTACATATATCTTCATACAGTGAGTATGCAAGGCATCTCTCTTAACACAAGACAACCCACCACAACTTGAAACAGACCATGTTTAAAGCCTTAGTTCCGGCATTTTCCAGTGAGAGCGATGCAGCCCTCCCCGGGTGAAGGGGCCCTCCCCGGGTGAAGGGGCCCTCCCCGGGTGAAGGGGCCCTCCCCGGGTGAAGGGGCCCTCCCCGGGTGGCCAGTCGCTGGATCACAGTCACAGAAAAAGAACTGGATAAAAGAGTCTGGTTTATTGAATCAACTGTGCACAATCTCAAAGAGCTGTTGTCCCTAATAGTGTCGTCTCGCCCTCAGCAACAAATGAACAAACATACAGAGGATTTATACCATCAAAACAATCACACCAGTTTAGTCTCGTCAGACGCACAAGAGACACATAACCTCACAACAGATGATACTACGAAGGTTAGGTCAAAGAGGTCCAGAACAATACAAATAAAGATTTTAGGGTAAAGAAAGACATAACACCTGCTTGATATTTGTCCAAAATTCTTTCAAAAACACTGAAGTTGCTCCAATAGTTTCTGTCTTTGGAGTGAAGTCTGCAGCTGTGGAACTATCAAACCCTCAGGTCAGTGTGGTGTGTTTCATGAGGCTTTTAACACACAGATTAACTTTGTTAAACTGGAAACAAAAAACACCCCCATCTCATTTGATCTTAATGAAAGACGTCATGAAACATCTACAATCAGAAAAAATAAGGTTTAACTCAAGGGAAATTTAAGAACATTTTCTTCAACAGTTTATAGATTTGTGTAACTCCACAAATGTGTAAAAGCAAGTTTATTTGTATGACACAATTCGTGCACAAAGTAATTCAAAGTGCTTTACAGAATAAGAAAGACATTAAAATCACACAAATCAAAGAATGAAAAATAATCATCATAAAATTACCATTAAATCAGAAGAGGCAGAATAAAAACCTTTCAGTCATATGCACAACTAAACAAAACAGTCTGGAGCCTGGATTTAAACATTGTCAAAGTCGAGGTCTGTCTCACATCTTCAGGAATGTTCCAGGTTTTAGCTGCAGAAAAATGAAACTCTGATTCTCCATGTTTAGTCCTGACTCTGGCACCAGCAGGAGGCCGGTCCCTGAAGTCCTCAGGGGCTGACTGAGCTGAACGGAAATTATTGGACAAACCTCTTGTTGTTCACTGTCCTGTTTTTATGTTTTATTTAATTTTATTTTTTTTTTAAATAACCTGTTATATTGTATAATTTATATACATGTTTGATTCATGTAAAAACGCAGTAAAGAGAGTGTGAATGTCGTGATGTGGGGTGTGAGGCGGACCAAAGAAGTTTAAGGGTGTTTATTCACGGAACAAGACAACACAGGTGACGGGAGAACATACGAGGAGCTGGGTGCTGGGGTGCAGGTCAGGGTCCAGAGGTGCAGGGAAGACACGAGACGGGAAACACAGCCGGTACCGGGAGACAGGGTCGGAGAACACGGGCAGGACACGGGCAGGACACGGGCAGGACACGGGCAGGACACGGGCAGGACACGGGCAGGACACGGGCAGGAAGCACAGCAGAGACACGAGGAGCAACAGTGATGTGAGCAGGACACAGACACACGGTGACGATCAGCAGACGACCTGGCAGAGAGAGCTGGGTCCTGGCTCCTTTTAACCTCCTGCAGCTGCGTTAATTGCCCTGATGGGCTGCAGGTGCGTGTGGGAGGAGCCAGGGCTCCACCCAGCTCTGGAGTCAGGTGAGGGAGGGGGAGAGGAGACACAGGAGGCAGGAGCAGGTAGAGATCATGACAGTGAAATATGAGAGCGTGATACTGGCTGATAGTGAGTTTCCTTCACACCTCTGATAAAATGGGCCTCTGTGGTTCAAGGCTCTTGTTCCGGCCCCATGCCTCCAGCTCCTCCCACTGTGTGTGTGTTCTTTCTCTCTCTTTCTCTCTCTCCAGATGTGCCCCACAGCTGCCGCCTGATTGACAGCACAGCTCCTTACGGATTGGAGCAAACATCCTCCACCTGTGCCACACCCCTTTAAAGGGACCCGCCTCCTGCAACTCGGGGCTGCGGACTCGGTGTATGGAAAGGCGTGCAATTTTGGAACTTTTGAACCTCTGACACTTTGGAACATTGAAACAGAGCAGAGAACAGGGAACGGTTCGTAACATGTTGGGGGCTCGTCCGGGATCCCAATATGTTACGAACCGTTCTCTGGGGAGGAAAGGAAGTAACAATTTTTAGTAGCTTTGATGACTTTTCATATGAAGGCAAGTGAGGATCTAACCAAGAGAGAGAAAAAAACTAAAATAAAACAAAAACTTCAGCTAACTATAACGAAAGCAATCGAAAGGAGGCTCTAGGAGTTCACATTTGAATATACTATTAAACACAAAAGGTCAAACTCAAATCACCAATTCTAGGTCCAATTTAAGAACGACTCCAAAGTTCCAAGAGTTTCAAAGTTTCCTTAGTCTCAAAATTTCAAAGTTTTTTTTCAGTGTTAAATGTCCAAAGTTTTAGGGTTTCAAAAGTTTCAAAATTCCAAAGTCTCAGAGGTAGTGATGTTACGTCTGTGTCGAGGCTTCGAAGTGTGGTTCGAGTAATCAGGAAAAATTCAGGCGAAGTGCGGTTCGGAGCGTGGTTTGATCACGTGAGCGATGATGTTCGAACCTTCCTGAAGCACCACGTGACTGATTCAGACGTGTTTTGCTGGTTTGTGTGAAGCGTGTGTCGTTTGAAATATAAGACACAGTGAAACACGATGGAGTCGACCCACGTCCTGTGTTTGGTGTTTGGTTTTTATCTGCGAGTGTTTAAAAGATGGAACCAGTGAAAAAAAGAAAGTTTTCCCCTGTTTGGGAGAACTTTGACTCGATCACTCCCAACAAGGTTTGTCTTATATAGTAATTATAAAATGAGGGAGGAGCCACTGCAGGAGAAAGAAATAAGTTTCCACATGTTTCACACTGGCCTCATGAACCTGTGACTCCAGCTTCATCTGAGCCTGTTAGAGGATTTTTTTTTTTTCAAAAGCAGGAGAAATCCTCACAAAGAAGCAGAACCGTCTTAGTCCTGAGTCTTGAGAGAAACTACTTTTTTCTTTTAAATAAAAACTAATGAATAATAGTCTGGTTTAATTCTGTTTATTTAATTAGAAGCACTACTACAAGTCACACAAGACCATCCTGTTTCTAATGTGTTTCACTGTCGTCCTGTCACTGGTTTTGTGCATTTGTTGAATTGATGGTGCTGAGGTGGAAAGTAGATTGTAGTACATTTTATTGACCTCTTGATGGCGTTATAGAGTACATGAATCCTGATGAAGTGTCGGTACATGTGCCGCACAGTTGGCTGAAAGTATCGATGCTTCATGGGGCTTCATCTCACCATCACGACTCAAAGGTTCAAAAGTTGACCCTGCTCCCCCACAACACCCTCATCACCGTCACCCCCAGGACATTTGGACTTTCACTTTTGATCGCCCCACCACGGATTCTGAACTTTGTCTTTTTAAACTTTTGAACTGTAGCTACGACCCTTGAACGGAATACGACAAGTGATTTAAGAACAATGGACTCAACAAGGATGACAGAGACTGAAATTAAATGTGTAATTTTGTTTATTCAAATATTCATATTATTTCCTTCATTATGACCTAAGGTGAGTGAAGTCCAAATCCGCATTTTTGGCTTTTCTGTAAAAACGTCTTTCCTGTCAGCTCTGTGGTGATTCTAGGTGAAAACTGTTTGCATAAACGAAAAGAGGAGCTGTAACTTTCATCTGATGTGTAGATTGTTTGTGTGGGTGACGCAGAAGTACATGTACATTCCTGTAGAGTTGTAAAGTCGGCCCGGGCCGTCAGAACGTTAACAAATTAATAATTTCCGCGATGGTATCGTGAATTGCGATTTATTTCGGTCACAATAATCGTTAGTCTAAATTTTATATCGTCCCAGCCCTGGTCCTGGTCCTGGTCTGGTCCTGGTCTAGTCCTGGTCTGGTCCTGGTCTGGTCCTGGTCTGGTCCTGGTCTGGTCCTGGTCTGGTTATTTTATGATCTATGTTATAAAGTTCTTCTCTCACACAGAAAACACTCTGTTCCACCTTGTGATGTCATCATGTGGTAAAACAGGAAGTGCTCCACTGTGTTTTTAAAGTCCATTCACCTTCACTTGAATCATTTACATCATTTCATCTCTACTGAACTAAAGTTAAAAGGAGCTGTTAACATGACAACTACCACTTCATGACATCACAAGGTGGAACAGAGCATTTAGAGCTTTGGAGATGTTACAGACTAATAATAAAGAGTTACTCAAACATGTGAATGAACAAAACACAAGTGGAAGTGTGTTTTTGATGAAGAAACAACATCCTAACACGGCTCACAGCACATGATCCATTTTGTGTAATATAGGACCTTTAATCACATCAGCAAATGGTCCAAACGCAGAGACTGACCGTGGGGGACGTCTGGACACAGACACACTGGACATCGCTCCTCACTGGTTTAGTTTAGTCACAGTTTAAAAAGTGAACATTCAAACACTTATTTGAATTATAAAAAAAACATCAGATTATGACGATGTTCTTTAGTTTTACCAAGAAAACCCACAAACGATGAACAGATAAAGTGTTTAAAACAGGAAACTCTTAAAGACACGTCTCAGTCCTGGTTTAGTCCTGGTTTAGACCTGGTTTAGTCCTGGTTTAGTCCTGGTTTAGTCCTGGTTTAGTCCTGGTTTAGACCTGGTTTAGTCCTGGTTCAGTCCTGGTTCAGGACAGGATTCAGCAGGGTCAGGTCTGTTGACAGGTGGTATCTTTAACTTTAGATCACATTTAAGCTGTATAATTTATTCTATTTTTACACTTTTGCTAAACTGCATAACAAAGTTTCTAATAAAATCTAGAATATACATTTTGGTGTCTTTACTTTCTTATTGTCAGTCAGTGAAAAACATCGACCCTTTGATCAGCCGACATGAGTAAAAAAAAAAAAAAAAAAAACACTGCTGCGTCAAACAGGTTAAAGTCCAGGTGGACGAGAGACGAGGCCCGAGATACGATATGTTAACATTTGTTTGTCAGTGACTCTTATTCCCAGGCTCCCATTTTATTTGTGTTTGGGCAAAAGTTCAATTTGCAGAACATCATTTTCTGAACCAGAAATCTAGCAGACCCATCATGAAGTGCACAAAACAAAGACTGTAGATATAAGTGGATGTAGCTAACCTGCTAGCTGCCGCGAATAAGGCGAGATCATGGACGTGCTTCCGGTTCCATCGACTCTGGCTCCAATTCACTTCACAATGAAAAACTGTCACCCCTCTGTCTGTAACTGCTGCAGTGAGCTTTGTCATTTTGGTCTTAAATGTTCATATTAACTCGCTCCACATGATCCTGGTGTTTTTATTTCACTATTTTGTCTTTAAATCAAGATATGAACATTAAAAACAGAAAAATAATTCCCTGAGGTCGCTCCTGCTAAACCAACGATGCAGGTGGGAAGGGGCGTTACCTTCAACATCCTCGCTCCTGATTGGCTCTTTGGTTGCTATGATACTCGTGGTCAGAGTTCCAAATATGGACCTCAGCTCAAAATTGTCGACTATAACTGCTCCAGCCTCGATGAGCTTCATTTGACTGGAGCCGGTGACGTCACACTCACTTAGTCACTTCTTTATACAGTCTATGGTACAAACTCCACAAAATGCTCATGTTTTTATGTAGCACTTTTCCACCGTCTAGAGACTTAAAGCACTTTACATGAAGGAACCGCTCACCCATTCACACACACATTCATACACCAGTGTACACAGACACTGGAATCACACCGACAACCTGTGGGTCAGTGGATATGACTCTACTGATGATGTTTATGTCGAGATGGGATTCAAACCACCAGCCTTCAGATCAGTGCACAAACACTCTACCAACTGAGCCACTGTCTCATCTATGGAGTTAACAGAGTGTTTTTCAAAAAGTTCTAGCACAGACGTCTGAGATGGTTGAATATGACGTACAGGTTTTTGTCTTTGAGAGGAGGTGGAGCGATACCTCACGACTATAAAAAAGGCTCTGCCCATGTGAGGACTTCAGAACATCAGACCATGAAGCACCAAATGAGGCTGAGCTGTGTTTTCCAACTATCAACAACTGTTGGTGAAGGAGGCCACGCCCAGAGCTGCAGAGCACTTACCAGATGTGTGTCAGAAGGACCTGGACATGATCATCACTGATATTCACTGGACTAAAGCTCAAGAGGATGAGCTCTCCTCCTCTGTTTGTATCGACTCTTATTCAGTTTAAAGTGTTGCATAAACTGCATCTATCAAAACTCAGACTGTCCTTTATGTGACAGATGTAAACAGCAGCCGGCCTCACGAGCAACGTGTTTTATAACTGTTCTAGTCTTATATTATATTGGAAAAGCCTTTTTGAAATCTTGTCCAAAATTCTTTGAAAAACACTGAAGTTGCTCCAATAGTTTCTGTCTTTGGAGTGAAGTCTGCAGCTGTGGAACTATCAAACCCTCAGGTCAGTGTGGTGTGTTTCATGAAACATCTACAATTAGAAAAAATAAGGTTTAACTCAAGGGAAATTTAAGAACATTTTCTTCTACTTGGCAACAGTTTATAGATTTGTGTAACTCCACAAATGTGTAAAGACTGAACTGAACAGATAAAACTGAACCAATCCTCTTGTTGTTCACTGTCCTGATTTTATGTTTTGTTTTATTTCATTTAATTTTTTTTTTTAATAACTTATGTTATATTGTATAAACTATATATATGTTTGATTTATGTAAAAACGCAGTAGAGTGTGAAATATGAGAGCGTGACACTGGCTGATAGTGAGTTTCCTTCACTCTTGGGCCTCTGTGGTTCAAGGCTCTGAACAGCAGCTCTGAGCTGCACACGCTTCAAAACATGTCAGATCAAACTGATTTCACCTGCAGACCATGTTCTGTAAAAATGTGAAATGGCCCCTGTTTTCATATTTATGACCAACTCAAGAAGACGACATCACTGCTGCACATAAGATAAGATAAGATAAGATAAGCCTTTATTAGTCCCACAGTGGGGAAATTCCAGCATTGCACCGCACACATAGAGAACAGCAGGAAAATCGTACATGCAAGAGAAAATAATATAACAAGATAACAGATAAATAGCTACAATAATTAAAGAAATAGACTCAAAAATAAACTCTAATATACACATATATACACATATAAATATACATCTTCATAAAGTGACTTCAGTATTGCACATGGGTATGTTAACAGTGTCATTATACAGTCTGACAGCAGCAGGAAGGAAAGACCTACGGAACCTCTCCTTCACACAGCGAGGGTGAATCAGTCTGTCACTGAAGCTGCTCTCCAGGGCAGACAGAGCGTCCTGCAGGGGGTGAGACTCATGCCCAGCATAGAGATGACCTTAGCCAGGACCCTCCTGTCCCCCACCTCCTGCACTGAGTCCAGAGGACAGCCCAGGACAGAGCTGGACTTCTTGATGACCTTGTCCAGCTTCTTCTTCTCCCTCTCTGTGATGCTGCTGTTCCAGCAGACTACACCGTACAGGATGATGCCACCACACATAATGCTCCTCATTAATGAGGACTAACCTTAACCCTAACGAGCAGACTTCAGAGCACACGGAGCACACGGCCCTCGAGCTACAGTCACAACACAAACATATTATATTGTTAAACCATTGGCCAATGGGCCAGATTTGGCCCGGGGGCCGCCTATTAATGACCCCTGTCATATCAGCTCTGCCTGAATAGAAACAGGCCGAATGTGTGAGCAAAACTACAGTCCTATTGTAAACTACAGGCACTAACTCCTGTTATAGTCCTGGTCTGGTCCTGGTCTGGTCCTGGTCTGGTCCTGGTCTAGTCCTGGTCTAGCCCTGGTCTGGTCCTGGTCTGGTCCTGGTCTGGTCCTGGTCTAGTCCTGGTCTGGTCCTGGTCTGGTCCTGGTCTGGTCCTGGTCTGGTCCTGGTCTAGTCCTGGTCTGGTCCTAGTCTGGTCCTGGTCTGGTCCTCGTCTAGTCCTGGTCTGGTCCTGGTCTGGTCCTGGTCTAGTCCTGGTCTGGTCCTAGTCTGGACCTGGTCTGGTCCTGGTCTAGTCCTGGTCTGGTCCTGGTCTGGTCCTGGTCTGGTCCTGGTCCCGGTGTAGTCCTAGTCTGGTCCTGGTCAAGTCCTGGTCTGGCCATGGTAAAGTCCTGGTCTGGTCCTGGTCTGGTCCTGGTCTGTTTGTGGTTTGGTCCTGGTCTGGTCCTGGTCTAGTCCTGGTCTGGTCCTGGTCTGGTCCTGGTCTGGTCCTGGTCTGGTCCTGGTCTGGTTATTTTATGATCTATGTTATAAAGTTCTTCTCTCACACAGAAAACACTCTGTTCCACCTTGTGATGTCATCATGTGGTAAAACACTTCACTTGAATCATTTACATCATTTCATCTCCACTGAACTAAAGTTAAAAGGAGCTGTTAACATGACAACTACCACTTCATGACATCACAAGGTGGAACAGAGCATTTAGAGCTTTGGAGATGTTACAGACTAATAATAAAGAGTTACTCAAACATGTGAATGAAACAAAACACAAGTGGAAGTGTGTTTTTGATGAAGAAACAACATCCTAACACGGCTCACAGCACATGATCCATTTTGTGTAATATAGGACCTTTAATCACATCAGCAAATGGTCCAAACGCAGAGACTGACCGTGGGGGACGTCTGGACACAGACACACTGGACATCGCTCCTCACTGGTTTAGTTTAGTCACAGTTTTAAAAAGTGAACATTCAAACACTTATTTGAATTATAAAAAACATCAGATTATGACGATGTTCTTTAGTTTTACCAAGAAAACCCACAAACGATGAACAGATAAAGTGTTTAAAACAGGAAACTCTTAAAGACACGTCTCAGTGCTGGTTTAGACCTGGTTTAGACCTGGTTTAGTCCTGGTTTAGTCCTGGTTTAGACCTGGTTTAGACCTGGTTTAAACCTGGTTTAGTCCTGGTTTAGTCCTGGTTTAGACCTGGTTCTGTCCTGGTTTGTTCCTGGTCATGGCCCTGGCAGCACTGGTCCTGGTCTGGTTCGTCTACACTTTGGGTAAGTGAGAATTGTTTGTCTTTGATAAATGTATTTCTTAAAATATAAAACGACCTGAACAGTGTCATAAAATGAAATAAATACAAAAAAAACTTTAATACGGACTTAATATAAAACATGATGGACTTACTATTAAACACGATGTATTTACTCTAAAACATGATAAATTCACTATAAAACATTTCAAAGCGTTTCATTTCCATCACACTCGTTCTTTACAAACACATTTCTTTCCTTTTCTTTTCTCAGACTTAATGAGCTGGTTTCATGTGTTTCTTAAATCTCATTATTGTTGTGGATCCTGGTCTTTGTCCAGATGACTCCATAATGAACTCCTTTCACTGCTTCGTTCCATATTCTTGGTTCTGAATCTGTTTGAACACTTGTTCCTTTTAGGCTGTAGTAACTTGTTCTTATCTCAAAGAGTCTTTGAATGTTTACAGGTGATACATGGCACTTTGCTTTATACATGACTTTAGGACACTTCAATCAACAATATCATGACCTTAGTGTAACTTTGACAAATACTGGGTTAGACGGCTCTCTATAAAGACTGTGATGTTTTCATGTGATACTTTTACTTTTACTTGAGTATTTCTTTGCTGTGGTGTCTGTACTTTTACTTAAGTAACAAGATGGAGTACTTCTTCCACCACTGTTTATTTGTCAAAGTGTCTTTTGGCCCCACACTGCAGCTACTTCAGTCTTAGGGGAACTGGCTCGTGTGAAACTGTCTCTGCACTTGTGAAAATAAATGTACATTTATTTCATAAAAAGTGTTTCTAAAGTCAAACACAGCCTGATCAGACGGGGCCATAGTGAGCTTCCTGTTTCCATCACACTCATGAAACCAGCCCGTGGCTTTAATGAGCCCAACAGCCGCCATTTTGTGTGAAGCTCTGTGTCATGTGACCAACAACCGCCATTTTGTGACTTTTGTGTGTGCAGGGCTCCTGGCAGAAGACAACAGCTCAGGTAAAGACACTCACACACCAGGATAACCACTCTGCCACAGTAACACAGGGAGAACATGCACACTCAGATCAGGAGTCTAACCCACAACCTCCTGGTGAGAGGGAGGAGGCAGGATAACCACTCTGCCACAGTGTCTGTGTGATCCCTCAGTCGTCCAGGTGGGATCCAGGGCAAAAGAAAAATTCAATTCTGTCACTGGACAAAGTTTTGAGTGAAGACGTTTGGCTGCTCGTCCAAGTCTCTTCTTCAGTTCTGGTCAGTTGCTGGTGGACACTGCCTTATATGTGTCTGAAGGGAGGAGCTAACTACTGTTTCAGTGGAGTTAGCTCCTCCCCCAGGGAGGAACATAGTATTTTGCATGGTGGGACAAACTGAATACACATCATCGGGTCGAGGGCCAAACCTGGTGACAGTTTGCTCCATAGACTGTTATATAAATGGAAATAACTATGGTTCAAGTTGGTGCGTTCCAAACAGGAAGTGATCGTGGGCGAACCTCTGGCTCCAGCCCCTCTCTCTGTAACTGCTGCTGTCAGACTCGTCATTTTGGTCTTAAAAAGTTTGTATTAACTCGCTCTACATGATCCATGGAGTTTTTATTTCACTATTGTGTCCAGAAGGGAAGAGGCGTTACCTTCAACAGCCTCTTTAGTTGCTATGATACTCTGGGTCTGAATTCCTAATTTGTGGGACGTCACACTCACTTGGTCTGTTTCTTTATACAGTCTGTGGTTTCTCCGCAGACAAATATATGATTACATTTAAAATGAGGAAATAGACAGGACTGGCCTCCTTCCATCTCCTGACTGTCTTTTCACTACAAAACTGAATCAAACTAGATTATTCTTAAAATCTCGGAGCCCCTTGTGGGCCAAGTTAGAGCCACTGGAGGGCCAAGTTTGGCTCATGGGCCCCAATTTGCCACCTCTGCTCTAAAGCTTTTGTCCAGTTTACAGAAGTGAAACTTTTGTTTTATTCTGTCTCAGTCACAAAAGGAAGATATACTCTGGTAAAAAGTAGAGGAGTCACTTTACTCAGGTAAAGGGGCGGAGCCTCACTGCTCAGGTAAAGGGGCGGGGCCTCACTCTGTCTCTTGTCTGTTCAGAGCCGCTCAGGCTGGTGGGAGGGGCCAGTCGCTGTGCTGGGACTGTGGAGGTGAGACACAGAGGAGAGTGGAGACGGGTGGAGCCCTATAGACCCTGGCTCCTGGAGGACACAGCTGCTGTTTGCAGAGACCTGGACTGTGGCTCTGCTGTTTATGGAGAAGAGAGAGATGATTTTCCACTGAGTCCAGTGTGGAGAGTCTCATATCACTGTGTGAAGAAGTCTGCAGTGAGAAACTGTGTCTATGATTCATCCTCCTCTTCCTCTTCCTCGGGTCTGGAGGTGAAGTGTTCAGGTAAAAGTCTGATCTTACATTTTTATGTTCCTCAGATGTTTTTTTCTAGTCTTATTCTTATTTATTTATTTGTAAAGGCACAGCACATATTAATGAACATTTAAAATGTAAATATGTAAAGATTATAGCCAACGTGGATCATTTCCATCTTCAGTCCCTCGACAGATTGATGTAAAATAGTCGACAGAACAGAGAAAAGAACAATCACACAAAAGAAAATGTAACACACAACACACTCACTATACACACAACACACACACAACACACACACACTCTATACAATCAATACAAACAAAATGCCCAATTTAGGCTCGTGTCTGTCATGTTTAATGTGAAAACTACAGAGAGATTCACTTCTCTCGAGTTTAGTAACAAGTGAACTAGAACTAAACCAGGACTAAACCAGAACTTAACTAGGACTAAACCAGGACTAAACCAGTTTTTTTTATTTTAATTCTTTATTTTCAGACAGTGGTATAGAGTCACAAGACCAACTGTCAAACTAAACATATTATCCATCCACTTTGTCTTTTTTTTTTTTTTAACAAAAATGACATACAATCAAACTTTCTACAAAGGGAGAGAGAGAACAGCAGTAACTGCACTTTGACTGGACACATATTATAAATAAAAAGGGAAAATGAAGTACAAAGGCAGAGACAAAAGTGGGGGGCATCTCTCCTACAGCAGGACGAGCTCGTTGGGCTGGATCTCCACAAAGTCCGGCCGTAAAGGCTTAATATATTTAACCCAGTCGGACCATAATTTAATGAAAACAGGTTTCTTGAGACGAGTCGAGAAGGTGATCGCTTCCATTACATATTTCTCATTCACAATGTTTATCCACTCTGAGCTTGTGGGGGGCTCAGGAAGAAGCCGTCGTCTTGTTATCGCCTTTTTAGCAGCTGATGTCAAAATTCTGAATAAATATTTGTTTGTTCGCTGAAGCTGATCATCAAAATGACCAATGAAAAAAGTCAGAAATTGTAATGTTACTTTTACCTGAAGTATACTTACTACTGTCCTGTGGAACTCGACCCAAAATGGTTGTATTTTTGGGCAGTCCCAGAATAAATGCAAATGATCAGCTTCCTGGGCCCCACAGTGTCTCCAACATCCAGCATCACCAACTCCAAAATGTATCTTTGCTTTGGCGTAATAAAGAAGCACATTAAACATTTACAATTAAACTCACGCCAAGTATGAGAATTTGTACATCTCCACTGAGATTCACAGATGTTCAACCAATCATAATGTGATATTATCAGACTGTTGTAATGTGGGGTGAAGCGGACCAAAGTGCAGACCAGGAGCGGTTTAACAGTGTTTATTTACAATAGTGCAAAATATACGATCAATAAAGCTGGGCACAGGGCGAACAGGGGCCGGAGACACAGGAGCGGGACGTGGAACCAGGAGCGAGGAGCAGGTAGATCAGAGGAGCGGGAGCCGTGATCAGAGTGCAGGTAAACGTGAAGACAAGACAAGGCAGGACTATACGGGAAGACGAGGCGGGAGGCAGGAGCAGGAGCAGAGGGACAGGAGCAGGAGTAATCCGGGAGCATGAGTCTGGAGAAGCAGCAAAAATCCGGTAAGTAGTGATGTTACGTCTGTGTCGAGGCATCGAAGTGCGGTTCGAGTAATTAGTAAAAATTCAGGCGAAGCGTGGTTCGGAGCGTGGTTTGATCACGTGACTGATTCAGACGTGATTCGCTGGTTTGGCGTGAACCGCGTGTCATCTGCGAAACGTAATGGAGTCGACCCGCACAGCTTGTGTTTGGTGTTTGGTTTTTATCTGCGAGAGTTTAAATGATGGAACCAGTCACAAAAAGAAAGTTTTCCCCTGTTAGGGAGAACTTTGACTCGATCACTCCCAACAAGGTTTGTCTTATATAGTAATTATACAATTAGGGAGGAGGACCCACTGCAGGACTGGAGAAAGCAAAGAAATAAGTTTCCAAATGTTTCACACTGACCTCATGTACCTTTGCACTCCAGCCTCATCTGTGCTTTGTGAGAGGATTTTTTTTGCCAAAGCAAGAGAAATCCTCACAAAAAACCGTAACCGCTTGTTTATTTAATTAGAAGCACTACTACAATTAACACAAGTGCAGTCCTATTTCTAATGTGTTTCACTGTGGTCCTATCACTGGTTTTGTACATTTGTTCAATTGATGGCGCTGAGGTGGAAACTAGATTGTAGTACATTTTATTGACCTCTTGATGGCGTATAGAGTAAATGAATCCTTATGAAGTGTCGGTACATGTGCCGGCACAGTTGGCTTAAAGTATCGATGCTTCATGGGGCTTCATCTCACCATCACTACCGGTAAGCGCACAAAAAGCGAGACATGCGGTAATCCAAAGAAAGACAGAGTATCTACGTTTGTCACGCGGACGGACTTGCACCGAATGACAGGAGTCCGCCCCATTTATTCCCCGCAGGTGGTGCAGATCAGGGTTGACGAGGGTGCAGGTGTGTGCGGGAGGAGCCAGAGCTCCGCCCAGCTCGGAGTGACAGGCGAGGGGGCGGGGGAGAGGAGAACACAGGAGGCAGGAAAACAGGGACAGCAGGACGTGGATCATGACACAGACCTCCTTCAGTCTCCCATTTCTCTTTAATATATTCTGTTGAGTGCATCCTTTTTGCCACAAACCCTTTATAAAATTTCGAAATAGCCCTTTGATTGTATTATTCTTATAGGCTTTCAGGAATATTGTGAGTATTGGATCATTAAGGTCTGTTTTAACCACAATGTTATGTTCAAAATATTTCTGCATTTGCAGATATCTGAAAAAGTCATTATTTTCAAACTGATATTCAAATTTTCAAACTATCAAAATCCTTAAATTTACCATTTTCTGTAAGTGAATAAAAAGTTGTCACTTCTTTTGGAGTCCAGCGTCTAAAAGTATGATCCATTAGATTAGGCCTGAATCCAGAATCAAAAAAGCACACCTCTGTATGATTTGTATTTTATCAGGACGTCTCTCAGATGTGTCTCACATAAATGCAGCATGTGTCCTATTGCTCAGAGCAGTGATGTCACAGCCCTGTGTGTGTCCTATGGCTCAGAGCGGTGATGTCACAGCCCTGTGTGTGTCCTATTGGCTCAGAGCGGTGATGTCACACATGTGTGTCCACAGACTCGGTGCGTCTGGTCTCGGGGCCCAGTCTGTGCTCAGGATCAGTGCAGATCTGGGACCAGTCCTGGACCTGGGTCTGTGAAGGGGGCCTTGGACCAGCAGGGGGCAGAGAGGTGCTGTGCAGGGAGCTGGGCTGTGGGGCTCCTTCTCTCCTCCAGGGGGCGCTCTCTCCTCTGGAGCAGACGTTCCACTGTGAGGGCCATGAGTCTGCTCTGATGGACTGTCCCCGCTCCGACTCAGAGACCTGCTCCTCTGGAGCCGCTGTCAACCTCACCTGCTCAGGTAAAGGGGCGGGGCTTCACTGGTCAGGTAAAGGGGCGGGGCTTCACTGCTCAGGTAAAAGGGCGGGGCCTCACTGCTCAGGTAAAGGGGCGGGCCTCACTCTGTCTCTTGGTCTGTTCAGAGCCGCTCAGGCTGGTGGGAGGGGCCAGTCGCTGTGCTGGGACTGTGGAGGTGAGACACAGAGGAGAGTGGAGACGGGTGGTGCCCTATGGACTCTGGCTCCTGGAGGACACAGCTGCTGTTTGCAGACACCTGGACTGTGGCTCTGCTGTTTATGGAGAAAAGAGAGATGATTTTCCACAGAGTCCAGTGTGGAGAGTCTCACCTGACTGTGAGAAGAAGTCTGCAGTGAGAGACTGTGTCTATGATTCATCCTCCTCTTCCTCTTCCTGGGGTCTGGAGGTGAAGTGTTCAGGTAAAAGTCTGATCTTACATTTTTATGTTCCTCAGATGTTTTTTTCTAGTCTTATTCTTATTTATTTATTTGTAAAGGCACAGCACATATTAATGAACATTTAAAAATGTAAATATGTAAAGATTATAGCCAACGTGGATCATTTCCATCTTCAGTCCCTCGACAGATTGATGTAAAATAGTCGACAGAACAGAGAAAAGAACAACAACAATCACACAAAAGAAAATGTAACACACAACACACTCACTATACACACAACACACTCACTACACACACAACACACTCACTATACACACAACACGCTCACTATACACACAACACACTCACTATACACACAACACACACACTACACACACAACACACTCACTATACACACAACACACACACAACACACACACACACACACAACACACTCACTATACACACAACACACACAACACACACACAACAACACAACACACACACCACAACACATACAACACACACACACACAAGACACACACACAACACAGACACAACACACACACACACAACACATACACACAACACACACACACAACACACACACACACAAACAACACATACACAAAACACACTCACTATAAACACAACACTCTCACTTTACACACAACACACACACAACACACTCACTATACACACAATACACTCACTATACACACGACACACACACACACACACACAACACACTCACTATAAACACAACAACACACTCACTTTACACACAACACACACACAACACACTCACTATACAAACAACACACTCACTACACATACAACACACACACACACACACACAAGACACACACACACACACACACACACACACACAACACACTCACTATACACAACAATACACTCACTACACACACAACACATACAACACACACACACAAGACACACACACAACACACACACACACACACACACACAACACACACACAACACACTCACTATACACACAATACACTCACTACACATACAACACACACACACACACACAAGACACACACACAACACACAACACATACACACAACACACACACACACACACACACACACAACACACAATTCAATTCAGTTCAATTTATTTTTGTCGAGCCCAAACTCACGACAGCAGTCGCCTCTTAGGGCTGAACATGAGAGTTGATTAACCAACAGAATTAGAAAATCAACAGTGAAACAGAAACAGACAAGCAAATTAGAAACAGACAAGCAAATTAATCAACAGAAAACAACCAATGAATAACTGTTCCAGAACATCCCCTGTCCTTAGACCCTCCTTCTCGGCAAGGAAAAACTCCAAAAACCCATTGGGAAAAGGAGAAACCTCGAGGAGAACCACAGTGAAGGAGAGATCCACTCCCATGGACGGACAGGCTATAGATGTGTCCAGGACTAAGGCGCATCCAGTTCAAGTCTGTAGGGCCAGAGTCCATTCGGGCAAGGCGATCTAGAGTTCGGCCATCACCGGACGATCAGGAGGGGATCTAGGGTCCAGCCATCACCGGACAGTCAGGAGGCGATCTAGGGCCCAGCCATCACCGGACGGTCAGGAGGCGGTCAGCGGCCAGGCATCTGAAACAGTTACACTCCCCAGAGGGGAGTGGGACAGTGGACAACATGTGAATAGCAATGAACAGACTGAATAGTAAATGAAGTTGATAGGGATAACAGGAGGAAAAAGAGGATAGTGCTCAGGTTACCATACTTCCCCCAGCATGGATATCCCTGGGCAGCCTAACTAAAACTACAGGGTTTATTTCTGGTCCTAGCCTGACCATAAACTATTTCAAAGAGAAACGTTTTAAGCCTGGTCTTAAATGTAGAGACTGTGGGGGCCTCTTTAACATGGAAAGGAAGCTGATTCCATAGCACAGGAGCTCGGTAAGTGAAAGCTCTCCCTCCTACTGTGCTTTTAGTCACTCTAGGAACCACCAATAGTAGTCCAGCATTTTGGGAGCGGAGTCTCTGTTTGGGTGGTATGGTACTATAGCATCTTGCAGATACAACGGGGCCATGCCCTTTATGGCTTTATATGTCAGGAGGAGAACTTTGAATTTGATTCTGAACTCGACAGGAAGCCAGTGAAGGGACTCCAGCACTGGGGTGATGTGCTCTCTTCTCTTAGTTCCTGTTAGGAGCCTGGCTGCTACATTTTGAACTAGCTGAAAGCTTTTTATAGAGCTTTTAGGGCAAGCGACTAGTAAGGAGTTACAGTAATCTAGCCTTGATGTAACAAATGCATGGATAAATTTTTCAGCGTCACTTTTAGACAAGATTTTTCTGATTTTGGCAATATTACGCAGGTGAAAGAAAGCTGTTCTACAGGATTGGTTTATATGTGGTTTGAACGAGAGCTCTTGGTCAAACAAGACTCCAAGGTTCCTTACAGTAGAACTGGAGGCAATACTGACACTGTGTTGCACTTGTAAAGAAGAGGCAGGTTCTTCAGATTTTCAGTGGTTTTATTGCCGGTGGGCATCAACAGGCAACTGCATTCTCGTTCACATTCATTGTCGCTACTTTTCTCTCTGTCTCTGTGTCTCTATCTCTCGCTTTTTTGCGCGCGCGGCTTCTTCTCTAAACTGTTCCAAAACAGCGAACGCCACCTGGTGGCGCCAGTATGCTACAGCATTGTTTTCACATATCCTGCACTTCAATGTACTACACAGTCCTTATAAGACGTTTTAAGAAAATAAAATACATTGCTTTCAAACTAAAATGTATTAAAATAAAATATGGGGGGTGTCCAAATTATCTTCATATAATGTCCCTTTCCCACACTCACCCCTCCAAATGAAATGTCGACCCGACATTATAACATTTCTAAATTACACAATATTAGTCCACATTGGTAACAATGTATCACATGTAAGTAGGATACCACTAAGCAGGAGTCAGGAGGTAATTAACAGTCCATAAAGATGCAAAACTGGTTACAGTCCACAGTACAGCATATATCTCCTTTCTTCATGCCGCATGTTTGCAGAAGATGTCTTTGTGCACGATAACATTCATCTGCACCATCCACCATAGTGAGTATCTGCATCTTTCCTGAGAGTAAGGTACTCAACATAGTCATAGCCTACTAAATACCCAAGATGTGGTACAGTTGCCAAAACACACTGAAATCTGTTTGTTTTTTTAGTTTTTTTTTTAACATAACTATAACAATAATGGCAACAAAATGAGTTTAAGTTAAACCACACCCACTCACTTATGAACAATAAGCTTTAAACAAGAACTATGGCCAATTTTACATACTTTTCTTTAAACCTTTGAAGTGCTAGGCTGGCCTAACTTATCATAGGTAAACATTACTCTTTGTTTTCTTAGTCTGAAAGGATACTGTTTAGCTGGGATGTGAGTGGGACCCTCCTGGTCACTGGAGCCGGACTCAGACAACACGTCACCCTGGACCTCGTTTCTCTCAGCCGGGTCCTCAGGCGCCCTCGTACCAGCAGTTTCGGGTGCCAGCTCTGCTCCGGTGTCATCATCGCTGTCGTGGTCCTCACTCTCCTGAGTTGTCTCAGCCTCTGGGTAGAACTCAGGTGCTTCGGCTCTCAGCTGAGTGTCACATTGAGTGTTATTTCTACCTTGCAGTCCGATTATGGCGTGCCAAGCATCCTCATCTTCATCGGCTGTGCTCTCTGGTGTGTCTACCTGACTTGGTTTCCTATTATCTCTTTTCTTTTTCTTTGGGCATTTATCAGGAGGCACTATGGTTTCCACAGGGAGAAAGTCACATGGCAGCAGTAGATTCCTGTGCATTATCCGGATGCGTCCTTTGCCATTTTCAGGTTTGATTTCATACACTGGGCTGTCTTGATGCTTCCTCTGAGTAACAACATACACACGATCTTCCCAGTATGATCTTAGTTTTCCTGGTCCACCTTTCTCTGTTAAATTTCTGACCAGTACTCTCGACCCAGGGAGTAACTCAGTGCCATGAATCTTTTTATCATAGAGGGCTTTACTCCTCATGCCCTCTTTGCAGGCTGATTTTGAGGCCAATTTGTAAGCTTCAGTCATTTTTGCTCTCCACTTTTCAGCATAATCCTGGTGAGATGAACTTTGTTCTTTTGTCTCAAGGCCAAACATTAGATCAATCGGGAGCTTTGGGCTGCGACCAAACAGCAGGAAATATGGCGCATACCCTGTTGCTTCACTGCACGTGCAGTTATAGGAATGAACCACCTTAGCCAGGAAGGACTTCCAATCACTCTTTGCTGCTTCAGGCAAGTTTCGGAGCATAGCTAACAAAGTGCGATTAAACCGTTCCACCTGCCCGTTTCCTTGGGGGTGATACGGTGTTGTTCGTGACCCCTGAACCCCACTGTATTCCTGCAACTTTGCAAACAGTTTATTTTGGAACTCTTTCCCTGGTCATGGTGAAAGACGGGTGGGGAAACCAAACTTAAGAGCAAAGTCCCCAAAGATCTTTTCAGCGGCAGTGTGGGCGGCTTTGTTGCGGCAGGGGTAGGGCCTGAGCAAAAACGGGGTGAAGTGGTCCATTACGACTAGGATATACTCATATCCGCCTTTACATCTTTCCAGGTGTAGAAAATCAATAGACACTAGTTCAAATGGGTAGGTGGTGACAATGTTCGTAAGTGGTGCCCTTGTGGGCCTTTTGGGACGCTTGTTTTTCAAACAACTGCAGACTTTGGTAATGTAGTGCTCAACATCTCGCTGCATATGAGCCCAATAAAAGCGATCTCTAATCAGATTCATTACCCGCTCCACCCCTAAATGGCCCATGTTCTCGTGGAGCTCTTTGTAGACTAACTTCTGGAACTTTTGTGGCAAGATTAGCTGCTTGCGGGATGCAGTTTTTCTATACAGCAGTCCATCATCCCCTACTTGTAGCTTGTGTTTTTTCTCTGACTAGAGCTGCGACTTTACTGTTGAGCTGCTTTAACCTTTTTGGCCATTGTTTTGATACTACAAAATGCAGAACATCACCTATCACTGCATCCTCTTCCTGTGCTTTTCTCACAACACAGACTTATCTATTTCAGCAACTGAGCTGATTTCCTGATCTGCTTCACTAATGAGAGTGGAAATGGTCACTGGGCAAAGCCATGGCTCATTTTCTTGTGACTTTAAGATGGTTGCCTGAGCCACGCATTGCATTATTTCAGGATGAACATCTTGTGTGCAGTTGCTCATGTACTGTTTCCATATCTAAGGGCATACGTGAGAGGCCATCTGCGTCCCTATTGGCTTTCCTGGGCGGGGGTACTTAATCACAAACTGGAAGTCTGCTAATTCGGCCACCCACCTCTGTGTTGTCGCATTTAACTTTGCGGTGGTGAGCACATATGTAAGAGGATTATTATCAGTATATACCGTGAATGGTGGGGAGTAGTACAGGAAATCACGAAACCTCTCACATATGGCCCACTTCAGGGCAAGGAACTCTAACTTGCCTGAATGAAGGTGGTAGTTTTTCTCGGGATTTGTTAGCGTCCTGGAGCCGTAAGCAATCACCACCAATTTTCCATTTTGTCGCTGGTACAGCACTGCCCCGAGCCCTTCCTGTGAAGCGTCACAATGCAAAATAAAGGGCTCCTCAAAGTTTGGGTAACCTAGCACTGGGGGCTGATGAGAGAGAGTCAAATTTGGCACAACACTGTGTCTGAGCTGGATGCTCAAATTTGGTAAAGCCATCAATGATTTTGGCAAACACTGAGAGAGAGAGTCTGATGCTGATCAGGAGACCATTTGATTTTATGAGATGAGGGCAATTGGCCTCCCCCACCCCTGTTCTTTTTAGTTGATCTTTTTGAGATTTGTTTTGCTAGGTCTGTTTTGTCATTAGCAAGGAGGTCATAAAGAGGCTTAGCTATACGGGAGAAGTTCGGTATGTAGCTGCGATAATATGAGACAAACCCTAACAGCTTTCTTAATTCTCCTACAGTGGCTGGCTGGTTCTGTTTTAGGGCCTGCACTGGGGCAATATCAGCAGGGTCCATAGTGTAGCCCTCTTCTGTGACTAATTTACCAAGGAAACGTACCTGCCGCTTGAATAGTTCACATTTGCGAGGAGTCAGCTTTACCCCATGGCTTTTGTAACGGTGCAGGACGCTCCTCAAGTCACGCAGGTGGTCGTCAAATGTCTGTGAATGAACAAGGTTATCATCGAGGTAAGGCAGACAAATATCATCCCTCAATCCCCACAAACACTCCTCCATAGATCTTTGAAATGCTGCCGGTGCTGAGGACAAACCAAATGGAATTCTTACCCATTCGAAGAGACCCCAGGGAGTGATAAAAGCAGTGAGGGGCCGGCTTGACTCTTCCAGGAAGCCCCGGTGATACGCTTTCCCTTGGTCGAGGACTGAAAACCAGGCACTTCCCTTCAGACTGTTCAACATGTCCTGTATGCGGGGAATTGGGTGACGGTCTGGTATTGACTTTTTGTTGAGCTCTCTAAAGTCACAGCACAAGCGAAGGCCACCATCTTTCTTTCGCACACAGACAATGGGACTAGAGTAGGATGACCTAGATTTGGTTATCCAGCCCCTGTGTAGCAAATCCTCCAGATATTCTTTTACTTCTTTATGAAGTGGCCTGGGAACTGAGATATATGTCTTTTTTAACAGGAGTGGGATCATTCAGTCTTATTTTTAACTGCAGAGAGGGAATTGTCCCCCAACATCGTATTCATCCCGTGCAAATGCATGTCTCTCCTCCCTCAATAGCTGTCTAACCTTTTCCTGTGCTGTTTGAGGGAGATGATCGAGGGCAACTGGGGGCTCCCAGATCTCCATAGGATCATTAATGGCAATGTCCATTTCTTTTGTTTCACTATTAACCATTTTAGCTTTTTGGTTTTCCATGTCTAGGTCTGTCACTACCTGGCTGACAGAAGCGGGTCTCATATCTGCAGGATAAATAGTTTTGGTTCTCTGCGTCTGTCCCAAAACTGTTTTAGCTTGCAGCCGAATGTCATGACTGGTACTGTTTGTAATGGGGATGGTGAGCACGGACCGGCTTCCCTTCTTTAACTGCACTACCCCAGTCTGCATCTGTAACCCATCTGGTAGCTGAGTATACTGGTTTGGCTCAAACAGTACATCCTGTGTGTCTACGAGTATACCTGCCCTGACGGAACACTTTACTGCTTTGGTACCCATACCCATTCTAAGGACATGCTCAATCACATTAAACCCAATGATTGGCTGCTCTGCCACCCAGGACCTTTTGCCACCAGCACTGGAACAAGGAGCTCTACTGGTTGACCACTGTCTGTACGTAGCTTAAAGGTAACTTCTACCCACCCGGAGAAGGGAATGGCGTCTGGTTTACTGCCCTCCCATCCAGTACACCTGGACCCACTAACTCAGCTAGGTCCCTGACTGTTGTGTTTGGCATGTTACCTTGTCTCCAGGCCTCATTCATTAGGCAGGACCTGTGACCCAGTGTCCCACAAAGCTTTGGTCTCTACATCATTGAGAGAGCAGCGAATGACACATATTTTTTCCAATCAGATTGAGCAGCTTTGTTCTACGATTAGGGGACAGTAAACTAATACTGACTGTTTCTTGTTCCTGTGACAGCTCTGTTTTAGTTGCTAGTTTGGCCTCTAATTTTTTTTTTTTTTTTTATATATTTTATTTTTATAGAATTTTACATAGAAGAGAAAAAACATTCAAACAATAACCAAAAAACAAACAAACAAACAAAACAACAAAAAGCAAAAGGGTGTACAGTTATAATCTCAGAAATTTAGCCATCACTGGATCAAATAAATTCTGGTCTTCTAAGCAGAATATAGGATTTCCATTTTTCCCATGTCTTTTCAAATTTGTCCTTTTGGAGTCGGTTGTACATTGTAATCCGTTCCATGTTGAAGATTGAATATACCAAGTTATGCCAATCGTCCAGGGTGGGGAGGTCTGCCTTTAACCATTTTTTTGTGATTGACTTCCGTGCCGCCAAACTCAGCATACCGAACAAACGTCTCATCTCAGTGTTCATGTCCACAGAATATAAATGTCCAAACAATAATTCGTCCCAATTTAAAGGCACTCGTAAGTTGAATATTACTGTCAAACTCTGATTGGATATTATTCCAGAAATTCTGTATCATTGGACATGCCCAGAACAAATGAAAATGATTCGCTCCCTGAACACCACAGTTCCTCCAACAACCGGACGAGCCCGTATAATGTGAACTTTGTGCAGGGGTCATAAAGAATCTGCTGAGGCACTTCCAACCAAAACATCTCCATGAATTTGAGCTGGATATCTTCCATTGGAAAGCATTGTGTTTCACCCAGGTTTCATTTGACAAGACCGTATTTGCTTCCTCTTCCCATTTTTGTTTAATGTAGTATGTATTTGAGATTTTAATGTCCTGAAAGTCCTTATATAATCTAGAAATCAACTTCAAACCAGAATCATCCTGATAAGTCTTAATAAAGATCTTCAATATAGGTATTTCAAAAACATTTTTACCTTTTGGAATGAAGCTTGTTATATAATGACGAATTTGTAAAAATCTGAAGAAGTCATTATTATTCAACTGGTATTGTCTTTGAATTGATTGGAAGTCCCTCATAACATCCTTGGAAAAATATGTACAATATGACGTTAAGCTGGCCTCTAATTTTTGAATGCTGTCAGTGACTAGCTTGTACAGTTCTTGGGTGTGTCAACTTGTGTGGGTGTGGCTGTGACAGTACTAGCCGCCATGTCAATTTGCCCAGTCTTTTTACCTGGTCTTTTTCCAGTTCTGCAGTCCCGTGACAAGTGACCACTCATCCCACATTTGAAGCAATGGTCGCACTGGTCTCCATTGTTGACTAACTGACAGTTCTTGCAGCCACGTTTTCTGAAGGCTCTTGGGTTGAAAGGGGCTCTGGGAGATTCACGTATGGTTTTCTTGATCTCCTCCATTTCACCTTTGAGCTGCGTTACCATGTTAAGGAGCTCGGACTCAGTATGGGTTGGTGTGGCCTGTGATTTGGGTGTTTTACCTTTTATTGGGGCAGGAAGGCATGCCTGACTGTCCACACTTGCCACTGTCGTCTCTGGAACCGTTTCCACATGAAGTCCTCTGACTTTAGGTTCTTTCACAGGCTTTTTGAATTTTTGATGTCTCTCCCATTCAAGACTAGCTGCTGCATTTATTTTAGTAATTAATAGCTCATCTGTGACAGCAGGGTCCTCCAGGTAGCGTTTTAGTTGGTATTTCACATCAGCACTAATCAGTCCTGTTTCCACAGCCCTCAGGAACTTCAATTCAATTCAATTCAATTTATTTTTGTAGAGCCCAAAATCACGACAGCAGTCGCCTCTTAGGGCTGAACATGAGAGTTGATTAACCAACAGAATTAGAAAATCAACAGTGAAACAGAAACAGACAAGCAAATTAGAAACAGACAAGCAAATTGTTCCAGAACATCCCCTGTCCTTAGACCCTCCTTCTCGGCAAGGAAAAACTCCAAAAACCCATTGGGAAAAGGAGAAACCTCGAGGAGAACCACAGTGAAGGAGAGATCCACTCCCATGGACGGACAGGCTGTAGATGTGTCCTTCCTCTGAATCAGGTCGGGGCTGTACTGCTCTTCAGTGCCAGGCTCTTTAGATGCCACTAGCAGTCTTTCTTTCAACTCAATAGCACGAAACAGGAAGTTCTGCGGTGACTCACTACTGTCCTGTGTTAGATTTATTAAGCGATTGTACAGGTCGGTGGAACTGTCCTCCTTATAATGTCCTCGCAGGATTGTGCGCAGTTGGGACAGGGTGAGATCGGATTTGATCTCCAGCATATCACGTAAGCTCAGACCTGGGCTCACTGCTCTGACAACCGCTTCAATAATCTCAGCCTCACTGTGATTCTTCTTTAGGCCCATTTCAATCTGGTGGATGAGGTTAGAATAGGACAGTTTGTCTCGTTGGCCCCGCTCGCCAATCTGACTGTTAATTCTAAACTCTCTCCTAATAGTCACTTCTGGCAATGGGGGAGTTGGGGAAACAACAGGTGTTGTAACAGTAGCGCATCTGTATGGTTGATTTGCCCTTCCGGTTGTTAGCTTTGCTATTTCTTCTTCAAGCTTTTTAGTTGAATCCAGAAAACTTTCTTGCAGAGCCGTGTATTGCTTTTGTAAACTCGCCAGTGCTTCTGCATCCTGACTGGCGCTCATGTCTCCCGCCATCGTCTGTGGCGACAGTTCGGCGGGCGTAGCATCATTAGCATACGCGATTAGCTTTAGCAGAAACGTGCGTGCTATATCCTCTTCTTCACTTTCAATAGTCTTTTCAACTTGCTCGCTTATCAGTCTTATCAGCATGTGTTTTTTCGACGGCTTTACTGTGTCTATCTTGACGAAAGAACACACATCATGTAGCTGTTCAAGCTGTAGTTGCACTAAAGCCTCACTTAGCTTATCCTGTAGCAGCTCGAACTCCATTCCGTTTTTCTTTTTCCTCCGTCTTGACTCACCGTTTTTCAAAACACAGCTGAACCATCCTCTGCTACCAAATTTTGTTGCACTTGTAAAGAAGAGGCAGGTTCTTCAGATTTTCAGTGGTTTTATTGCCGGTGGGCATCAACAGGCAACTGCATTCTCGTTCACATTCATTGTCGCTACTTTTCTCTCTGTCTCTGTGTCTCTATCTCTCGCTTTTTTGCGTGCGCGGCTTCTTCTCTAAACTGTTCCAAAACAGCGAACGCCACCTGGTGGCGCCAGTATGCTACAGCATTGTTTTCACATATCCTGCACTTCAATGTACTACACAGTCCTTATAAGACGTTTTAAGAAAATAAAATACATTGCTTTCAAACTAAAATGTATTAAAATAAAATATGGGGGGTGTCCAAATTATCTTCATAATAATGTCCCTTTTCCCACAACTGTCCAGAGTGACTTTCTGGTCAAACAGAGAGTCTCGCAGGCTTTTGGGGCCTAGAGTAATGACCTCTGTTTTTTCTGGGTTAAGAAGCAGATAATTAAGTGTCATCCAGGTTTTTATGTCCTTCACACAGGCACTAAGTCTGTCCACTCGATCAGACTGATCTGGTTTCATTGACAAGTACAGCTGTGTGTCATCAGCAGAGCAGTGGAAGTTAATGCCATGTTTTCTGATGATATTACCTAACGGCAACATATAGAGTGTGAACAGGATTGGACCCAGTACAGAACCCTGTGGCACACCATAGGCTACTTTAGAACATGGAGAGGAGCTCTGATTTACATTAACAAACTGGTACCTATCAGACAGGTAGGATTTAAACCAGCTGAGGGCTGCCCCTCGGACACCTCTGTCACATTCTAATCTCTGTAGTAGAATATTGTGGTCGATGGTGTCAAACGCTGCACTGAGGTCCAACAGAACAAGGACTGAGACTAGTCCATTGTCAGCAGCTAATAACAAGTCATTTGTGACTTGTAGTAGTGCAGTTTCTGTGCTGTGGTGAGGTCTGAAACCTGATTGAAAAGTTTCAAATAAATTATTAGCCTGTAGGTGGCGATAAGCTGCTTAACTACAATTTTTTCAAGGATTTTTGAGACAAAGGGAAGATTAGAGATGGGCCTATAGTTGGCTAAAATATCAGGTTCAAGATTAGGTTTTTTCAGAAGCGGTTTAATCACTGCATATTTGAAGGACTGGGGGACATAGCCATTTTCTAATGAGGTATTTATTATATTAAGGACAGGATCTATCATTAGAGGGAGGATTTCTTTGAGGAGTCTGGTTGGTATAGGGTCTAAGATACAAGTTGATGTTTTTGAGGACATAAAGGCTGAAGTTATCTCTGCTTGGTCAACAGCAGTAAACCTGTCTAATGTCACTGGTGGATTTATGTGGACACATAGTTTTACAGCCTGGGCTTGCTCAATACTGACTGTAGGAGTCATTTTGTTCAATTTATCTCTAATTTCTGTGATTTTGTTGTTAAAGAAATTAAGAAAGTCATTGCAGGTAAGAGTAGCAGGGATTGAGGTTCAACTGCGCTGTGGCAGTTTGTCAGCCTGGCTACAGTGCTGAACAGAAACCTGCTGTTGTTTTTGTTTACTTCAATTAAATTTGAAAAATATCTGGTTTGGGACTTCCGCAGAGCCTTCTTATAAGTCAAAAGGCAGATTTTCCATGCCTTTAGTGATTGCTCAGAGCGGGAGTAGCGCCATGACCTCTCTAATTTTCTGACCTTTTGTTTGAGTGAGCGCAGTTCTTCATTGTACCAGGGGGCAGGAGGTCTGGGCCTAACATCCTTCTGTTTTAAGGGAGCTACAGTATCAAGAGCAGTTTTCAGGCGTACATAGATCTGTCAGCAAACTGGTCATACATAGATGGGCTTAAGCTGTTTTCAGAGTCATATGACATGGTCCTAAATACTGGCTCTATTGTTTCTTTGAATGTTACAATACATTTTTCAGATATTGTTCTTTTCATTATAGTTTTATTCTGTGGGACAGGATAATCTTTAAGGATAAACTGAAAGGTAATTAGAAAGTGGTCAGATAATATGGGGTTTTGAGGGAGGACATTAAGGTCACTGATCTCTACACCATATGTTAGAACAAGATCCAGGGTGTGTTTGTGACTGTGGGTTGGTTTATTCACATTCTGGGTAAAACCGATCCCATCGAGTAGAGCACTGAAGGCATTACCAAGATAGTCACTGCTATTGTCAACGTGTATGTTAAAATCTCCAACTATTACTATCCTTTCCCAGGCTAACACTAGACTAGATATAAAATCAGAGAACTCAATCAAGAACTCTGAATAGGGACCAGGAGGTCGATAGATTATTATGAATAAAACAGCCTTTTGGTTTCTCCAGCTTGGGCAGGTGATTGACAGTAAAAGGCTTTCAAACGAGCTAAATGTAGAGTTAGTTTTAGGACTAAGTAGTAAACTGGAACACACACAACACACTCACTATACACACAACACACACATACACAACACACACACACTATACACACAACACACACATACACAACACACAAACAACACACTCACTATACAATCAATACAAACAAAATGCCCAATTTAGGCTCGTGTCTGTCATGTTTAATGTGAAAACTACAGAGAGATTCACTTCTCACGAGTTTAGTAACAAGTGAACTAGAACTAAACCAGGACTAAACCAGAACTTAACTAGGACTAAACCAGGACTAAACCAGTTTTTTTTATTTTAATTCTTTATTTTCAGACAGTGGTATAGAGTCACAAGACCAACTGTCAAACTAAACATATTATCCATCCACTTTGTCTTTTTTTTCCTTTTTGCAAAAATGACATACAATCATAAACTTTCTACAAAGGGAGAGAGAGAACAGCAGTAACTGCACTTTGACTGGACACATATTATAAATAAAAAGGGAAAATGAAGTACAAAGGCAGAGACAAAAGTGGGGGGCATCTCTCCTACAGCAGGACGAGCTCGTTGGGCTGGATCTCCACAAAGTCCGGCCGTAAAGGCTTAATATATTTAACCCAGTCGGACCATAATTTAATGAAAACAGGTTTCTTGAGACGAGTCGAGAAGGTGATCGCTTCCATTACATATTTCTCATTCACAATGTTTATCCACTCTGAGCTTGTGGGGGCTCAGGAAGAAGCCGTCGTCTTGTTATCGCCTTTTTAGCAGCTGATGTCAAAATTCTGAATAAATATTTGTTTGTTCGCTGAAGCTGATCATCAAAATGACCAATGAAAAAAGTCAGAAATTGTAATGTTACTTTTACCTGAAGTATACTTACTACTGTCCTGTGGAACTCGACCCAAAATGGTTGTATTTTTGGGCAGTCCCAGAATAAATGCAAATGATCAGCTTCCTGGGCCCCACAGTGTCTCCAACATCCAGCATCACCAACTCCAAAATGTATCTTTGCTTTGGCGTAATAAAGAAGCACATTAAACATTTACAATTAAACTCACGCCAAGTATGAGAATTTGTACATCTCCACTGAGATTCACAGATGTTCAACCAATCATAATGTGATATTATCAGACTGTTGTAATGTGGGGTGAAGCGGACCAAAGTGCAGACCAGGAGCGGTTTAACAGTGTTTATTTACAATAGTGCAAAATATACGATCAATAAAGCTGGGCACAGGGCGAACAGGGGCCGGAGACACAGGAGCGGGACGTGGAACCAGGAGCGAGGAGCAGGTAGATCAGAGGAGCGGGAGCCGTGATCAGAGTGCAGGTAAACGTGAAGACAAGACAAGGCAGGACTATACCGGGAAGACGAGGCGGGAGGCAGGAGCAGGACCAGAGGCACAGGAGCAGGAGTAATCCGGGAGCATGAGTCTGGAGAAGCAGCAAAAATCCGGTAAGTAGTGATGTTACGTCTGTGTCGAGGCATCGAAGTGCGGTTCGAGTAATTAGTAAAAATTCAGGCGAAGCGTGGTTCGGAGCGTGGTTTGATCACGTGACTGATTCAGACGTGATTCGCTGGTTTGGCGTGAACCGCGTGTCATCTGCGAAACGTAATGGAGTCGACCCGCACAGCTTGTGTTTGGTGTTTGGTTTTTATCTGCGAGAGAGTTTAAATGATGGAACCAGTCACAAAAAGAAAGTTTTCCCCTGTTAGGGAGAACTTTGACTCGATCACTCCCAACAAGGTTTGTCTTATATAGTAATTATACAATTAGGGAGGAGGACCCACTGCAGGACTGGAGAAAGCAAAGAAATAAGTTTCCAAATGTTTCACACTGACCTCATGTACCTTTGCACTCCAGCCTCATCTGTGCTTTGTGAGAGGATTTTTTTTGCCAAAGCAAGAGAAATCCTCACAAAAAACCGTAACCGCTTGTTTATTTAATTAGAAGCACTACTACAATTAACACAAGTGCAGTCCTATTTCTAATGTGTTTCACTGTGGTCCTATCACTGGTTTTGTACATTTGTTCAATTGATGGCGCTGAGGTGGAAACTAGATTGTAGTACATTTTATTGACCTCTTGATGGCGGTATAGAGTAAATGAATCCTTATGAAGTGTCGGTACATGTGCCGGCACAGTTGGCTTAAAGTATCGATGCTTCATGGGGCTTCATCTCACCATCACTACCGGTAAGCGCACAAAAAGCGAGACATGCGGTAATCCAAAGAAAGACAGAGTATCTACGTTTGTCACGCGGACGGACTTGCACCGAATGACAGGAGTCCGCCCCATTTATTCCCCGCAGGTGGTGCAGATCAGGGTTGACGAGGTGCAGGTGTGTGCGGGAGGAGCCAGAGCTCCGCCCAGCTCCGGAGTGACAGGCGAGGGCGGGGGAGAGGAGAACACAGGAGGCAGGAAAACAGGGACAGCAGGACGTGGATCATGACACAGACCTCCTTCAGTCTCCCATTTCTCTTTAATATATTCTGTTGAGTGCATCCTTTTTGCCACAAACCCTTTATAAAATTTCGAAATAGCCCCTTTGATTGTATTATTCTTATAGGCTTTCAGGAATATTGTGAGTATTGGATCATTAAGGTCTGTTTTAACCACAATGTTATGTTCAAAATATTTCTGCATTTGCAGATATCTGAAAAAGTCATTATTTTCAAACTGATATTCAATTTTCAAACTATCAAAATCCTTAAATTTACCATTTTCTGTAAGTGAATAAAAAGTTGTCACTTCTTTTGGAGTCCAGCGTCTAAAAGTATGATCCATTAGATTAGGCCTGAATCCAGAATCAAAAGCACACCTCTGTATGATTTGTATTTTATCAGGACGTCTCTCAGATGTGTCTCACATAAATGCAGCATGTGTCCTATTGGCTCAGAGCGGTGATGTCACAGCCCTGTGTGTGTCCTATTGGCTCAGAGCGGTGATGTCACAGCCCTGTGTGTGTCCTATTGGCTCAGAGCGGTGATGTCACACATGTGTGTCCACAGACTCGGTGCGTCTGGTCTCGGGGCCCAGTCTGTGCTCAGGATCAGTGCAGATCTGGGACCAGTCCTGGACCTGGGTCTGTGAAGGGGCCTTGGACCAGCAGGGGGCAGAGGTGCTGTGCAGGGAGCTGGGCTGTGGGGCTCCTTCTCTCCTCCAGGGGGCGCTCTCTCCTCTGGAGCAGACGTTCCACTGTGAGGGCCATGAGTCTGCTCTGATGGACTGTCCCCGCTCCGACTCAGAGACCTGCTCCTCTGGAGCCGCTGTCAACCTCACCTGCTCAGGTAAAGGGGCGGGGCTTCACTGGTCAGGTAAAGGGGCGGGGCTTCACTGCTCAGGTAAAAGGGCGGGGCCTCACTGCTCAGGTAAAGGGGCGGGGCCTCACTCTGTCTCTTGTCTGTTCAGAGCCGCTCAGGCTGGTGGGAGGGGCCAGTCGCTGTGCTGGGACTGTGGAGGTGAGACTCTCAGAGTGGAGTGGAGACGGGTGGAGCCCTATGGACTCTGGCTCCTGGAGCACACAGCTGCTGTTTGCAGACACCTGGACTGTGGCTCTGCTGTTTTATGGAGAAAAGAGAGATGATTTTCCACAGAGTCCAGTGTGGATAGTCTCATCTGACTGTGAGAAGACGTCTGCAGTGAGACACTGTGTCTATGATTCATCCTCCTCTTCCTCTTCCTGGGGTCTGGAGGTGAAGTGTTCAGGTAAAAGTCTGATCTTACATTTTTATGTTCCTCAGATGTTTTTTTCTAGTCTTATTCTTATTTATTTATTTGTAAAGGCACAGCACATATTAATGAACATTTAAAAATGTAAATATGTAAAGATTATAGCCAACGTGGATCATTTCCATCTTCAGTCCCTCGACAGATTGATGTAAAATAGTCGACAGAACAGAGAAAAGAACAACAACAATCACACAAAAGAAAATGTAACACACAACACACTCAGTATACACACAACACAATAACTATACACACAACACACTCACTACACACACAACACACTCACTATACACACAACACACACACACACACACAACACACACACTCACTATACACACAACACACTCACTATACACACAACACACACACACACACACACACACACACACACACAACACACACACACACACACAAAACACACACACTCACTATACACACAACAGACTCACTATACACACAACACACACAACTCAACACACACACAACACACACACAACACATACAACACAAACACAACGCACACACACAAAACACACACACTATACACACAACACACTCACGATACACACAACAAACTCACTATACACACAACACACACACAAGAAACACACACACACTCACGATACACACAACCACACACGCACACACACACACACACACAACACTCTCACAAAACACACACACACACACCACACACACACTCACTACACACACAACACACACACAGCACACACAAACAACACACACACACAACACACTCACTATACACACAACACACACAGCACACACAAACAACACACACACACAACACACACACAACACACTCACTATACACACAACACACAACACACAAACTATACACACAACACACACACACACAACACACTCACTATAACACAACACACTCACTATACACACACACACACACACACACAACTCACTCACACATACACAACACACACAACTCACACACACACACACACAACACACAACTTACTCACTATACACATACACACACTACACACACACACACACACAACACAGACACAAAACTTTCACAAAAACACACACACACACACACAACACACTCACTATACACACAACAAACTCACTATACACACACCACACACACACACAACACACACACACACACCACACACACAACACACTCACTATACACACAACAAACTCACTATACACACACCACACAACACACAACACACACAAACAACACACTCACTATACACACAACACACTCACTACACACACACACTCACTATACACACAACACACTCATTATACACACACACAACACACACACAACACACACACAACACACTCACTACACACACAACACACATACAACACACACACACACACACTCACTATATACACAACACACTCACAACACACAACACACACACAACACATACACGCAACACACACAACACACACAACACACTCACTATACACACAACACACATCACACACACACAGACACACACACACACACAAAACACACTCACTATACACACAACACACACACAAGACACACAAGTAATACACACACACAACACACACACACAAACAATACACACACACAACACACACACCACAAATACACTCAACACACACACACACAACACACTCACTACACACTCAACACACACACACAACACATACACACAACACACAACACGCACACACACAACACACTCACTATACACACAACACACCACACACACAACACACTCACTATACACACAACACACACACACACACACACACAACACACTCACTATACACACACAACACACATACAACACACACACACAACACACTCACTATACACACAACACACACAAGACACACAAATATACACACACACAACACACACACACACAAACAATACACACACACACACACACACACACACACACACACACACACAACACACACACACACACACACACATACACACTCAACACACACACACACACACACCACACACACACACAACACATACACACACACACACACACACAACACACTCACTATACACACACAACACACACACACACACAACACACTCACTATACACACACAACACACTCACTATACACACACACAACACACACAACACACATACACACACACACACACAACACACCTCACTATACACACAACACACTCACTATACACACACACACACAACACACACTCACTATACACACAACACACATCACACACACACAGACACACACACACAAAACACACTCACTATACACACAACACACACAAGACACACAAATAATACACACACACAACACACACACACAAACAATACACACACA
The DNA here is from genome assembly GCA_019594935.1 of Periophthalmus modestus. Classification (NCBI taxonomy): domain Eukaryota; kingdom Metazoa; phylum Chordata; class Actinopteri; order Gobiiformes; family Gobiidae; genus Periophthalmus; species Periophthalmus modestus. The sequence goes on from JAIEZT010000009.1 coordinate 831,337, forward strand.
CAACACACACACACAACACATACACTCAACACACACACACACACACAACACACTCACTACACACTCAACACACACACACACACACAACACATACACACAACACGCACACACACAACACACTCACTATACACACAACACACAACACACACACCACACACTCAATATACACACAACACACTCACTATACACACAACACACACACAACACACAACACACACACAACACACTCACTATACACACAACACACACACGCACACACACAACACACACAACACTCTCACAAAACACAACACACACAACACACACAACACACTCACTATACACACAGCACACACAAACAACACACACACACAACACACACACAACACACACTCACACACACACACACACACAACACACAAACTATACACACAACACACACACACAACACACTCACTATACACAACACACACACTATACACACACACACACACACAACACACTCACTATACACAACACACACAACTCAACACACACACACACACAACACACAACTTACTCACTATACACATAACACACTATACACACACAACACACACAACACAGACACAAAACTTTCACAAAACACAACACACACACACAACACACTCACTATACACACAACAAACTCACTATACACACACCACACAACACACACAACACACACACAACACACACACAACACACTCACTATACACACAACAAACTCACTATACACACACCACACAACACACAACACACACAAACAACACACTCACTATACACACAACACACTCACTACACACAACACACTCACTATACACACAACACACTCATTATACACACACACACACACACACACAACACACACACACACACTCACTACACACACACACACACATACAACACAACACACACACACTCACTATATACACACAACACACTCACACAACACACAACACACACACAACACATACACGCAACACACACAACACACACACAACACACTCACTATACACACAACACACATCACACACACACAGACACACACACACACAAAACACACTCACTATACACACAACACACACAAGACACACAAGTAATACACACACACAACACACACACACAAACAATACACACACACAACACACACACCACAATACATACACTCAAACACACACACACACAACACACTCACTACACACACTCAACACACACACACAACACATACACACAACACACACACACGCACACACACAACACACTCACTATACACACAACACACCACACACACAACACACTCACTATACACACAACACACACACAACACACACACAACACACTCACTATACACACACAACACACATACAACACACACACACAACACACTCACTATACACACAACACACACAAGACACACAAATAATACACACACACAACACACACACACAAACAATACACACACACAACACACACACACAACACCACACACACTCAACACACACACACACACACACACACACACTACACACTCAACACACACACACACACACACAACACATACACACAACACATACACACAACACACACACACAACACACTCACTATACACACAACACACAACACACACACAACACACTCACTATACACACAACACACTCACTATACACACACACAACACACACAACACACATACAACACACACACACAACACACTCACTATACACACAACACACTCACTATACACACACACACACAACACACTCACTATACACACAACACACATCACACACACACAGACACACACACACAAAACACACTCACTATACACACAACACACACAAGACACACAAATAATACACACACACAACACACACACACAAACAATACACACACACAACACACACACACAACACATACACTCAACACACACACACACACAACACACTCACTACACACTCAACACACACACACACACAACACATACACACAACACGCACACACACAACACACTCACTATACACACAACACACAACACACACACACACACACTCAATATACACACAACACACTCACTATACACACAACACACACACAACACACAACACACACACAACACACTCACTATACACACAACACACATACAACACACACACACAACACACTCACTATACACACAACACACTCACTATACACACAACACACACACAACACACAACACACACACAACACACTCACTACACACACAACACACTCACTATACAATCAATACAAACAAAATGCCCAATTTAGGCTCGTGTCTGTCATGTTTAATGTGAAAACTACAGAGAGATTCACTTCTCACGAGTTTAGTAACAAGTGAACTAGAACTAAACCAGGACTAAACCAGGACTAAACCAGGACTAAACCAGGACTGAACCAGGACTAAACCAGGACTAAACCAGGACTGAACCAGGACTAAACCAAGACTAAACCAGAACTAAACCAGGACTAAACCAGGACTAAACCAGAACTGAACCAGGACGAAACCAGGACGAAACCAGGACTAAACCAGGACTAAACCAGAACTAAACCAGGACTAAACCAGGACTGAACCTGGACTGAACCAGAACTAAACCAGGACTGAACCAGGACTAAACCAGGACTAAACCAGGACTAAACCACGACTGAACCAGGACTAAACCAGGACTAAACCAGGACTAAACCAGGACTAAACTAGGACTAAACCAGGACTAAACCAGGACTAAACCAGAACTAAACCAGAACTAAACCAGGACTAAACCAGGACTAAACCAGGACTAAACCAGAACTAAACCAGGACTGAACCAGGACTAAAGAGGAGGACATGTCTCAGATGTGTCTCACATAAATGCAGCATGTGTCCTATTGGCTCAGAGTGGTGATGTCACAGCCCTGTGTGTGTCCTATTGGCTCAGAGTGGTGATGTCACAGCCCTGTGTGTGTCCTATTGGCTCAGAGCGGTGATGTCACAGCCCTGTGTGTGTCCTATTGGCTCAGAGCGGTGATGTCACAGCCCTGTGTGTGTCCTATTGGCTCAGAGCGGTGATGTCACACATGTGTGTCCACAGACTCGGTGCGTCTGGTCTCGGGGCCCAGTCTGTGCTCAGGATCAGTGCAGATCTGGGACCAGTCCTGGACCTGGGTCTGTGAAGGGGCCTTGGACCAGCAGGGGGCAGAGGTGCTGTGCAGGGAGCTGGGCTGTGGGGCTCCTTCTCTCCTCCAGGGGGCGCTCTCTCCTCTGAAGCCGACTTTCCACTGTGAGGGCCATGACTCTGCTCTGATGGACTGTCCCCGCTCCGACTCAGAGACCTGCTCCTCTGGAGCCGCTGTCAACCTCACCTGCTCAGGTAAAGGGGCGGGGCCTCACTGCTCAGGTAAAGGGGCGGGGCCTCACTGCTCAGGTAAAGGAGCGGTGCCTCACTGCTCAGGTAAAGGGGCGGGGCTCACTCTGTCTCTTGTCTGTTCAGAGCCGCTCAGGCTGGTGGGAGGGGCCAGTCGCTGTGCTGGGACTGTGGAGGTGAGACTCAGAGGAGAGTGGAGACGGGTGATGGTGCCCTATGGAGACTGGCTCCTGGAGGACACAGCTGCTGTTTGCAGAGACCTGGACTGTGGCTCTGCTGTTTATGGAGAAAAGAGAGATGATTTTCCACAGAGTCCAGTGTGGAGAGTCTCAACTGTCTGTGTGAAGACGTCTGCAGTGAGAGACTGTGTCTTTGATCCATCCTCCTCTTCCTCTTCCTCGGGTCTGGAGGTGAAGTGTTCAGGTAAAAGTCTGATATTACATTGTTGTTTCCCAGAAGTATTTTTTCTAGTTTCTCTAGAGGAGCGTCAGGTGTAAAATGTGTGTCACACACACTCCTCTGTGTCACACACTCCTCTGTGTCACACACTCCTCTGTATCACACACTCCTCTGTGTCACACACTCCTCACTCCTCTGTGTCACACACTCCTCTCACACACACTCCTCTGTGTCACACACTCCTCTGTGTCACACACACTCCTCTGTGTCACACTCTCTTCTCCACAGACTGAACTGTCCAATCATCTCTCTCCACAGATTTACTGAATCGTCCGGTCATCTCTCTGTCTGTGTCTGACGGGGTTTCCGAGGCCCTGCCGCAGGGGGTCCGGGTGCTGCTGGGGTCAAAGTTCAGGGTCAAATGCTCTGTGGAGCCACAGTACCCGGGAGGCTCCTTCCAGCTCCTCTCTCCCACTGCGCCCCTCGGTCAGAACCACACCCTGCCCGCTGTCAATCACTCCGCACACTTCCTGTTCTCTGACACTGGCCCCGCCCACAAAGGAAACTACACCTGTGTTTACCACCTGCATGTGTTCAACCACAACTTCTCCTCTCAGAGCCCCAGCCTCCAGCTCTCTCTGGGAGGTACGTCCAGCAACAGCCTCATGTGAGGGTCAGAGGTCACACAGGGTCATGTGAGGGTCACACAGGGTCATGTGAGGGTCAAGGGTCACACAAACTTATCCTGGTTCTAGTCTGGACTGATCTGGGTCTTTTGTGTTGCAGCTTCAGACTCAGACCTGATCATCAGAGTCCTGCTCATTCTACTGTTGAACCTCCTCTACATCCTTCCAATGTTCTACTACTACTGCAAGGTACTGGACCTTTAGACCTGGTTTAGTCCTTGTTTAGTCTTGGTTTAGTCCTGGTTTAGTCCTGGTTTAGACCTGGTTTAGTCCTGGTTTAGTTATGGTTTACGGTCTGGTTTAAGTCTGGTTTAAGATCTGGTTTATACTTTCTTTTGTGTTTCCTGTTGTCTCAGGTCCGGGCCAGAGGGGGCGCTAGAGAGAGGACTTCATAGGACCTGGACTTAGACCGGTTCAGATCCACGTGAGACCTGGACTTAGACCGGTCCAGATGTGAGCTCCTGATGCTCAGGACATTTGTGTAAATACAGAGTGACTTTAAAGTGTCTGACAGGTTTGGACGATTCTCTCATTTCCACTTCGTCTGAAGGATAAAACATGTTTAAATATAAATTATACTTTTACACAAATCAAGAAGCAGTTTGTCAAGAAAAAATAAAAAAATAATTTGAAAATTACAGAAAGTAGAGGCTGTGTCCCAATTCACCAAACTTCCCTTAAATGAGCCGTTTGAACGGTGCATTTCAGGGCTCATGTAACTTCCAGCGTGACAAGTGCTGCACCAGACGAATGGGGCCAAAAATGTGCCCTGTGTTTCCATGGAGATTGACCTTAGACGAAGCGTGCATCAGAGCAGACTTCACCCACTGCTACATCCCGTCATGCACCTCCCCTACGCAAAAAAGAGACAAGAATGGAGTATGCTACTCAATACTCGTTTGCATGTTCATACTGGTTTATGTCACCTACAACAGTGCAACATGAAACTGTTAAAGTAAAGATCAGTATGAGACGACTCAGCCTCAGTGAGTCCTGTTCATTAGTGTATATTAGTGTAACTATTGTAATGTTTAATATTCGTCCTTATTTAAGAATATTCTTTTGTTTTTAGAGGCAGGCCTCCCTTTGTCACCGGTTCTGTTCATTATATTTTATGGACAGAATTTTCTAGTCACAGTCAGGGGCCGGAGGGGGGTCTGGTTCAGGGGCCTGAGGGGGTCTGGTTCAGGGGTCAGGAGGGGTCTGGTTCAGGGGCCGGAGGGGGTCTGGTTCAGGGGCCTGAGGGGGTCTGGTTCAGGGGCCTGAGGGGGTCTGGTTCAGGGTTCAGGGGCCGAGGGGGTCTGGTTCAGGGGCCGGAGGGGGTCTCGTTCAGGGGCCTGAAGGGGTCTGGTTCGGGAGCCACAGGATCTCATCTCTGCTGTTTGTGGATGGTGTTGGAGGGACTATGTCTCTCTGGCCTTGGGGTCCCACCAGAGGAGCTGGAGGACATGTCTAGGGTGGGGGAAGTCTGGATAAGTGGAAGAAAATAGATGTATGTACTTTTCAGAGTACTTTTCTAGCACATACTTTTATTCTCACTTGAGTAATAATTTATTGAAGTAACAGTACTCTCACTTGAGTACTATTTTATTGAAGTAACAGTACTCTCACTTGAGTAGTATTTTATTGAAGTAACAGTACTCTCACTTGAGTACTATTTTATTGAAGTAACAGTACTCTCACTTGAGTAATATTTTATGAAAGTAACAGTACTCTCACTTGAGTAATATTTTATTGAAGTAACAGTACTCTCACTGAGTAATATTTTATTGAAGTAACAGTACTCTCACTTGAGTAATATTTTATTGAAGTAACAGTACTCTCACTTGAGTACTATTTTATTGAAGTAACAGTACTCTCACTTGAGTAATATTTTATTGAAGTAACAGTACTCTCACTTGAGTAATATTTTATTGAAGTAACAGTACTCTCACTTGAGTAATATTTTATTGAAGTAACAGTACTCTCACTTGAGTAATATTTTATTGAAGTAACAGTACTCACTTGAGTACTATTTTATTGAAGTAACAGTATTCTCACTTGAGTAAAACTTGTGTTCCTCTTCTCATTGTGTCACTGTAAGTCGACAAGTGACAAAAGCTTTTTGTCGACAAAATGAACTGATGTGAACGTTTGTGTTTCTTGCTTCTTCAAATATGATTTAGTTTGTTTCATTTTTGTGTCTATACTTTGAAAATACCAGATTTTGCTGATTATTTCATGTTTTGTTCTTCATTTACATTAAATTATAAATCAGATGTTACGCTCTCAGTTGTGTCTGTGACAGTTACTCTTTCAGTCTTACTTGAGTAGTACTTTTCTCAAATACTTTACTTCAGTAAAATATCTGGTTAATATACTCGTCTTTGATAATAGGTAAATCCTCCGTTAAGGTCGTCCTGACCGAGCCTCGTTCATGATCTGGAAATAGGACCCGGTGCTGTGGTCACTCACTGGTCCTGACAGGTTACACCAGAGACACTGAGGGACAAATGCAGAGACACATTTGTACCTCCAGGTGTTTCCAGTTTAACATGGTCTGAACCTGCAGAGGAGGAATAGTGAATATATGGGCAGAGGACCATTGTCTTTGGACAGTTTCTATACATCAGAACATTGTGAATTACAAACAAATAAGTTTTCAATAATGACAAAAATTTAAATATTCTTTCTAGATTTTTATTTTTGATTCAAGCCTCATCAGTTCATCAAGTTCAGGTCACATGACAATCCTACATCATAAATATAAAACAAACTCACAAAACAGGAAGAAGCAGAGGCGATATTACTGCTCTACAGACTTTTTATAAGGATGAAAATAAAAATAAAATATGCAGAACATTTATGTCAATCACAAAAACATGGCAATTATTGATACTTTGCAGTGACACTGGGGGTGCTCTTCATGTAGACTATGTCTATGGCAGAATGTTCAGCAGTTACCATGGTGACATAACACACACATAAGCAAACATTGCCAAAAAAAAGTTTTAAGACAGTGTCAAAGCTCCAGAAAAAAGACTAAATGGATTTAAACAACATTGTCATGAGCCTGTGATCAATAAATGGTCCCGTTTAGATCATATGTTTGATTTTCAGTAAAAAGGTTAGAGGGACTAACTGAAAACTGTTGGCTAATGTTAGCTAGCTTGTGTCTGGTTTTATGTGAGGGGTGGGCCAACTTGTTTAGCAGCACAGAATCAGCTGTTGTAGCTCCATCCAAGTCAGTTCTTTATTGTTAGATTGTTTCACCACAAAGATCAGATTAAAGTTTAATTTCAGTAACAGAACTTCAGACAGAACAGTGCCTCCGTTAGCATCACACCTCCAGGGAATGTTGATGACATCAGCTGCAAAGTATCAATAGCGCCTTTGAATCAGATCCAGTTGCCGTTATCCTATCACGGTGTGTTCCTGGTACCTGGGAGATTTCTCACCTCTGACCTGAAAAAATGCCCTGAGCTGGTGATTAACACTGGAAAGATAAGAGACTCCACTTTAGATACAAGTTCAACTGTGACGTATCACAGCAAAATCATCACAAACAGTGGATTTGAGAGGATAACCACCACAGAAACCATTAAACAGCAGGTCACTGTCAAAATGCAGATCTGAGAGCTCAATGAAATCTTCAAATGACTGAGACGGCAGCATCTACACCGAGAAACACACAAAACACTTCTATAAGTATCTTCAGATATATTTTTAAAAAAAATTAATATCTGAAGTATTTACAATTTAAACAGTATAATAAAACCATGACCATACAATGGCCATTTGAAAATATTCTGTTTAAATGATATTAGTAAAAACGACTCTTTATTATAAGTTAAAACCATGAAAAGGAGGGAGATATTTAAAGTCATTCTGTAACACCAACATACTGTCAATTTGCCGTCTTTGCAAATGTATCAAAACACATCAGACTCTTTCTTCTGGGTTTGACATCGATAAAATACAGACACACAGTGGCCTGATTTTAAAGATACAGTATGTAACTTTTTACTCCAAAAAAAATAGACTAAAATAAAAGCATGTCTTTTTCATTTTGTTTGTGTTTCTTGCTCTGAAAAACATAAAAACGTGTCCTTGCTGTATGGGGGCTTGCATCTCACACAACCTGGCAGTAATTTAACCTGGAGCAGGGCTCCACCTGATTGTTTCCATGGAAATGTTCATTTGGCCATAATTATCCACAGTGGAGCATAAACGTATCCGTCACCATGGAGAATGTTACAACTTAACTTTGTACTTTGTGTGGCACCTCTAGAAAGTTCCATACTGTAGCTTTACTCTGAGGGTTTAGTTGAGTGTCTGACCCACCTGAGGAGGAGGTAGGTCGTCTGTGAAGTCTGGATCCAGGGTCCATCTCTGTGTGAACGGGGGGAAGACGACAGAGGGGTGGGGCAGCTGCAGCAATATGGAATAAATCAATCATTACATTACTTATACTGCATTATATTGATATTATTTAGTATAAAACACACTGACGACCTGCACTCAAAGATGGACTAACTATTTGTACAGAAATGACTTGTATTAATAGTATCAGAAACACTTTGTTACAGACATAGAGCAGAGCAATAACCCTTAAAGCAGAACTATTCTGCAAAATGGACTTTTGAGAACTTTTAATCATGTTATAATTGTTTCCCCTCAACATTTACTCACCAAGTTGTTTTTGGAGTGACTCGTTCATGTTTGAACAATCTTTAACCACTTATTTTCAATCCATCCCTGTTTTCAGCGGCACACGCCCACTGCTCTCTACTTATTACCTAATCAGTGATTTAAAAAATAAATATATACAAATATATATCAATATATTCATTGTTTTGGATGAATTCAGTGATTTAAAATGAGTTAAGTGTCACATGATCCACGGGTGTCATAGATTATACTATGGAGCAGCACAACAGGTTTAAATGTTTTAAATAATCGTGAACATGGCTTAAAGTAAAATCATGTATATTTGCTCAGAAAACAGTACTTACTCTCCTTCACAAACGTAATTCCTTTTTAAATAAGGTGCCACTGGTTTCTTGCTTTCTGGAAAATAAAACACATCAGGAAGTGTAAGGATTTGAGTTTTGTGAGTTAGACCATCCCCAAAAATGATTCTAAATGATCGTTTCCAGTCAGTATTTTTACAATAGCAGAAAATACCTGACAAAACCAGGACAAGGAAATCAAGACTAAACTAGGACTTTTTAGGAAATTCCAGGCAAAGCAATAACATCTGGAGACGAGTAGGTGGCAGAGCGCCCCTTTAAAGTAACAAACACATGAACAGTCAGTACCGCTTGTCCTGGAGTAGTAGCGTTTGAAGGCGTCGTCCTTGGGTTGGTCCGGGTACAGGTAGATCAGGGGGTTGTTGGAGTTCCTCTTGGTTCTGTACAGTTTTATGATGTCAGGCAGAGACTGATTGGCCAGCTCGTCTATGGTGAACGGGTCAATGGCGTGGATAGTGACCCCTACAGGACAAAACCATGTGAGGAAATTGTACTTTAGAGATCACAGTCATTAACTTAGTGGTAATGTGTGTGCTTGTGATTGGTTATTTTAGATATTAGTTAATGTTAGGATGAATAACTCTGCTTAGTTATTCTGCATAACCACTGCTGTAGTTTATTATTGTATTTCTCTAGTTCATTATTGTACCAGAGCTCATGTGAAGACGAGGCCAAGATTACAGCTGTGTGTCAGGACATGAACAATTATTCTACATCTATCTATAAATCGAATCAAATAACTAAGTAGAGCAAGGACTTATTTACAGGCATGTGCTGACTCATGACTCGTGGCCCTGGTCAAACCAGTAAAATGAGCTTCAGCAGTCGGAGCAAGAGTCTGATAAGACTGAGCAACGTGCCAAGAGGCCTGGCTGGTCTGTGCACCAGTGAAGAGGAGCTAAGTCTAAACCCAGTGACCTCCCACTATAGTATGTGTAAAAACTCACTGTTACATACAATAATTGTCCCCATGTCCAATACAGTATGTTTCCTACAGTCCAAACCAAATAAAAAATCAAATATGTGCAGATTTTACACTGAGATGTCTTTGCAGAAACAAACACGAGAAGAAAAGGCTGATTTCCTCAACATTAGTATTTATAAAACACTTTTTCTTTCCATGTATTTGAGAAAAATGTGAGATATATTGTATTTAGTCAAAATATGTTCACTGTGTCCTGTCGGCATGTAATCAGAAAGCATGTTAGTCCCATAATCAGCAAGTGTGTGTTAGCATGCCGATTGTGAGCTTTACTGTCACGGCAAAACTCTGCTCTGGTCTGAGATTGTGAAAAATGCTGAGAAACTCACCACAATGAATAATTAGGATGTTCTGAGAGCATAAGGTAAGTGAGGAGTAACTTTGAACCACTGCAAACTGTTTAAAATGAACTTGTTCTTTTGTTTTACTCCATTTTTACGAGTTTTAAATCAGGTACCGCACCTTTAATATGTGGTCCCGACACTTTTTTATTAGTAGAAACGACTAATGTGATTATTTGGCCTCTGTGTGAAGTGTGTAAAGTACCATTTTTAGTGCGTTCACTCCAGCTGAAGGAGATAGCGCCCTCTCTGTTGCTCTCGCTGAAGCGCAGCAGGAAGTTCCCACTCAGTTTTTTCTTTAAAAGTTCTTCAGCATTGACCTTGCTCACAAATCCCATGATGCACCTGGAAACGGACATAAACACAAACTAAAACAGGTTTTTATGGAGAACTGTCGTGTGGGAGCAGGTTACAGAGATGTTACATTAGAGTCTATTTTTAGTTTATTTTTAAGTCTATTTATCTATTATCTTGTTTTATTGCATGTACCATTTTCCTTCTGTCTTTAACTGTGCGGTGCAATACTGGAATTTCCCACTGTGGGACTAATAAAGGCTTATCTTATCTTGTCACGTTGGTTTGTGGGCGGAGCCTATAGTGGGGTTAGGGTTAGACGGGAGAGATCGCTAAATTACTGAAACATGCATGGATGACATCTAAAACCTCTCCAGGATATATATATATATATATATATATATATATATATTATATATATATATATATATATATATATATATATATATATATATATATATATATATATATATATATATATATATATATATATATATATATATTCCAGATACAGACTGACAGAATGGTGATAGCAAACCAGCCGGACATAGTGGTGGTGGATAAACAACAGTGTAAAGCCGTTGTGGTGGGACATTGCAGTACCAAGCGATGGGAAACATCAGGAAAAAGGAGCATGAGAAACTAGAGAAATACCAGGGGCTCAAAGAAGAGCTGGAGAAGGCCTGGAAGGTGAAGGCCTCAGTGGTGCCCGTGGTCATCGGAGCACTAGGGGCAGTGACCCCCAAACTGGAGGAGTGGCTACAGCAGATCCCAGGAAAAACATCAGACATCTCAGTCCAGAAAAGTGCAGTACTCGGAACAGCAAAGATACTGCGCAGAACCCTCAAGCTCCCAGGCCTCTGGTAGAGGTCCCGAGCGTGGAAAAAGAGGGGATAAAGACCACCCGCGGAGGGTGAGGAGGAGATTTATATATATATATATATATATATATATATATATATATATATATATATATATATATATATATATATATATATATATTTTTTTTTTTTTTTTTTTTTTTTTGGGCTGGAAAACAATGTTATAACATGGTAGAAAACAAAAAGAAAATGTGTTTTGCATAAAACCTGCTCTTTAAATGAAAACACAAAACCTCTTACCCATCTCTCCAAAGATTCTTTCAGACGCTTCTCGATTAAATCAAGTATCCCACTGATCCAAATCCAAGGGCCTTCTTTCTGCTGTAGAAATAAAATAAAACTAATAAAGAAAACACAGACATTCATTTGTGTTAAAACTAATGAAACAGGGAAAACTCTGATTTTTTTTTACTTTACCTGATAAAAATATTATAAATTGACAATGTGTGTGAAAAACAAAAGGTGCACTATGTAACTTTTCTGGTAGAGTGCAGCATGCTTGTGTCCTTGGAGACATTATTGCTTAGTTTGGAATGTTCCACAATATGGCATTAAACAGTCTTGCATTCTTACTGTGGGCGGGGTCGACTCCATACTCGGCTCGTCTCCATGGAGACAGGCTCAGTGAAACATTCAACAGGCAAAGCAACACAGTCTCCACGGAGACAAGCAGGTAGCAGAGCACCACCATAAAGTTCCACAGTGCAACTTTAATTCATCACTTACATTAGAAAACTTGGACCAAGACACAAGCTCCTCTTGGTTTTCTGAAAAAATATAAGACGTTATTTGGCACCATTTCAGTTATTTTTAGGACTAATTCAAGTGTAGTTATTATAAAATATTTTACATTTTGGACATGAAATTGTGAAAGACTCACCGACGATTTTGAGTTTGAGTTCATGAAGTTGGTCCTCATTGAGTCTCTGTCTCCAGCTGAAATGAACTGCCAGCTCAGAGCCTGGGACAGCTGCTCCCAGGACAGAGGAGGAGGGTCCAAGAACAGGGACAGAGGAGAGGACTAGAGGAGAGGGGACAATAAAATTACTGACCACAATAATGTAGATTTACTACATTAGAGCACTGCCTGATAAGTCCAGACTGAAATGTTCTGTGTAAGATTTACAGACTGGTCATTACTTCCTCAGAACTCGTCAGATCTGTACGTGCATTTCTTATTTATGTAAAAATATATATCATATTTTCTGGACTATAAGTCACACCAGCCAAAAAATGCATAATAAGGAAGAAAAAAACATATGTTACATTTTTGGGGGAAACTTATTTGACAAAATCTGAGACCAAGAACAGACATTTTATCTTTAAAGACAAGTTATAATAATAATAATAAAACAGAACAACAGGCTGAATGTCAGAACAGCACATTAACGTAACACATTTATATTTATTCAGCTACATGAAGCTCAGGAGTTTAGTCCCACTTTAAGGTATTGTTATAATAAAATGGGACCTATGTTTTCACTGACGAAACACGGACTCAAAATGTGAGATAATCAGAAGTATCAAAAGCTCTGACAGTGGTTGTAGTTCTCACCTTGTCCTGAGGGGGGCAGAGGTTGGACCACAGCACAGAGGCCCAGGCACTGGGGCCCTGACTGGAGGTGGACACGACCACCAGAGGCAGAGAGCTGGTCTGGAACAAGACAAATATTGATACTTTGCAGATGATGTCATTCCTGTGGGGTGTGTTGCTAACTGTAGGCACTGCTCTGTCTGAAGCTCTGTTAGACACTGTTAGATTACAGCAGGTAAGATGGTTCGTGCTGTTAAACAAGTCTCTCTCACATAAAATGACAGTCACAAGCTAGCTAGCATTAGCATTAGCCAACAGTTTTTCCGTCACTCTCACATTTTTGTTAAAAATAAAAGCCCTAAACAGGGTCATAAATGTTTGTATTGATCACAGACTCCTGACTGTGTGTTGTTTAAATCAACGTTGTATTTTTTCTTGAGTTTTCAGACAATCTTAAAACTGTTTTGCAGTGTTTGCTAATATGTACTTTGTGTTACCTTGGTAACTGCTGAATATTTGCCCATAAACATACATGCAGTGAAGTGCTGAGTGTTTTGTAAATGTAGGTGACGTGTCTCACCTGCGCCTTACACTTCAGACCTGCGATCTGTAGATCAGAGCTGAATTTAATAATGTGCAGTTCCTCAGTCACTCTGATGGAGCACTGCTCAAACAACAAAGTGATTTTACTTCAATAGTTACTCAACTGTAGAGAAGAGGATCTAAAAGTCCTACGGCTCCTTACCTCATTCGACCTTTTCCGTTTTAATTTAATTTCTGCAATTGACTAAAAAAAACAAAGAAACATGTAGACTTGACATTACAGAAAAAAGAAATAACTTAAAGGTGCACTATGTCACTTTTTTGGTGGAGGGTCTGTCAGCTACTTGTCTACACTAATGTTATTGCTGTGGAATGTTCCTCAGTACGACATTAAATTGGACTTGCATTTATTTAATTATAGGTGTTATTGTTTAGTTAATTCCTTGAAAATGATGCAGTCTTAATGTGACGGGGGGTCGCCTCTCCACAGATCTAACCTAGTGCTGTCACCAGGTGTAGATGAGTTTAATGGAAGATTCGAGGCAAAGCAAATACATCTCCATGGAGACGAGCAGGTGGCAGACCCTCCACTAGAAAAGGTACAAAGGTACAAAGTGCACGTTTAAAGAAGCATTTTGTCCCAAATGTTCAGATCTTAATTCTTCATCCATGTTGTGTAGATGACTTTATAAATAAAAGCCACTTATGCAGCAGTTTTATACATCGTTTTATGTGGATCTGCAGCTGTCCATAGGAGGGGCGACTTATTACTTGTTTTAGATGAATATTGTGATTTAAAATGTGCAGATTACAACATAATGATCCACAGGTGTCACAGATTATAACTACAGAGCACACACAATCACAGTATGTCTTCTTTAAGTCACAGCTGGGACTGAAGAACAGATCTGGCAGATACTGAATTGTTGTGGCCTCTCTAACCAGCACCAATCACTCACATCCCACATTCACACAGAGGCACGACGGGTCAAGTGTCTTGCCTAAGGACACAATAACAGCAGTACTGGACTCAAACCTTCAACCTTTCATAGCAGTGTTTGTGTGAATCGTACCATGTCCCAATCTGCCACAGGACGTCCACTTTCTCTGTTGATGTTCATGAACGTGGTGTTTTTAGAGGTGAAATGAAACTGATGAAACCTAGAATAAGAAAATGCATTCAGTTTGTTGTTTTTTTTTTTGTAACTTAAATTTTTTATTCATTTTATACACTTTTTACACAAAACATTAAACAATCAACAATCAACATGTCCGGGTAGCACCTTCTTAGTCTCTTTAGTCTCTTTGCTTAAATAATGTCCATTTTTCCCATTTTTTGTTCATTTGTGGCTCCTGTAGTCTCATTCTGTGTGTAAGTTTTTCCATCACAAATATGTCTTCCATCGTTGCTCTCCATTGGTCCTTAGTTGGTGTTATATTCGTCCCCCATTTCCTCGTTATACATTTTTTGGCTGCTATCAACATCACCTTTACCAGGTATTTATCACCTTCACTGATACTGTCCTCCTGAAAGTTGCATAGGTACAGAATTTCTGGTTTCCATACTATTGTATATCCCAGTACTTCACTTATCGCTTTACACACATTTTTCCAAAATTCCACAATTTTTGAGCATTTCCAAAATATATGTGAGTGGTCAACATTAATTTCCCCGAATTCTCTCCAACATTCCTGAGGTGTCTGTAATTGTTTACTTTTCAGCTGAGGTGTAAGAAAAAAACGAATCAAATTTTTCCAGGCAAATTCCCTCCATGCCCGAGAGCTGGTAGTTGTATGATGGGCCCTCCACATGTTTAGCCAATCTTCATCCCCAATTTCAATCTCAAACTCTTTTTCCCATTTTGACTTTACTTTTTGGGTTGTATGTTTATCTTTGTTTAGCATGGCTTTATATATTACTGAAATTATTCTAGTATTGCTATCCCTGTAAGCCTTAGTCATTATTTGAATCACGTTGCTCTCGCCCATGGAGGGTTCCCCTTGTATTTCTTTCCTATAGTATTCCCTCATCTGTAGATAGCGAAAAAAGTCCTGTTTTGTAAGTTGGTATTTTTGTGTCAAACCTTGGAAACTCTCCAGCCTCCCATTGTTTTCCAGTGGACACCAAGCTGTAATTCCTTTGGTTGTCCAGTTTTTAAAGCTTTGATCTTTAAAGTTTGAAGTTTAGCTGGCTTAAATTTGTCATCATATGCTATCCATTTTAATTTTTTTGCATGATTTTGAATTTTGCTTGTTCGAAGATATTTGAACCAAATTTCCAATGTGTGTTTAGTTATCTGATCAAGCTGGCTTTTATTTTTTTCATACGCATCTTTATCCCCAAGAAGGTGTTGAATAGGCATCCCCAAGTTTCCGACTTCTATATCTCTCCACTTACCACTATAATATGGATTACACCAGCAATAAATGTATTTCAATTGTGCTGCTTGGTAATATTCTTTCATCTTTGGCAGTGCCATTCCACCCCTCTCTTTGGGAAGCTGGAGAGTCCCGTATTTCACCCTGGGTAATACATTCAGTTTTATATATTTATGTGGATTACAATCGGCTGAAGTGAACTGGTCACACTTCATAAAAACTACAGTTTAATTACTCTTAATATAGCATGAACAAATAATAAATAAATAATGAACAAATAGTTTATTATTTACCTAAACCTAAGCCTGACCCCGACTAATTAAAGGTGCTGTCCCGGATTTTTTTATTTATTCCTCACTGACCTCATGTATTCAGAGCATCCTAATTATTCACCTCCATGAGTTTATAAGCACTTTTTGCACCTTTCAGAGGCCAGTGTGGAGTTTTTCCATCACAGTAAAGGTGACAACAACTAACATGCTAAGGTGCACTTCCTGATTATGGTTCAATAAAATGCAAAAGCTGCTCATACAATATATCTGTAGTGGGGCAAAAGGAAAACGTCAGGTACAGGGCCTTTAATTAAATCTCTAACCCTTTAATTAATTAACTTAGTCTTTCTTAATAAAGTATTTTTGATCATCTCTGTTCATGCTTTATTAAGAATAATTAAGGTGTAGTTATTATAAAGTGGTGCTAGTTATTTTAAATTCCACTGACCCTTGAATAGTCTTGATTTCCTCCACACCCCTTAAGTGAAAAATAAAAGTTTATCTGAGAGCGAGTTAAAACCATAGACTGTATAAATATAAATGGACATAGTGAACCTGCAGACGCTAAAGTCCAAATAGGAAGTGAACATGGGCTCCAGTTCACTTTCTATTGAAAAAACTATGACCCCTCTCTCTCTGTAACTGCTGCTGTCAGACTCGTCATTTTGGTCTTAAATGTTTGTATTAACTCACTCTACATGTTTTTATTTCACTATTGTGTCTGTAAATCAATTATTAATAACAGACAAATGAAGCACCTTCTCTCCCCGATGCTCCTGCTCGTGTTAGCAACAGGTTTGATTGACAGCGTTGCTAAGAGCGCACTTCCTGCTAAACCAGCGGTGTGAGCGAGAAGAGGTCTCGATCAACAGCCTGGCTCCTGATTGGCTCTGTGGTTGCTATGATACTCACGATCATAATTCCAAATATGGAGCTGGGCTCTAAATCGGCCCCTGTACCTGCTCCAGCCTCGATGAGCTTCATTTGACTGGAGCTGAACGCTGTGGGTGACGTCACACTTTTTATTATTAATTACATATTAATATTGACCCCCCCCCAGACGGAAATTAGCTGTAAAGCTAGAATCTGGTACAAGCATCTCTGTCGTTGAGCCTAATGTTATTGTACATTGTCCCACCAAATAAATAAATAAATGAAATGACACTTAGTCCACTCCTTTATACAGTCTATGGCAAAACATCAAATATTGGTATTAGTTCAAATTACTTAAATTCAACATGATAATTTGAGATTTGAGAAATTACTCTTAAATCCCCATAGATTTTAGTTTTAACTTGTTAAGATGAATCACTTTTGGGGCCTATATGACTTATTTTATCTGTTTTGGTGTTTTGTTGTTTTTTTCTTATATTGAGATCATTTGTCTGCCAGGTGAAGTCGAGAGATGAGAGAAAAACTCATATTTGATGAATGTATCTTAAAATAAGAAATAAAATACATTACTCTATTCAAATTTGAGATAAATGTAATTTTAGCCTAAAAATTAAAAGAACTAAAATTGTGATTCTGAATTCAAGTAATTTAATCCAATATCACATATTTGATTGTATTTTCTTAATGTATAACGCTTTTGTAATACTTTTGAAAGAAAACACAGATGATGATGATTAAAAAAAAAAAATACAGTGAAGCAAATAAGTCTTTGAACACGTGTCTATCAGGTAGAATTGTGACCCTCACAGACCTGTTAGTCGCCTTTAAAAAGTCCACCTCCGCTCCACTTATTCTCCTAAATCAGAAGCTCCTGTTTGAGGTCGTAGCTGCATAAAGACGCCTGTCCACCCCAGACAATCAGTAAGACTCCAACTACTAACATGGACAAGACCAAACAACTGTCAAAATGCACAAGAGACAAAAGTGTAGACCTCCACGAGGCTGGAAAGGGCCACGGGGCAATTACCAAGCAGCTTGTGAAAAAAGATCCACTGTTGGAGCAATTATGAGAAAATGGAAGAAGCTAAACATGAGTCACTCTCCCTCGGACTGAGGCTCCATGCAAGATCTCACCTCGTGGGGTCTCAATGATCCTAAGAAAAGTGAAGAATCAACCCAGTACTACACGAGGAGCTGGTCAAGGACCTGAAAAGAGCTGGGACCGTTTCCAAGGGACTGTTAGTAATTGTTGTTAGTAATGTTCTCAAATTCCTCTCCTTGGTCGTGATGTATTTTATCAGGGTAACCAAAGCGAGGAATGAAATCGTGAACGATTTTCTCAGCTGCAGTTTTTCCTGATTTGTTTCGTGTTGGGTATGCTTGGCAAAATCTTGTAAAGTGATCTACAAGCACAAGTATGTACTCGTAGCCTTGGCTTTGCTCTAAATGGAGATAGTCAATAGACAAAAGTTCAAAAGGGCTACTAGTGGAAATGTGGCCCATTGGTGCTCGCTGTGGAAGACTAGGCCGTTTCTGTTTAATGCAGGAGCATTTCTTATTAACATAGTCCTCAATCTCCTGTTGCATATTTGGCCAATAAAATCTTTCTCTCGCAAGATGAGCTACTTTTTCTGCACCAATATGAGACATGTCATTGTGTAACGATTTAAGAATGACAGGTTTTAACTTTTCAGGAACAACTAGCTGGTTGTGTCTGTCTGTCTTCCTGTAAAGGACACCATTTTCCATCTCCAACTTTGTCCATTCATACAACAGTCTCTTTGTCTCTTTTGTCATGTTTTTTCTGTCTTTCTCATTTGGAGTCCAGTTGTTCAGTTTCAAAGACACTACTTCCTTTATCACATTGTCCTCTTGTTGTGCTTTTTTAGGTCTGCTGTTTCAAATCCTTGTACATTCCCTTGTGACATTTCCTCCATGCAGTTCTCATCCACTTGCAAAGCTGCAACCCAGGGCACATTGTTGTCTTGAACGGCTTTGCTGCCCTGGCACACGGCTGTTACAACTTCAGCTGGGATGTTGCCTATGTGGTCACTCATACTACCCTGTAGTTCTAAGGGGTAACGGGATAATGTGTCCGCATCACTATTCATCTTGCCTGGTCTGTATTTAATATCGAAATGAAAATCAGCCAACTCTCCCACCCATCTGTGCCCAACAGCGTTAAGTCTGGCAGTGCTAAGAACATATGTTAGTGGGTTATTATCTGTATATACGGTGAAAGTGGGTGCGTAATACAGATAATCTCTAAATTTGTCGCATATGGCCCATTTTAATGCCAAAAACTCGAGTTTGCCTGAGTGAAGATGGTAATTTCTCTCAGCAGGAGTTAACATTCTTGACCCATACCCAATAACACGAAGTTTATTGTTCTGCCTCTGGTATAACACTGCACCTAAGCCTTCATTCGACGCGTCAGTGTGAAGAATGAACGGAAGATCAAAGTTTGGGTAAGCCAGGACAGGGGGATTTGTCAGAATGTTTATCAGCTTAGCTACCACGCTTTTGTGTTCGTCAGTCCATGTTATCGGTGTTTTAGATGTTAACTGCCCTTTGTCTCCCTTACTGTGTTTCCCTTTGCTTTTCTGTGTTTTGTACTGGCTGATCTCACTTTCTGTCTGTGGTTTTTGTAACAGTTGAAAAAGTGGTTTTGCTACACGAGAAAAATCTTGGATGAAGAAGCGATAGTAACCTAGAAAGCCTAACAGTGACTTAACATCTCCTACCGTTCGTGGCTCTCTGTCTTTAAGTGCCAAAACAGCCTGTAAGTCCTGTGGATCCATTTTAACTCCTTCTCCCGACACCAAGCGCCCAAGATAACGAACCTCTCTTTTAAAAAGTTCACACTAGGTGGGTCTCAGCTTGATTCCATGTTCTCTCATACGACACAGCACTTGTCTCAGGTGGTTCACGTGGTCTTCAAAAGTCTGTGAATAGCACAAAACATCATCAAGATATGGAGCACAGCACTCATCTCTAATGCCCTCCAGCACTCCCTCAATACACCTCTGAAAAGCTGCAGGAGCATTTGTTAGTCCGAATGGTATTCTTATCCATTCATACAGCCCCCACGGAGTGCTGAATGCTGTGAGGTGACGTGACTCTTCACTGACAAATCCTTGATGATAAGCGCTCCCTTGGTCAAGGATAGAAAACCATGAGTTGCCGCCTAAGCTGTCTAACAAGTCCTGTATTCGTGGCAATGGGTGGCAATCTGCAATAGTCTAGTTCAGTGGTTCTTAACCTTTTTGGAAGTACCGAACCCCACCGGTTTCATATGCACCTTCACCGAACCCCTCTTTATTGAAAAATAAAATATGATTTTTTTCAAATTCAAGACATAAGTATGTTTTACTGGTCACAAAATGAACCGTGCACTAACATCACTGTTTTCAAGGAACAAAACCAATACAGTGCATGAACTCACAATAAATTACATATTTACCTTTTCACAGAGTAGCCTTTTCATCAAAATTTGGCTCTCTTCACCTCTAATTCAGTAAGCATTGTGTCCTTGTATTCCCCATCTCCATGCAGGTTAAGGAAGTGTTCCTTTAGTTTTGCCGGTACTAGACTAGAATTGCTTAACTTGGCATTTCAAATCATGCAGACAGGACGCTGACTCCCATCACGTTCCGTTATATATGTGAATCCATGTTGTACATATTCATCTGACCACTTTCTTTTTTTGCTTTTTTACATAGTTAGTATGGATTAAAATAATAACCCTTTAGCATCGGATGCTATCACAGCCGATAGATTCTCGGTTCCGGACTTTCCATCACCGTAACTCCACCACCAATTGTGCTTCATGTAAATTCAAACGGCATCTCAAAGCAGAGGCATCGGGCTCTTTAAATATGTTTACTGTCATTACGGTAACGTGCTTACGTCGCCCTCGAAGACGACCAATCAGAGCGCAGTTGTCGCCGGGATCCTCCCCAGTCAATGCCGGGGCATCACTCTGGCTGTGTCTCATGCCGTGTGTCATGCCGTGTCTCAATTCATCAAAGTGCCCTTAAATACGCTGTTCGAACGGCGCATTAAAGTCGGGAGTTCGGGGTACTTCGATAGACACATTGAATGGTGCATTTGTTGAATTGGGACACGGTCGGCATCTGGAGACGCTCGCAGTTCGCGAATCATAGGAGTCAGGTGCTCCGCCGAACCCCTGAGACTGACTCACCGAACCCCTAGGGTTCGATCGAACCCAGGTTAAGAACCACTGGTCTAGTTGTTTAGTCCCCGGAAATCCACACAGAGACGTAAACTTTGGTCTTTCTTCCTCACACACACAACTGGGGAGGAATAGGAGGAAGCTGACTTGCGAATCCACCCTCGGTCCAATAGATTTTGCACATAGTCCTTTACTTCTTTGTATAGAGGCTTAGGGATGGAGTTATAACATTTCTGAACTGGGTTGTTATCCACTACACTGATTTTTAGCTGTAGATCTGGGATACAATGTCCCCTTCCCCTTTAGCAAAGATGTCTGATTCCTCATAAAGCATTTGTGTATTTATTTATTTATTTATTTATTTATGTATTTATTTATTTATTTATTTACAGTATTTGAGTCTCAAGTGACGTTACAGACATTGGCCACAAGATGTCACTGTTCTGTTAATTCTCGCTTTGTGCCTCTGTATAAAAATCTGCTCATCTCATGTTTGTTCATTTTGTTTGTTTTTGGGCTAAGAAAATGAATAAAAACGATGTACTATATATTTTCGATTCATTTTTATTCATTTATTTATTTATTTACAGTATTTGAGTCTCAAGTGACGTTACAGACATTGGCCACAAGATGTCACTGTTCTGGTAATTCTCGCTTTGTGCCTTTGTATAAAAATCTGCTCATCTCATGTTTGTTCGTTTAGTTTGTTTTTGGGCTTAGAAAATGAATAAAAACTATGTACTATATATTTTCGACTCATTTTTATTTATTTATTTTTGAATGTATTTATTTATTTATTTTGTTTCATCTGTTATTTACTTATTATTTTACCTATTTATGTAATTATTTATTTTAATTTTATGTATTTATTTATTTTCAGTATTTGAGTGTCAAGTGACGTTACAGACATTGGCCACCAGATGTCACTGTTCTAGTAATTATCGCTTTGTACCTCTGTATAAAAATCTGCTCATCTCATGTTTGTTCATTTTGTTTGTTTTTTGGGCTTAGAAAATGAATAAAAACTATGTACTATATATTTTCGACTCATTTTTATTTATTTATCTATTTGTGTATTTATTATTTATTTATTATTTATTTATTTATTTATTTATTTATTTATTTATTTATTTATTTATTTATTTATTTATTTATTTATTTATTTATTTATTTATTTATTTATGTATTTATTTATTTATTTATTTACAGTATTTGAGTCTCAAGTGACGTTACAGACATTGGCCACAAGATGTCACTGTTCTGTTAATTCTCGCTTTGTGCCTCTGTATAAAAATCTGCTCATCTCGTGTTTGTTCGTTTTGTTTGTTTTTGGGCTTGGAAAATAAATAAAAATTATGTACTATATATTTTCGACTCATTTTTATTTATTTATTTATTTTGAATGTATTTATTTTTTGTTTCATCTGTTATTTACTTATTATTTATCTATTTATGTAATTATTTATTTTAATTTTATGAATTTATTTATTTTCAGTATTTGAGTGTCAAGTGACGTTACAGACATTGGCCACCAGATGTCACTGTTCTAGTAATTATCGCTTTGTGCCTCTGTATAAAAAATCTGCTCATCTCATGTTTGTTCATTTTGTTTGTTTTTGGGCTAAGAAAATGAATAAAAACTATGTACTATATATTTTCGACTCATTTTATTTTATTTATTTATTTATTTATTTACAGTATTTGAGTCTCAAGTGACGTTACAGACATTGGCCACAAGATGTCACTGTTCTGGTAATTCTCGCTTTGTGCCTTTGTATAAAAATCTGCTCATCTCATGTTTGTTCGTTTTGTTTGTTTTTGGGCTTGGAAAAATAATAAAAAAAATATGTACTATATTTTTTAGACTCATTTTTTATTTATTTGTTTATTCATGAATGTATGTATTTATTTAATTCTTTAGTTTCATCTGTTATTTATTTATTTATTTATTTATTTATATATTTTTTTCAGTATTTGAGTTTCAAGTGACGTTACAGACATTGGCCAACAGATGTCACTGTTCTAGTAATTCTCGCTTTGTGCCTCTATAAAAATCTGCTCATCTCGTGTGTGTTCATTTTGTTTGTTTTTGGGCTTGGAAAATAAATAAAAATTATGTACTATATATTTTCGACTCATTTTTATTTATTTATTTATTTATTTATTTTTGAATGTATTTGTTTTTGTTTCATCTGTTATTTACTTATTATTTTATCTATTTATGTAATTTTTTATTTTAATTTTATGAATTTATTTATTTTCAGTATTTGAGTGTCAAGTGACGTTACAGACATTGGCCACCAGATGTCACTGTTCTAGTAATTATCGCTTTGTGCCTCTGTATAAAAATCTGCTCATCTCATGTTTGTTCATTTTGTTTGTTTTTGGGCTTAGAAAATGAATAAAAACTATGTACTATATATTTTCGATTCATTTTTATTCATTTATTTATTTATTTATTTATTTACAGTATTTGAGTCTCAAGTGACGTTACAGACATTGGCCACAAGATGTCACTGTTCTGGTAATTCTCGCTTTGTGCCTCTATAAAAATCTGCTCATCTCATGTTTGTTTTTGGGCTTGGAAAATAAATAAAAATTATGTACTATATATTTTCGACTCATTTTTATTTATTTATTTATTTATTTATTTTTGAATGTATTTATTTATTTATTTTGTTTCATCTGTTATTTACTTATTATTTTATCTATTTATGTAATTATTTATTTTAATTTTATGAATTTATTTATTTTCAGTATTTGAGTGTCAAGTGACGTTACAGACATTGGCCACCAGATGTCACTGTTCTAATAATTATCGCTTTGTGCCTCTGTATAAAAATCTGCTCATCTCATGTTTGTTCATTTTGTTTGTTTTTGGGCTTAGAAAATGAATAAAAACTATGTACTATATATTTTCGACTCATTTTTATTTATTTATCTATTTGTGTATTTATTTATTTATTTATTTATTTATGTATGTATGTATTTATTTATTTATTTACAGTATTTGAGTCTCAAGTGACGTTACAGACATTGGCCACAAGATGTCACTGTTCTGTTAATTCTCGCTTTGTGCCTCTGTATAAAAATCTGCTAATCTCGTGTTTGTTCGTTTTGTTTGTTTTTGGGCTTGGAAAATAAATAAAAATTATGTACTATATATTTTCGACTCATTTTTATTTATTTATTTATTTTTGAATGTATTTATTTTTGTTTCATCTTTTATTTACTTATTATTTTATCTATTTATGTAATTATTTATTTTAATTTTATGAATTTATTTATTTTCAGTATTTGAGTGTCAAGTGACGTTACAGACATTGGCCACCAGATGTCACTGTTCTAGTAATTATCGCTTTGTGCCTCTGTATAAAAATCTGCATGTTTGTTCATTTTGTTTGTTTTTGGGCTTAGAAAATGAATAAAAACTATGTACTATGTATTTTCGATTCATTTTTATTCATTTTATTTATTTTATTTATTTACAGTATTTGAGTCTCAAGTGACGTTACAGACATTGGCCACAAGATGTCACTGTTCTGGTAATTCTCGCTTTGTGCCTTTGTATAAAAATCTGCTCATCTCATGTTTGTTCGTTTTGTTTGTTTTTGGGCTTGGAAAATAAATAAAAAATATGTACTATATTTTTTAGACTCATTTTTATTTATTTATTTATTCATGAATGTATGTATTTATTTAATTCTTTAGTTTCATCTGTTATTTATTTATTTATTTTTTCAGTATTTGAGTTTCAAGTGACGTTACAGACATTGGCCAACAGATGTCACTGTTCTAGTAATTCTCGCTTTGTGCCTCTATATAAAAATCTGCTCATCTCGTGTTTGTTCGTTTTTGTTTGTTTTTGGGCTTGGAAAATAAATAAAAATTATGTACTATATATTTTCGACTCATTTTTATTTATTTATTTATTTATTTATTTTTGAATGTATTTGTTTTTGTTTCATCTGTTATTTACTTATTATTTTATCTATTTATGTAATTTTTTATTTTAATTTTATGAATTTATTTATTTTCAGTATTTGAGTGTCAAGTGACGTTACAGACATTGGCCACCAGATGTCACTGTTCTAGTAATTATCGCTTTGTGCCTCTGTATAAAAATCTGCTCATCTCATGTTTGTTCATTTTGTTTGTTTTTGGGCTTAGAAAATGAATAAAAACTATGTACTATATATTTTCGATTCATTTTTATTCATTTATTTATTTATTTATTTATTTACAGTATTTGAGTCTCAAGTGACGTTACAGACATTGGCCACAAGATGTCACTGTTCTGGTAATTCTCGCTTTGTGCCTTTGTATAAAAATCTGCTCATCTCATGTTTGTTCATTTTGTTTGTTTTTTGGGCTTAGAAAATGAATAAAAACTATGTACTATATATTTTCGACTCATTTTTTATTTATTTATCTATTTGTGTATTTATTTATTTTTATTATTATTTATTTATTTATTTATTTATTTATTTATTTATTTTATTTATTTATGTATTTATTTATTTATTTATTTACAGTATTTGAGTCTCAAGTGACGTTACAGACATTGGCCACAAGATGTCACTGTTCTGTTAATTCTCGCTTTGTGCCTCTGTATAAAAATCTGCTCATCTCGTGTGTTTGTTCGTTTTGTTTGTTTTTGGGCTTGGAAAATAAATAAAATTATGTACTATATATTTTTCGACTCATTTTTTTATTTATTTATTTTTTGAATGTATTTATTTTTGTTTCATCTGTTATTTACTTATTATTTTTTTATATTTTATGTAATTATTTATTTTAATTTTATGAATTTATTTATTTTCAGTATTTGAGTGTCAAGTGACGTTACAGACATTGGCCACCAGATGTCACTGTTCTAGTAATTATCGCTTTGTGCCTCTGTATAAAAATCTGCTCATCTCATGTTTGTTCATTTTGTTTGTTTTTGGGCTAAGAAAATGAATAAAAACTATGTACTATATATTTTCGATTCATTTTTATTTATTTATTTATTTATTTATTTACAGTATTTGAGTCTCAAGTGACGTTACAGACATTGGCCACAAGATGTCACTGTTCTGGTAATTCTCGCTTTGTGCCTTTGTATAAAATCTGCTCATCATCATGTTTTGTTCGTTTTGTTTGTTTTTGGGCTTGGAAAATAAATAAAAAATATGTACTATATTTTTTAGACTCATTTTTATTTATTTGTTTATTCATGAATGTATGTATTTATTTAATTCTTTAGTTTCATCTGTTATTTATTTATTTATTTATTTATTTATATATTTTTTTCAGTATTTGAGTTTCAAAGTGACGTTACAGACATTGGCCAACAGATGTCACTGTTCTAGTAATTCTCGCTTTGTGCCTCTATAAAAATCTGCTCATCTCGTGTGTGTTCATTTTGTTTGTTTTTGGGCTTGGAAAATAAATAAAAAATTATGTACTATATATATTTTCGACTCATTTTTATTTATTTATTTATTTATTTATTTTTTGAATGTATTTGTTTTTGTTTCATCTGTTATTTACTTATTATTTTATCTATTTATGTAATTTTTTTTTATTTTAATTTTATGAATTTATTTATTTCAGTATTTGAGTGTCAAGTGACGTTACAGACATTGGCCCACCATGTCACTGTTCTAGTAATTATCGCTTTGTGCCTCTGTATAAAAAATGCTCATCTCATGTTTGTTCATTTTGTTTGTTTTTGGGCTTAGAAAATGAATAAAAACTATGTACTATATATTTTCGATTCATTTTTATTCATTTATTTATTTATTTATTTATTTACAGTATTTGAGTCTCAAGTGACGTTACAGACATTGGCCACAAGATGTCACTGTTCTGGTAATTCTCGCTTTGTGCCTCTATAAAAATCTGCTCATCTCATGTTTTTGTTTTTGGGCTTGGAAAATAAATAAAAAAATATGGTACTATATATTTTCGACTCATTTTATTTATTTATTTATTTATTTATTTTTGAATGTATTTATTTATTTATTTTGTTTCATCTGTGTATTTTACTTATTATTTTATCTATTTATGTAATTATTTATTTTAATTTTATGAATTTATTTATTTTCAGTAGTATTTGAGTGTCAAGTGACGTTACAGACATTGGCCACCAGATGTCACTGTTCTAATAATTATCGCTTTGTGCCTCTGTATAAAAATCTGCTCATCTCATGTTTGTTCATTTTGTTTGTTTTTGGGCTTAGAAAATGAATAAAAACTATGTACTATATATTTTCGACTCATTTTTATTTATTTATCTATTTGTGTATTTATTTATTTATTTATTTATGTATGTATGTATTTATTTATTTATTTACAGTATTTGAGTCTCAAGTGACGTTACAGACATTGCCACAAGATGTCACTGTTCTGTTAATTCTCGCTTTGTGCCTCTGTATAAAAAACTGCTAATCTCGTGTTTGTTCGTTTTGTTTGTTTTTGGGGCTGGGAAAATAAATAAAAATTATGTACTATATATTTTTCGACTCATTTTTATTTATTTATTTATTTTTGAATGTATTTATTTTTGTTTCATCTTTTATTTACTTATTATTTTATCTATTTATGTAATTATTTATTTTAATTTTATGAATTTATTTATTTTCAGTATTTGAGTGTCAAGTGACGTTACAGACATTGGCCACCAGATGTCACTGTTCTAGTAATTATCGCTTTGTGCCTCTGTATAAAAATCTGCATGTTTGTTCATTTTGTTTGTTTTTGGGCTTAGAAAATGAATAAAAACTATGTACTATGTATTTTCGATTCATTTTTATTCATTTATTTATTTATTTACAGTATTTGAGTCTCAAGTGACGTTACAGACATTGGCCACAAGATGTCACTGTTCTGGTAATTCTCGCTTTGTGCCTTTGTATAAAAATCTGCTCATCTCATGTTTGTTCGTTTTGTTTGTTTTTGGGCTTGGAAAATAAATAAAAAATATGTACTATATTTTTTAGACTCATTTTTATTTATTTATTTATTCATGAATGTATGTATTTATTTAATTCTTTAGTTTCATCTGTTATTTATTTATTTATTTTTTCAGTATTTGAGTTTCAAGTGACGTTACAGACATTGGCCAACAGATGTCACTGTTCTAGTAATTCTCGCTTTGTGCCTCTATAAAAATCTGCTCATCTCGTGTTTGTTCGTTTTGTTTGTTTTTGGGCTTGGAAAATAAATAAAAATTATGTACTATATATTTTCGACTCATTTTTATTTATTTATTTATTTATTTATTTTTGAATGTATTTGTTTTTGTTTCATCTGTTATTTACTTATTATTTTATCTATATATTATGTAATTTTTTATTTAATTTTATGAATTTATTTATTTTCAGTATTTGAGTGTCAAGTGACGTTACAGACATTGGCCACCAGATGTCACTGTTCTAGTAATTATCGCTTTTGTGCCTCTGTATAAAAATCTGCTCATCTCATGTTTGTTCATTTTGTTTGTTTTTGGGCTTAGAAAATGAATAAAAACTATGTACTATATATTTTCGATTCATTTTTATTCATTTATTTATTTATTTATTTATTTTACAGTATTTGAGTCTCAAGTGACGTTACAGACATTGGCCACAAGATGTCACTGTTCTGGTAATTCTCGCTTTGTGCCTTTGTATAAAAATCTGCTCATCTCATGTTTGTTCATTTTGTTTGTTTTTTGGGCTTAGAAAATGAATAAAAACTATGTACTATATATTTTCGACTCATTTTTATTTATTTATCTATTTGTGTATTTATTTATTTATTTATTTATTTATTTATTTATTTATTTATTTATTTATTTATTTATTTATTTATTTATTTATTTATTTATGTATTATTTATTTATTTATTTACAGTATTTGAGTCTCAAGTGACGTTACAGACATTGGCCACAAGATGTCACTGTTCTGTTAATTCTCGCTTTGTGCCTCTGTATAAAAATCTGCTCATCTCGTGTTTGTTCGTTTTGTTTGTTTTTGGGCTTGGAAAATAAATAAAAATTATGTACTATATATTTTCGACTCATTTTTATTTATTTATTTATTTTTGAATGTATTTATTTTTGTTTCATCTGTTATTTACTTATTATTTTATCTATTTATGTAATTATTTATTTTAATTTTATGAATTTATTTATTTTCAGTATTTGAGTGTCAAGTGACGTTACAGACATTGGCCACCAGATGTCACTGTTCTAGTAATTATCGCTTTGTGCCTCTGTATAAAAATCTGCTCATCTCATGTTTGTTCATTTTGTTTGTTTTTGGGCTAAGAAAATGAATAAAAACTATGTACTATATATTTTCGATTCATTTTTATTTATTTATTTATTTATTTATTTACAGTATTTGAGTCTCAAGTGACGTTACAGACATTGGCCACAAGATGTCACTGTTCTGGTAATTCTCGCTTTGTGCCTTTGTATAAAAATCTGCTCATCTCATGTTTGTTCGTTTTGTTTGTTTTTTTGGGCTTGGAAATAAATAAAAAATATGTACTATATTTTTTAGACTCATTTTTATTTATTTGTTTATTCATGAATGTATGTATTTATTTAATTCTTTAGTTTCATCTGTTATTTATTTATTTATTTATTTATTTATATATTTTTTTTTCAGTATTTGAGTTTCAAGTGACGTTACAGACATTGGCCAACAGATGTCACTGTTCTAGTAATTCTCGCTTTGTGCCTCTATAAAAATCTGCTCATCTCGTGTGTGTTCGTTTTTTTGTTTGTTTTTGGGCTTGGAAAATAAAAAAAAATTATGTACTATATATTTTCGACTCATTTTTATTTATTTATTTATTTTTTATTTTTTTTTGAATGTATTTGTTTTTGTTTTTCATCTGTTATTTACTTATTATTTTATCTATTTATGTAATTTTTTATTTTAATTTTATGAATTTATTTATTTTCAGTATTTGAGTGTCAAGTGACGTTACAGACATTGGCCACCAGATGTCACTGTTCTAGTAATTATCGCTTTGTGCCTCTGTATAAAAAATCTGCTCATCTCATGTTTGTTCATTTTTGTTTGTTTTTGGGCTTAGAAAATGAATAAAAACTATGTACTTATATATATTTTCGATTCATTTTTATTCATTTATTTATTTATTTATTTATTTACAGTATTTGAGTCTCAAGTGACGTTACAGACATTGGCCACAAGATGTCACTGTTCTGGTAATTCTCGCTTTGTGCCTCTATAAAAATCTGCTCATCTCATGTTTGTTTTTGGGCTTGGAAAATAAATAAAAATTATGTACTATATATTTTCGACTCATTTTTATTTATTTATTTTTGAATGTATTTATTTATTTATTTTGTTTCATCTGTTATTTACTTATTATTTTATCTATTTATGTAATTATTTATTTTAATTTTATGAATTTATTTATTTTCAGTATTTGAGTGTCAAGTGACGTTACAGACATTGGCCACCAGATGTCACTGTTCTAGTAATTATCGCTTTGTGCCTCTGTATAAAAATCTGCTCATCTCATGTTTGTTCATTTTGTTTGTTTTTGGGCTTAGAAAATGAATAAAAACTATGTACTATATATTTTCGATTCATTTTTATTTATTTATTTATTTATTTATTTATTTTTTATTTATTTATTTATTTATTTATTTATTTATTTATTTATTTATTTATTTATTTATTTATTTATTTATTTATTTATTTATTTATTTATTTACAGTATTTGAGTCTCAAGTGACGTTACAGACATTGGCCACAAGATGTCACTGTTCTGGTAATTCTCGCTTTGTGCCTTTGTATAAAAATCTGCTCCTCTCATGTTTGTTCGTTTTGTTTGTTTTTGGGCTTGGAAAATAAATAAAAAATATGTACTATATTTTTTAGACTCATTTTTATTTGTTTATGAATCTATGTATTTATTTAATTCTTTAGTTTCATCTGTCATTTATTTATTTATTTATTATTTTTTTTTCAGTATTTGAGTTTCAAGTGACGTTACAGACATTGGCCAACAGATGTCACTGTTCTAGTAATTCTCGCTTTGTGCCTCTATAAAAATCTGCTCATCTCGTGTTTGTTCGTTTTGTTTGTTTTTGGGCTTAGAAACTGAATAAAAACTATGTACTATATATTTTTTAGACTCATTTTTTTTTATTTATTTATTTATTTATTTATTTATTTATTTATTTATTTATTTATTTATTTATTTATTTATTTATTTATTTATTTTGTTTCATCTGTTATTTACTTATTATTATAATGTTCCACAGTACGGCAGAAAACCTGTCTATCGCCATGGAGACTGTTCTGAAGTCTGGTTTTTAAGAGCCTGTATTATGCTTTTTTATCAATGCAACAAAAATATACTTAAGAGTTGTGTTTTTTTTATTCTCACGTTTAACACACAAACCTCCAGATTTAGGCTGAGTTCTTCTCTCAGACTGAAAACTCTCTGTTCCACCTTGTGATGTCATCATGTGGTAATACAGGAAGTGTTTTGAAAGCCCACACACCTTCACTAGAATCATTTGGATCATTTCATCCCCTGAATCGCCAATCTCTACTGAACTAAAAGTAAAAGGTAACTTGAAAACTACCACTTGATGACATCACAAGGTGGAACAGAGCGTTTTGAGCTTTGGAGATGTTACAGACTAATAATAAAGTGTTACTCAAACATGTGAATGAAACAAAACACAACTCCAGGTCTGTTTTCGACAAAGTAACGACATTCGAACACTTAAAGCTCACAAGGGAGCATTTTGTGTAATACAGGACCTTTATCTTCCTGTCTCCATGGTGACACCCCCAAAAAGTGACATACTGCACTTTGAGGATCCCTGTGTTCACTGCTCCACAGTGAGACTCTTGGCTTGTGATTTACATTGTGCAGCAGAAAAGACAAAGTTTCAACCAAAATTTGCATAGTTCCCTTTATAACTTTTTGTGAGTTAAGCACATTTTTCACGTCACATTCACTTTTGTCATAATCGTCGTCCCGCTGACTCCACAGACGACTGATTTACTGCAGTGTTTTCTGAAGCAGGAGGCAGATTCCAGTTAAGCCTCATTTTCTATGGATCAAAGTGACAGGCCCTGAAGAGCAGGTCTCAGAGGTTTGCACGACGTGTTCAGACAAACACTGACCTCAGAAAAGATGTACTTTGTACCACTTATCTGCAGAAGTACTGCTCTGAAAAAGAAGGACGACGTTTTAAAGGAGATAGAATTTACACGTCAGGTCACAAATGGCCTAAAGTGTTTGTGCTTGTAATTATTTCATCGTTTGGCAGCATAGTACTTGTACAAAATATTAATGTAGTTTTTAAAGAAAAAATGGCAAAAATGTTGAAATTTACAGTCCCTCAGTCGATGTCACAGATTCTACACTTATCCAAAAACACTGAGGCAGTTCACACAGGACAAACAAGTCAAATCATTTATACTGTGTAAATGATCTGAGGTTTGTCTGATATTTACAGTGTGGTTGCTCGGTAACAATTATTAAATTAGGCCCATTATGTCAGAAATGTCTGTCCATGTCGCACCAGGAGGTACAATTATTCACTTAGACAAAAGAGTCAAACGAGGGTCAACGAGGCTCGAGTTTTATACATTGTTTTAATTCAGATGCAGTTTTAAGTCTTGGTGAATAGTGCACCTGTCTTATGCACTTGTTGTACTTGTAAAATAGATTTAAATAATGGTAGTTTAGAGTCATATATATTTTTTCTGGCTCAGTATTTCCCCATGTACCTTTTCTTTGCTCTAGTGTGGAAATGTGTCCAAATTTGTTGTAGTATTAGGCCTTTATGATGAGATTTACGTCGTGGATTGTCCAATAATTCACTTACATGACACATTATAGATACTAGAACTAACTACTTTAGTGTTTCAGTGCATTATTTATAAAGCGCTGGTCACATTATGTTTAAAATGATTCACTTAGAAAAGCATTTACTGTGACTCCTGTTTTAAGCTCGTTGAATAAATTCATTCCAGTATTATCGTTTATTGTGATATTTCTAGAATAAACACGTCGCACTTTGTCATCGCGACAGGCCGAGGTAGGACTTTACTTCACAGTAACGGCATAAAAACAGGATAAAACCATATAACTTTCAGGTGAAGAAGTAATAGTTGAGTGTCTGTGGGATATAAGCTGCTGCTGCTGCAGAGACCACCTGTGTGAGTCACTTTGTGCTTGTCTGGACTTAGTTTGTGAAGCAGCCGTGATACTTTTTGGGTCATTATTGTTGAATCCTTTGCCAAAAAGCACAGTAATTATAAAAATACTCAACAGACTTTACAATACGGTTCAATTCAATTTATACAGCAGTTTAAAACAACTTCAGCTGAGCAAAGTGCTTCACATAAAAGTAAAAAAACAATAAATATCCAGATAACACGATACAAAGGAAAAGAACAAAACAATGTCTCCCTCTGCTGCCCCGGGGCAGACTGACTGAGGTGTGGCTGCCAATCTGCGCCAACAGCGTCTGATCAGCAACAATAAGTCAAGAGCAAACAAGTTCAAAGCCAGGATTACATCAAGTCCTAAAGTTAAACTAGGTCTGGATCAGGTTTGATCGAGGAATTGAAGCTTGACTGAACTCATCATGGAGCAGGTCAATAAAACTGTAACAAAAACTTAAAGGTCCAAATGACACGATTTTATCATCTGTGTTTCATGTTTCCTCGTCACAAACTCACCTGGAGTTGGCTTTATTTGTAATAGAAAAAACATGTTTTAGAGGCAAAAAGACTTTAGGGACCATGAGCGAATGAAACAAAAATGAAAAAGTGACCTGTTCAAATGTGCAGCATATATGAAGTACAATGTAGTATTTATGAATGTTTCTTTGAATGGTTTTAATAAGAGAAACAGAAAATGTGTTTGTCCTGTATTTGACTCAGTTTGTGATCAGTCTTTTTCAAATCAGAATTCAGCTGTGCACATTTCTAATACATCCAAAAACTATCATTCAAATGACGTGTTTGTCTCTAAACTACAGGGTTAATAGTTCCATAAAAAGACCTGAGTCAGTCACAACTGTGCTTATGATTTGACTTTGATGAAGCTGATGCCGAGTCTTAATCCTGTTTTGTGTCTCCGGTGGGACCTGGGCGTGTGCAGGTTCGCCTTGTCTTCGATGGACATGGAGCAGAGAGACTATGACTCCAGGACGGCTCTGCATGTGGCAGCAGCAGAAGGTGAAACACTAAAACACTCAGAGTTAGTCTAATCGTACATATGATGCAGGGTCAGAACTAATCTAAAAACATACATCACATATATGGTACAAATGATAATGACTCCCCCTGCAGGACATGTGGAGGTGGTGCGTTTCCTTCTTGATGCTTGTAAAGTGAACCCGGTCCCCAGAGACAGGTGAGTCTGAGGCTCCTGCTGTTTGGATGGTTTCATATTTAAATCCAGTTTTATATTTGTCTCGTCTCTAATAAATGTAACATTTCTTATAACTCAACATGAAGAGCTTCATTTAAAGGAAGGATATGCAGTTTTACAAAGTATAAGTTGGTTTATCCTCCAGATAAAGACACATACAGTGTGTCTCATTCTCAGTTTATGGACAGGCCTCATGTGAAAGAACCTCCAGAGTTCACTGAGCTGCAGAGGCTGCACTAGCACTGACTCATGATGGGCTGCAGGTGCTGGGGTTTAGGTAGTGACCGTTCAGATCAGAGAGACGCCTTTTAGGGGGAAAACAACTGAATTTCAGCACTGAAACTGGCAACACAAATGTGAGACTCATGTGAGGCTCATTCTGCTTCTGATTCCCTCTTGAACCAAAACACAAAAAGAATGAAAACAGAACTTGTCCATTATGTCCATTGTGTTTGTTAAGAGTTAATCAGCATTAGAAATGTTCACAGTAAAATCCATATTTGATGTGAACATGTCGACTTTGTATCTGGAGACACACATAGGTCACGTTTATGACATTTAAAGGTCCTATATAACACAAAATGGATTCTTGTGAGCGTTAGGCTGTTATAATGTTGTTCCCTCATCAAAAACAGACCTGGACTTGTGTTTTCATTCACACATGTTTGAGTAACACTTTATTATTAGTTTGTCTGCGTCTCCAAAGATCAAAATGCTCCGTTCCACCTTGTGATGAGAGAAGAAATCAGTGTAAACATGCAGGGTTTGTGTGTTAAACATGTGAATGAAACAAAACACAACTCCAGGTCTGTTTGTGCCGAGGAAACGACTTTATAACATAGATGAGAAAATAGTGTAACACAGGCTCTTTAAAATCAAAATGTCAGCCTCCCTTTAGGTGAAATAGAAAAGAATCTCTCTGTAAAACCATTTGTTCATGAGCTTTTTCCTTTCGATTCAGATGGGGAAACACTCCGCTGGATGAAGCTCTTCACTTCGGCCACAAAGCAGTGATCGAACTACTGCAGCAGTTTCAGGATGAGCACCGTACGCCCCCCTGTGGTCGTGACCCGCATCGTGAAGAGAAGAGCCTGGACAGCCTCTACTAGAGCAATGCACATGTCCTTTATATTTCTATCAAGCAGCAGTAGTTCTACTCACACCCAGCAGCAGCAGTGGGACTTAGGGATGATCACACTTTTGTCATTTGCTCTGCACAAAATGAATGTCGACAGTTTGAGTTGAAAGTCCATGTATTCAAGTAGTTTACATGAGTTTTATTTGAAGCTTTTATCGTGTAGATGTAAGATATTACTGCATAGTCTGTGTATTTGTATTTATTTATTTGGTGGTGTAGTTTATCACAAAGCACATTTACAAACTGACACCACTAACCCAAAGTTCTGTTCAAGTTTAGTGAGTCATTTCATAATCTACAGCTTAGAATAAATCAAATAATTACCTTTAGCTGAAGTGAAATCAAATACGGTCGATAAAAATAAAGTTCAAACTGATAAAAATGATCCAGCTCAAAGTAAAATGTTCTATTAGTGGTGTATAACAGTCGCTGTGTCTGATTCCACATGTAATTTAGTTTTTAAAAGAAAAGAAATATATTTAAATTCAGTTCAGTTTTATTTATACAGCACATTTAAAACAACTTGAGCTGAACAAAGAGCTTCACATGAAAGTAAAAAACAAAAAACAAATCTACATATAATACGACACAGAAAAAGAACAATAAAACACCAACATATCCTGCCTCGCTCGTATTAAATGCCAGGGAGAAGAGGTGGGTTTTCAGTCTAGTCTCAAACTGCGTTAAAGACTGAGAGGCTCTGACAGGCAGAGGGCGCTGTTCCATAGTCTGGACTGAACAGAAAAGGCTCAGGGTGGAGTATAGGGCCGCAGTAACATAACCCAACATGTGATAGTCCAGGTCTAACCAGGAATTCAGTCTGAAGTTGTTTTATCAAAAATCACCATCTCTTGTTGGGACAAGTGGCTGTAACTCTGTAGACGTTCATTTTTTGCGGTGCAGTTTTGGCGGCTGCTCGGCTCCATGTTCCAGTCGTACAGTGTGATGTTGATGTTTGATTGTAAAAACATATTCTCATATATTTGGTGTTATCAGGTTTTGGTTGGACGGCAGCCGTTCACATCGTGCAACAGTGGCTCAAACCAAGTCAAATACGCTCCATAAGTGGCTTTCATCAGATTTGGAAACATTCATGGGTCAGAAGGATGAACAGTTAGGACCGAGGCTATAGACTGATTAATGCTGGAGTGTCGGGTCGGGAGGGACGCTCTGCCGTGATCGCTCATTTGAAGTAATGAAGTTTAGGAACAGGGTTATTTTTGAAGTTAGGACATGGGTTATAGTTAAAGAGGCGGTATTACGCTGTGCAAAATACATTATTTTAGCTTCCTACCATATTATAACATTGTTCCTCCATCAAAAACAGGCCTGAAGAGGTTTTCGATGTCATCCATGCATGTTTGAGTATTTGAGCGATCTCTCCCAGGCCCTGTTCAAACCCTCCTTACGGTCAGCTGTAAGATTCTGTCCAAAGCTCCGCCCACAAGCCGACATCTCCCATGATCCCACACGACAATTCTCCATAAATCTACAACAACGTGACACAAAACAACACACTACAACTTGACAAACCTGACGCGATGTGCAGTAGTTTCAATTCTGTTCTTTGGTTCATCACATTTTTCAAATCGTCAAATATTCAAGTCCGACAATCTTTGCACTTGTGCGTAGTAAGAGCTACACCACGTCAACCATGTAGAACCACTTCAGTCACCAGGGTCACAGCAGCAAATGAACAAGTGTCATTTGACTTTCAATTTGGCATTTAAGGGTTTAAGCCAGATGCCCTTCCTGACAACGCTTCTTTTCTTCATTTCTTCAGACTTGGAGCGAGCACAGAGTGAACTGGCTCATGAGTCTGAATGAATCTCAGCCGATACAAGTATTAGTGCACAGTTCATTCATCAAACTTGTCCTCACTCTTAAGTCCACTTTGGTGTTGGAGAATATGCTGCACATTATGATGAGCCACAAACTAAAACAGGCGACTTATTGCACTATTTTGAATCACTCACTTTATCTTCAACTAAAAAGTCGTTTGGGCCACTTTTGCTTGTTGTGAACACAGCCTAAAATGTGCACTATGGAACTGTTCTGCTTGAGGGTGCGCCGCCTGCTTGTTTCCTTGGAGATGTTATGCCTTTGCCTGAAATGTCCCACAGTACGGCATTAAACTTGTTTATCTCTATTAAGAGAAATAAACAGGTGACTGTACCAGGCCTAGTGAGGTCAGGGCAAAGTCAAAAACGCTTCAACGTCTAGAATTAAATCAATGCAAGACACACGTTTAATGCCGTACTGTGGAACATTCCAGGCAAAACAAGAACATCTTCATTTATTTATTCGTCTTTATTTAAACGTCCCTATGAGACATTTTCAAACACAGAAAAACACAATCCAATTTAGCTTATTTTGTTATTTTGTAAAATGACCCAAATCTTTTTTCCTCATTCAGTTCTGGTTTTTAGACTTGTACAATCATGAAGTCCTGTATTAAAAGTCTTGACAAACAGGTGCCGGGCCCCAAACAGAGACGTTCCGTAGTGCAGCTTTAGTAGTGGAGCACATTTCACTAAATATACTCATCATTCACTCACTATTGTGTTTCAAAGTAGTGAGTTTTGTTTGTACTTAAGCTGATTGTGTCACTGCTCTGAGACTTGATGCTGCAGTTCAAATAAATGTGTCTATAAGGCCTGATTCAGATTATTATAAACTGGCCTATTATATTTTCCTATCTGTTTGTCCCTGTCTGTCGCAGGCTCCTCAGCAGGATTCAAAGGACTGTGTCGTCTGAATGTATTTTTCTGTGGCTCACGCAATAGACACGGTATTTATTTCAAAATATGTAAACGTGAGATTGTGTCGTTTTGAGTGTTGATGATTTTAACCAGAATTTTTCAACTGCTTTGACTCGGGACCCACATTTTGCTCTTAAATAAATCCGTGAGCATGGGCGCGTTTCTGGCTCCGTTGGCTCTAATTCACTTTCTATGGAAAAACTGTCACCTCAGGCTCATCATTTTGGACTTAAATGTGTATTAACCCACATGATCCTGGATTTTTCTTTGGCTGTTGCGTCTGTAAATCAAGATATGAACATTAATAACAGACAAATCAGGTCCTTCTTTGCCCAGGTCGCTCTCACAGGTTTGATTGACAGTGTTGCTAAGCGCCCGCTCCCTGCTAAACCAGCGGTGTGGGCAGGAAGGGGCGTTACCTTCCACAGCCTCGCTCTGGATTGGCTCTTTGGTCGCTTTGATACTCGGTTACTATGACGACTCGCTGTGGGTGACGTCGCTCTCACTTTATCCACTTCTTTTTACATTTTATGCTTCCCACACTTGATGATAAGCTCCTGTAGCCACACCTGCCCTGGGCCAACACCCCCATCACTCATTTACATGTACAACATTCATGCAAAGTTCAGTTTTTTCAGACATTTTACAGAGGCTAAAGTCACAGGCAATGAAGGTGAAGTGTCTTGCCAAATGACACAACATTATGCGTCAGTTGGAGCTTGGATATAAGGACCAAACTTTAGTTATAAGACGACCACTCTAGTCCGTCGAGGTTTGCACCAAAATGGCTGCTCCGCTTTCCCCTAAAACAAGGTAGAACAGGCTCGAACAGAAATGAACCATGAACTATTTGTGAATGTGTCACTTCCTTTAAAACATTTGTGGTCCCGGGTCACCAGTTGAGAATCCTGATACAGACCAATGTTGTTAGTGTTGGTAGATTATGATATTGATGTTATATTGAGCAGGCGGGTCATCTGCTCTCAGCAAAATCTATCTCCTCAAAAAGCTCTACGAGTGTGTGAAAACGTGTTTTAAATATGTCAGTTTTTGTTTTTACACTGTAGAAAACGCTTTACCAAAATGACATTATAGCCACAAAATGAATGTACAGTAACATGATTCTAGTTTAAAGTGCTGTGTCATCAGACGTCTCTATTTCAAATATATTGTACAATAAATCAAATAAAACATGCAGATAAATGAATGTTTTCCTTCACTTAAAGTGTGTTAAAGAACATCTGTTTATTATTTATTATTTATTATTGTGTCTTTCATACACAGAATGTCAAGCCCTTTAATGGGTTTATAAAACACCATTAACAAAAATACAACAGTCCAGACGTGTGATACAACAAAAAACAACAATAAACTTATTTAAACAAACTCGTCTGCCGCTTCTTCCAGGTTTAACATAGAAATGATGCAAATTTCTAAACATTAGACTTAAACAACCATTTCATCTGTCGTCATCACACCAGAACATCTCAGGACACTGGGTGAACAATTCATCAAATAAAGGATTTATAAACTCATCATAAAATGGACAATACAACAAAAAATGAGCTTCACTTTCTACTTCGCCCAACTCACATAAACCACAAAGTCTTTCTTCTTTAGGGGTTTTAGAAAACCTCCCAGTTTCTGCGTCCAGAGGAAGGATCCTGTATGAAACTGTGCCTCAATGAGCTTTGCTTCATGCTCAAATTTACTCTGACATAAAACTCAGTCTTAAATGTATCTTTTAATTGAATGTTCACGACTTGGGTTTAGCCAAGATCCCATTCAGCCCAGGGTGACTTAGGTTTACTCCACTCAAAGACCTTTTTACAAACTCTATCATCAGGTTCATTAATAATTCGACTCCACAGTCTGACCATATCACACTTTCTTTGGATTAACCCAGGGACCCAGCCCATATCACCCTGTGCTGCCAAGACTGGGACAAACTTGTGCACTCCCAAAAAACAGCGGATGGCTCGGTTTTCCACAGCCTCCATGACTGAACTTTGTCTATCCCCCCACACACCAGCAGCAGAGTTTAACACAGGAGATACACAGGCCTCATGCAGCCAGAATATGTTTCATAACCGAGATCTTTACACATTTTCACTTTGTTAATCACAGAACCTAGAGTATACACTGTCTGGCCGGTGTGTACAAAGTCTTTCACCAGTGTATGTCCAGGATTTAACTAAGCAAATAGTTAAACCCTGGATTTAACTAAGTAAATAGGTCTAGGCTCAGTGACAGTCTGTGCTCAAAGACTGAGGTCAGCTGACTCCTGAATATACTGAATGACCAGGTTATTCCATCAGTGGATTTGTTCTTCCCTGATGCTCGGGCATGTTCCAAGATGATAATGTCAGGATTCATGTGGCTCAAATAGTGACAGAGGTTCAGGAGAATCATTTTCACACATGGAGCCTCCACAGAGTCCAGACCTTAACCCCACTGAGAATCTTTGGGATGTGCTGGAGAAGCTTTGTGCAGCGTCAGACTCGACCATCATCAATGCAACATCTGCAAGAAAAATGAAGCAACACTGGATGGAAATAAATCTGTGACGCTGCAGAAGCGAAATTGAAACAATGCCACTGAGAATGAGCCGTGATCAGAGCTAAAGAACAATCAAATATGTGTGGGACCTTTTTTTATTTGGTAGAGACATTTTTTTGATCAGGCAGTGTATTTTGTACAGTGTTCAACACCAATGTGCTGTTTCTGATACATTTGTCTCATTCTTCTCTCCCTCCCTCTTTCTTGCTTTTTTTAAAAAGAACAAATAAAAGTAGGTAAATGGCTCCTACAAAAATAATTACAATGATCTCATTTTTGTAAAATTGAACTTTTGTGAAAAACTTTGGACATGCTCCAGTTTGATGTCCTGTGGCGTTTCCTGAGAAAAATCCCATTAAACTGTTCAAATGTGAGTCTTTATGATGAGACAGTTACATCATTATTAAACCAGCACCAGAGACAAGTGTTTAACATGGTAAATGTGTAGAGTGTCCACCAGGGGGCAGGAGAGGACACACACAGGAGAACTGTCCTCACCTGTCCTCACCTGTCACCTGTCCTCACCTGTCTTCACCTGTCCTCACCTGTCTTCACCTGTCCTCACCTGTCTTCACCTGTCCTCACCTGTCACCTGTCCTCACCTGTCACCCGTCCTCACCTGTCTTCACCTGTCCTCACCTGTCACCTGTCCTCACCTGTCTTCACCTGTCCTCACCTGTCACCTGTTCTCACCTGTTCTCACCTGTCTTCACCTGTCCTAACCTGTCCTCACCTGTCACCTGTCCTCACCTGTCACCCGTCCTCACCTGTTCTCACCTGTCCTCACCTGTCCTCAC
Source organism: Periophthalmus modestus (assembly GCA_019594935.1). Classification (NCBI taxonomy): domain Eukaryota; kingdom Metazoa; phylum Chordata; class Actinopteri; order Gobiiformes; family Gobiidae; genus Periophthalmus; species Periophthalmus modestus. The sequence continues at coordinate 873,780 of JAIEZT010000009.1, forward strand.
CTGTCACCTGTCCTCACCTGTCTTCACCTGTCCTAACCTGTCCTCACCTGTCACCTGTCCTCACCTGTCACCCGTCCTCACCTGTCCTCACCTGTTCTCACCTGTCCTCACCTGTCACCTGTCCTCACCTGTCTTCACCTGTCCTCACCTTTCACCTGTCCTCACCTGTCCTCACATGTCCTCACCTTTCACCTGTCCTCACATGTCACCTGTCCTCACCTGTCTTCACCTGTCCTCACCTGTTCTCACCTGTCCTCACCTGTCACCTGTCCTCACCTGTCTTCACCTGTCCTGTTCTCACCTGTCCTCACCTTTCACCTGTCCTCACATGTCCTCACATGTCCTCACCTGTCCCCACCTGTCTTCACCTGTCCTCACCTGTCCCCACCTGTCCTCACCTATCCCCACCTGTCCTCACCTGTCCTCACCTGTCCTCACCTGTCCTCACATGTCCTCACCTGTCACCTGTCCCCACCTGTCTTCACCTGTCCTCACCTATCCCCACCTGTCCTCACCTGTTCTCACCTGTCCTCACCTGTCCTCACCTGTCCTCACCTGTCACCTGTCCTCACCTGTCTTCACCTGTCCTCACCTGTCTTCACCTGTCCTCACCTGTCACCTGTTCTCACCTGTTCTCACCTGTCTTCACCTGTCCTAACCTGTCCTCACCTGTCACCTGTCCTCACCTGTCACCCGTCCTCACCTGTCCTCACCTGTTCTCACCTGTCCTCACCTGTCACCTGTCCTCACCTGTGTTCACCTGTCCTCACCTGTCTTCACCTGTCCTCACCTTTCACCTGTCCTCACCTGTCCTCACCTGTCCTCACATGTCCTCACCTTTCACCTGTCCTCACATGTCACCTGTCCTCACCTGTCTTCACCTGTCCTCACCTGTTCTCACCTGTCCTCACCTTTCACCTGTCCTCACCTGTCCTCACCTTTCACCTGTCCTCACCTGTCCTCACATGTCCTCACCTGTCCTCACCTGTCACCTGTCCCCACCTGTCTTCACCTGTCCTCACCTGTCCCCACCTGTCCTCACCTGTTTTCACCTGTCCTCACCTGTCCCCACCTGTCCTCACCTATCCCCACCTGTCCTCACCTGTCACCTGTCCTCACCTGTCCTTACCTGTCACGTGTCCTCACATGTCCTCACCTGTGCTCACCTGTCCTCAATTGTCCTCACCTGTCACCTGTCCTTATGTGTCCTCACTTGTCCTCACCTGTCAAATGTCCTCACCTGTCCTCACCTGTCACCTGTCCTCACCAATCACCTGTGCTCACCTGTCACCTGTCCTCGCCTGTCCTCGCCTGTCACGTGTCCTCACGTGTCCTCACGTGTCCATGCCTGTCCTCACCTGTGACCTGTCTTCACCTGTCCTCACCCGTCCACACCTGTCCTCACCTGTCCTCACCTGTCCTCTGTCCTCACCTGTCACCTGCCATCTCTCCTCACCTGTCCTCACGTGTCCTAACCTAACACCTGTCCTCGCCTGTCGTCAACTGTTCTCACCTGTCGTCAACTGTCCTCACCTGTCCCCTGTCCTCACTTATCCTCACCCATCCTCACCTGTCACCTGTCCTCACCTGTAAGCTGTCCTCACCTGTCACCTGTCCTCACCTGTTGTCAACTGTTCTCACCTGTACTCACCCGTCCACACCTGTCACCTGTCCTTCCTGTCCCCTGACCTCACCTGTCACCTCTGCTCACCTGTCCTCACCTGTCCCTACCAGTCACCTGTCCTCATCTCTCCTCACCTGTCCTCACCTGTCACCTGTCCTCACCTGTCACATGTCCTCACTTTTCCTCTCCTGGCCTCACCTGTCACCTTTTCTCACCTGTCCTCACCCGTCACCTGTCCTCACCCATCACCTGTCCTTACCTCTCCTCATGTGTCCTCACCCATTCTCACCTGTTCTCATTTGTCATCTGTCCTCACTTGTCCACAAGTGACACCTGTCATCACCTGTCCACATCTTTCAACTGTCCTCAACTGTCCTCACTTGTAACTTGTCTTTACCTGTTACCTGTCCTCACCTGTCCTCACCTGTCCTCACCTGTCAGCAGAGGGTGCAGTATTTCCTGGTTGTTGTTTCCTTAAAGGGCTGAACTGTATATATCGGCATGTCATTGAGTTTTCAGACTAATCGTCTAATTGTGATTAGATTTGAAATATATGAGCTTGGTTCAGGCGACATCACAACATTATAAGAGCCATAGGTTCAAACTGGTGAAGGACACACAAGAATTCTATGGTGTAAATTCTCTTTCTACTGTCAAACTGCAGATGGAAATAAAGCCACATTTCCTTGTAGAAAGAGCCTGATGAAGGTGGTGTTTGTTGATAAGTTTATAAAGCTGCCTCCTCACACCAAAGCACTGTGGCACTACACTGATCCTTAACACTTTGTTCCTCTTTGATTCTCTTTTGTATAGTTTGACTTGTGCCCAATGACCCTGTGTGTGTGACTGTAAACTGCTCACACAGTCTCTTTTGAACTCTGATAAAACATGTGTGTGTGCCTTTAAGAGGCGGAGCTTCCTGCTTCCTCCTCAGATCCACACAGAGCAGCTCTCACTCTTAACTTTTCATTTGTGTCGAAGTCAAACTGTTTCTGAAGTCATTTGTGTCGAAGTCAAACTGTTTCTGATCCAGGAGAGATGGCGCAGAAAGCACTCGACCAAAAAGCCTTTTCCTGCTCCGTGTGTTTGGATCTACTGAAGGATCCTGTGACTATTCCCTGTGGACACAGCTACTGCAGGAACTGTGTCCAACAGCATTGGGACCAAGAGGACGAGAAGCAGCTCTACAGCTGTCCTGAATGTCGCCTCAGCTTCAGCCCCAGGCCTGCCCTGGTGAAAAACATCATGTTAGCAGGTTTAGCAGAGCAGATGAAGAAGACAGCGCCCCCTGCTGCCCTCTGCGATGTCGGACCTGAGGATGTGCCCTGTGATGTGTGCACTGGGAGGAAGCTGAGAGCTGTCCAGTCCTGTCTGCAGTGTGTGGCCTCTTACTGTGAGCACCACCTACAGCCTCATCATGATGTTGCAGCGTTTAAGAAACATCAGCTGGTGGCGCCGTCTCACAGGCTCCAGGAAAACATCTGCTCTCAACACGACAAAGTGATGGATCTATTCTGCCGCAGTGACCAGCAGCTGCTCTGTTACCTCTGCTCTGTGGACCAACATAAGGGTCATGACATAGTGTCGTCTGCCTCAGAGAGGGCTCAGAGGGAGGCAGAGCTGCCGGCCAGGAGGGCCCTGCTGCTCCAGAGCCTCCAGCACAAAGAGACAGACCTGAAGAGGCTCCAACAGGAGGCCCAGGACATCAGCCGCTCTGCCCAGACAGCAGTGCAGCGCAGTGAGGACAGCTTCAGAGACATGGCCCTTCTCCTGGAGAAAAGACGCTCTGAAGTGGAGCAGCAGATCCTCTCCCAGGAGCAGACCCAACTGAGCCGAGTGCAAGAGCTCCAGGACCAACTGCAGCAGGACGTGAGGGGGCTGAAGAGGAGCCTCTCTGAGCTGGACACACTGGAGCTCACCCAGGATCATAACCAGTTTATACAGCGCTACGCTTCACTGTCCCCACACACACAGAGCACAGAGCCAGCCACCATTCACACAGGAGACCGGGTATACTTTGAGGAAGTGACCAGAGCTGTGTCCAAGCTCAGGGACACACTCCAGCTCACTCTGAGTTCAGTCCAGGTTTTACTGCCACCAGCTGAACCCAGCTCCAGAGACGACTTCTTATATTATTCTACAGAAATCACTCTGGACCCAAACACAGCTCACACCAAACTGTCTCTGTCTGATGGAAACAGACGAGTAACAATTACGGGAGACCAGAGTTATCCAAATCATTCAGAGAGATTCAGTGAGAGGTGGCAGGTCCTGAGCAGAGAGAGTCTGACGGGCCGATGTTACTGGGAGGTGGAGTGGAGCGGTTGGTGGGTTTATATAGCAGTTTCATACAGAGAGATTCAGAGGAAAGGCTCTGTTGAATGTTTATTTGGAAACAATGATAAATCCTGGGCCTTACGCTGTGACAAAACCAGTTATTCATTTTGTTTTAACAAAGTCGAGTCCCAGGTGTCAGGTCCGGTCGGGTCCAGAATCGGGGTTTACCTGGACCACAGTGCAGGGGTTTTGGCGTTTTACAGAGTCTCTGAAAGTAGCATGAGCCTCCTCCACAGAGTCCAGACCAGGTTCACTCAGCCTCTCTACGCTGGGGTCGGGTTTGGTTTGACTTTTTTGAATTTCTTTGGAGCCACTGCACATTTCCCTAAACTGAAATAGCAGCTTTGTTCTCCACAGTTTGGGATCAAATTTATGGCTTTTATATTTGACTAATTTAGAAAAAAGTTGAAAGTATCAGTACTCAAAAATAAATAAATAACTATAATTTTGTGTTGAAATTTGAGTTATTTTGTCAAACTTTTCTAAACTTGATCAAATATGACATGGGGAGAGTTCAAATCATGACAAAATCCTTATCTAATAAAATATGGCCCATTTTTCACAATATTGAGTTGACTGGTGTCATTCTAGTGTTTTTCTCATGACATAACTGTACTGTTTGTGTAGTGTGTGTTTTTGTATGTCTCAGGGACTGCAGATGGAACACGGCATCTCTTCACTCTTTCCTTTGAATTATGCAGACTAATAGTGTTCATACTGTTACTGCAAAACTAAACTCAGACTCTACATATTTGACATCTACATTTACATCTGTTTTGAACTTTGAGCTTGATTTACACTTTCAATTCCAACGTTGTTCCTCATGTAATGTCAGTGTATGTAAGTCTGTGCTGTAAATGTCAAAGTCATCCTGTTATATCATGGCACTTTTCAATCATAACCACATTCACAAATCAATCTGTACAAGAAAATCAATAAATCAATCAAATCAGAAAACCTTTGTTTGTCCTCAGTGGTGAAATTGCAGTGTTGTAACAGCAAAGGACACACACAAAATGTCCAAACTCTTCCAGATAAATAAGGATTTAAATATGCCAGTTAGATACACAAGTGGAACTAAAATACATATGAAAAATATCACAGTATACTTTGAACATAATAAATACAGTACAATCTGTCCCATCTTCTTCTGTCTGTGAAATACGGGGGTCTCAGTCTCTTGTTGTTTGGTTGTTTTGCTGCAGGAGGGACTGGTGCATTTCACAAAATAGATGCATCATGAGAAAAGAACATTATGTGGAAATACTGACGCTACATCTCAAGACATCAGTCAGGAAGTTAAAGGTTGTGCACAAAGGATCTTCAAATGGACAATGACCTGAAGCATGCTTTCAAACTGGTGACAAAGTGGCTTAAGGATAACAAAGTCAATATTTTGCAGTGTCCATCACAAAGCCCTGATCCTACTGAAAATATATGGACAGACCTGAAAAGGCTGTATGTCAGTGTTAAAATGTTTCTCTTTCATGATTTTTACTCTGTGTTTCTGTTGTAGATGGATCTGTTTTTCTTGTTGAGTCACATTTGTAAAAGTTGCTCAATTATCACAGAATGAGTCACACAGGTTACATAAAGGTGAAGACAAACAGAACCATCTTTACACTGGACGATTGTAACTTTAGTAAAAATTTTACTCAAGTAGGAGTAAAGGTATGCTCCTAGAAAAGTGCAGTGTATGTAAAAAGTTCCTGAAGTAAATGTGAGTAAATGTCAGTAAATGTAAGTGAGTAAATGTAAGTGAGTACTAACTCTTCTGTGTAATGGCTGTTGTCAGGACTTTCTCACATGTCGTAAAGTGCAGTTTCATTTGGAGCGGTGTGTGAGGTGTGTCGGCTCAAAGTCTGTTCCTGCCCCAGTGAGGCCGATAAGAACAGGGTCAGAACCAGGTCACATGAACAGGAAAAATCATTATGTGTTAATTATTATGATAATTATGATCAGACAAACTCACAATTTGTACACAAAGTAATTCAAAGTGCTTCACAGAATAAGACATCACAATACAACAAATCAAAACATTAATAATCACAAATGTTCATGATAAAATGAACATTAAAAGAGAAAAGTGCAGAATAAAACTCTTTCAATCATAAACAGAAACATTTGGAGCCTGGATTTAAACACTGTCAAAGTCGAAGCCTGTCTCACATCTTCAGAAAGAATGTTCCAAGTGTGAGCTGAAGAAAACTGAGAGCTGCTTTAAAGCCACAGGAGCCAGAGACTAGAGGTAAGATCGGGCCTAAAAAATCCAGCCCGACCCGACCCGGCCCGCGGGTATTAAAGCCCGACCCGGCCCGAGCCCGACCAATTAACTTGATTTACAGGCCCGAGACCGAAGCAAACCCGAAGTTTCATATTTTATTTGTGAGGACTCGGGAGGAGGAGGGTGATTTATGATAACATGTCCATGCACTTGTCTGTGATGGCCTGCTTAGCGCGACGAGGGGCGTTTTTTGAAACAAATGATAATATAGATGTTTGACGATCATCAATTTTGCCAGTTCAGCTGTTTAAATGCTGCTCAGCATCGAGGTGCCAGTCTTTTTGCTCTCGTATGAAAGCAAAGCGCCACATTGACACATTCAGCGAAGCCAACGCAAGTTTCTGTAGCATTTTCAACAATCAATTTGAAGCTTTTCCACACCTCACTCTTACCTGTGCGTGTTTGTCTTTTCAGTTCTCCTGTCTTTAGTTTATCCTTAACTTCTTGCTCCTCCATATTGGGGATACCAGGTCAAAATAGATGCGGACTCGCGGAGGGGAAGATTATTAAGAGGCGGCGTTCACGTGCGCAGAGCTCTGGCTCTGCGGCTCCTGTTTAGTTAAATAGCAATTACATTACAGCGCCTTCTCTGTTTTATCCAAATGATTTATTTTAAAACAAGTATTCCTTAGTTTAGTATCCACACATCATTTTAGTATACATTTTTATAAACATATATTTATTTTAAAAAAAAAGTCAGCGAGAGAGAAGCCCGACCCGAATTTCGGGTCGGGTTCGGGTCGGGCTCCGGCTCCGGCTTAAGATCTTACCTCTACCAGAGACACAGGACACATGTGTGAAGTACTTCCTGGTTCTAGACCTGAGCACAGGACACATGTGTGAAGTACTTCCTGGTTCTAGTCAGACCCGAGCAGCAGTGTTCTGGATGTTCTGTTCTGTCTTAAGGCTCGTTTGGAGAGACCAGTGAGCAGGACGTTACAGTAGTCTAACCTACTGGAGACAAATGCAGGATAAGTCTCTCTCAGTCTGGTTTTGACAGTTTACTTTTGATATTTGGAATGTTTTTAGATGGTAAAAAGCTGCAGATGTCATTAATTTCTTGCACTTCATCCTTGCATTTGTGAGTCCTTTGTTGCCAGCAAGCCCAAGCTCCAGAGAAAGTTTATTATTTCTCGTTTTAAAGACAGTTTTTAAAATCTAACAAAATTTTTGCAGTTCTCAACTCAGTTTTTATCAGGATTATTATTTTTAACCACTGGATGCCCAGATTTTAATATTTGAACCCGCGACACACAACTGCTGGAGGAGGGAGGAGTGTGTCGATTCTCAGTCGATTATCAGTCTGTCTCAGATCATCTCAATACACCAGGCTCCTTTTTGGGGCCATTGTGTGTAAGTTTTGGAAAGTTTTTAAAATGTTTTACTACAGATTTGATCACATCTGTTTAATGGTCACAATTTTTTACATGTGATCTTTTTTACTGCTTGAGTTTTAACTTCCTTTACAGTATGGCGTCACTGGCCTGATTGACGCACTGTGACACTGTCTACACTTGGAAGTGAGGATGGCAGAACTAGAACCAAACCTCCTCACTGACTCCAACCCAGAGTGAGTCTCATGACCAACTCCTTGTTTCAGTGATAACAGTGGGAAAATCCAAGTCCATCTTCATCGCCTCGATGATGAAGTAGATGTGGCTGTAGCTGCAAATCTAAACCAGAAGCAGCATTGGAGCTGTCACATGGATTTAATCTTATTGACCTGGATGAAGTTCCATGTTTATCAAGTCACGAGGAGCTGCCAGCTACTCTTAGATCCTCAGGGAACATCACAGCGACACCCACAGCATCAATCAGCTCGGCCTCAGTTGGTAAAGGAGGGGCGTCCTTCACTGAATAAGACCTGCCCCCGGCTCCTCGTCCGTGGTACAACATGTAGCCATCCCACAGACTGAAATCAAGTGCCACCCTGGAGCTCAGGTATCACACATGAACACCACACTCACACTGTCCAATCGTGCGGACATATCCACTGTGCACATCTGCTCCATCCATCCATCCATTTTCTTCCGTTTATCCGGGGCCGGGTCGCGGGGGCAGCTGTCTAAGCAGGGACTCCCAGATTTCCCTCACCCCAGACACGTCCTCCAGCTCCTCCGGTGGGACCCCAAGGCGTTCCCAGGCCAGCCGAGAGACATAGTCCCTCCAGCGTGTCCTGGGTCTTCCTCGGGGCCTCCTCCCGGTGGGACATGCCCAGAACACCTCCCTAGGGAGGCGTCCAGGAGGCATCCTGAACAGATGCCCGAGCCACCTCAGCTGGTTCCTCTCGACGTGAAGGAGCAGCGGCTCTACTCCGAGCTCCTCCCGTGTGACTGAGCTCCTCACCCTATCTCTAAGGGTGCGCCCAGCCACTCTGCGGAGGAAACTCATTTCGGCCGCTTGTATCCGCGATCTTGTCCTTTCGGTCATGACCCAGAGCTCATGACCATAGGTGAGGGTAGGAACGTAGATTGACCGGTAAATCGAGAGCTTTGCCTTTCGACTCAGCTCCTTCTGTACCACAACGGACCGATACAGCGACCGCATAACTGCAGACGCTGCACCGATCCGCCTGTCAATCTCGTGTTCCATCCTTCCCTCATTCACTCGTGAACAAGACTTGAGGCAAGGACTCACCACCCACCCGGAGAGGGCAAACCACCTTTTTCCGGTCGAGAACCATGGCCTCAGATTTGGAAGAGCTGATTCTCATCCCAGCCGCTTCACACTCGGCTGCAAACCGCCCCAGTGCCTGCTGCAGGTCCTGGCTCGAAGAAGCCACCAGGACAACATCATCTGCAAACAGCAGAGATGAGATCCTGTGGTTCCCGAACCAGACCCCCTCCAGCCCCTGACTGCGCCTAGAAATTCTGTCCATAAATAAAATGAACAGAACCGGTGACAAAGGGCAGCCCTGGCGTAGTCCAACATGCACCGGGAACAAGTCTGACTTACTGCCGGCAATGTGAACACAGCTCCTGCTCCGGTCATACAGGGACCGGACAGCCCTTAGCAAAGGGCCCCGGACCCCATACTCCCAGAGCACCCCCCAAAGGACACCAAGAGGGACACGGTCGAATGTCTTCTCCAGATCCACAAAACACATGTGGACCGGTTGGGCAAACTCCCATGAAACCTCGAGCACCCGATGGAGAGTATAGAGCTGGTCCAGTGTACCACGACCAGGACGAAAACCACACTGCTCCTCCTGGATCCGAGGTTCGACTATCGGCCGGACTCTCCTCTCCAGTACCCTGGAATAGACCTTACCGGGAAGGCTGAGGAGTGTGATTCCCCTGTAATTGGAACACACCCTCCGGTCCCCCTTTTTATACAGAGGGACCACCATCCCGGTCTGCCAGTCCAGCGGTACTGTCCCCAACCGCCACGTGATGTTGTAGAGACGTGTCAGCCAAGACAGCCCCACAACATCCAGAGACTTAAGGTACTCGGGACGGATCTCATCAACGCCCGGAGCCTTGCCACCGAGGAGCTTGCCAACCACCTCAGTGACTTCGGCCAGGGTGATAGACGAGTCCGCCTCCGGGTCCCCAGCCTCGGCTTCCTCCTCGGAAGACGTGACAGTGGGATTGAGGAGATCCTCAAAGTATTCCTTCCATCTGCTCCAATGACATTAAACTACAACAGTCTGAAGTGTTGGAAGATGACTTCAAATCGTTTATAGACACGATCCTAAAGTTGAAAAAACAATGTGTAATGTCTGGTCCAATTCCATCTCCCAGTTTCAGTGACATGAAGTTTAGTCGGATTCACCAACTTCATGTTTGGTTGAAGGGTTATTCCAGTGCTCTTGGTATTCCTGGTATTCCTTCGTGGATAATTTTTGTGGATTTTGGAAGAGGAATAATCTGGTTGCCCGCGATGGAATTCATTTAAATCAGACCGGACAATATCAAACTAACGCTGGAGTCTGCCCCTAAAAGGCCGACTGACTCCTTACACTCGGATAAAGAGCGTCTCTAGTGACTCTGACAAAACCAAAATGATCAGATGTCATTTAACTTGGTTGACATCAATATTACTAACAACCCCAATTCCCAGGCTTCAAATTGATCCCAATCAAACTCAAATACAGTTATTATCCCTAAGGAGCGAGGCCCATCTGATCTGCAAAGCTTCAAGACCAGGAAGTGACTGTGAATTATAAACATGAATGTGCGTAGAATCTTATCTAAATGTCATAACGTCTGACAGGAGGGACCAAAAAGACAGAACTCGGGGAAGGTTTAACAGTGTTTATTTACAGAAGTGCAAGTGCAAAGATGACTGTAGATCAGTCGGTGAGTCGGGAGCGGGGTGTTTGCCGTGGTCCAAGGGCAGATCGTGAGTAGCAGAGTCTGAGAAGGGCAGTACCGGGGGAGAAGAGCAGGGTCGGAGATGGGAGAGCTGAGTGGGTCCAGGGAGCGGGATCTGGTGAGGAGCAAAAATATCCAGTTTAGCAAAGTCAAAAAGCGAAAAAAACATCAACTGAGCCAAGCAGGGAGTACCACAGAAATACACGAACGATCTCGCACTGAGTGTCAGGTCCTGGCTCCTCTTAACCTCCCCAGGTGCAGCTGATCGTAGATTAGCTCCAGGTGAACAGAGGAGGAGCCAAAATCTCCACCCCAGCTCCAGGCTCAGACACAGAAGGAAGGGGAGAAAGAGCAAAAAAGGGGCACTAAATGAGATTACATTAAAGTCTGGGCAGGTCAAACAGACCCAGATATATTTATATTTTCTGAAACCTGGCTCTCAAATAAAATAAGTGATAAATCAATAGTGAAAATGAAGTTTTTGTAGTGACAGGCAGGTCTAAAGGAGGTGGAGTTTATGTCAAAGATCATCTGTCTGTGGATCTTCTGCTCAAAACCAAAATGTTTTTGAGAATCTGTCTCTATTATGTAAATGATCCATATATATATATATATATATATATATATATATATATATATATATATATATATATATATATATATATATATATATATATATATAAAAATCTTCACCTTCAGCCCCTAAAAATGCTCTTAAGGATCTGTTCATGATGATTTCTAAACTGGAACTTTATGAGGTCCTGATGATGGGTGATACAGTCCCTCGATATATCGCTGTTCACCTTTCTCGGGCTCGCTGTTTTGCAGATTTATTTTTTGTGAAATGTTGTATGCTTTATTTTTTATTTTTTTTTACAGTGTATGAATGTGCATTGTGTTCTGCGTCCTGATTGGCTGAGGGACTGTAGACCATTGTGTTCTGCTTCCTGATTGGCTGAGGGACTGTAGACCATTGTGTTCTGCGTCCTGATTGGCTGAGGGACTGTAGACCATTGTGTTCTGCGTCCTGATTGGCTGAGGGACTGTAGACCATTGTCCGTCAGACTCCTCCGTGTCTCCTGTACAGTACAGAATGTGTTCAGACAAATTTACATAAATGTTGGATCAGTGTGACTCAAAAGTGCTGTGTGTTTGCAAGTTTTCTCCCCGACAAAACCCACAATGTCGATGAAACGTTCTGCAGCGACAAAGGCACCGACGAAGGTTTGAACTTTGAGAGAGTTTAAACAAGAGAGAAATGTGAGAAAATGTTAATGCCTGTTGTCTATGTCTAGTGGTAGTCTGGATAGTGTGTCTGCGTCTATATTGACTTTACCTGGCCTGTACTTAATTTCAAATCTGAAATCAGCGAGCTCACCAACCCAACGGTGGCCAACGGCATTAAGCTTAGCTGTGCTCAAAATGTAGGTTAACGGGTTGTTATCCGTGTAAACAGTAAAGTGTGGCGCATAGTACAGATAGTCTCTGAATTTTTCACAAATGGCCCACTTTAAAACCAGAAATTCTAATTTACCTGAATGTGGGTGGTAACTACGCTCTGCGGGTGTCAGCGTTCTTGACCCATAGGCGATAATCCGCAGCTTCCCACCCTGCCGCTAGTACAGGACGGCGTCCAGACCCTGTTCTGAGGCGTCAGTGTGCAGTACAAAGGGGAGGCTGAAGTCTGGGTAAGCGAGCACAGGTGGACTTGACAGGGTTGCAATGAGCTGAAGCAGCGCCCTTTGGTGCTCTTCTGTCCAGTGTATTGGTGTTTTTGAAGGCATCTGGGTGCGTTTGGACTTAGATGTTTTCTTTGACTGGACAGATGCACTAGTGTCTTTGGCTACTAACAGTTCATACATTGGTCGTGCCATCTTAGAAAAATCTTGTATATATGTGCGATAGTAGCTGAGAAAACCAAGCAGCCTACGAACATCCCCAACAGTGTTTGGTGTTTTGTTTGTGAGGGCTTGGATAGCCTCAAGGTCTTTGGGGTCAATCCAAACTCCTTCAGCAGAGACTAGATGTCCCACATAGCGAACCTCTTTTCTAAAGAGTTCACATTTGGTTGGTCTTAGTTTCACACCATGTTGTTGAAGTGCTCGTAAAACACGGCGGACTCCATCTACATGCTCTTCAAATGTTTTAGCATAACAGAGGATGTCATCCAAGTACGGAATGCAGCACTCGTCCCTCAATGAGCTTAGCATCTCCTCCATGCTCCTCTGGAAAGTGGCTGGCGCGTTGGAAAGCCCGAAGGGGATACGTACCCACTCGTACAATCCCCATGGGGTAATAAACGCTGTCATGTGCCGTGATCCCTCATAGCCTTGATGGTAGGCTTTCCCCTGATCCAATATTGAGAACCAGCTATATCCCCCCAACGTGTCAATAAGATCTTGAATGCGGGGCAGGGGATGCCTATCTGGGACCGTCTTTTGAAGCCTGTAGTCTATGCAAAGACGGAGGGTGCCGTCTTTCTTACGCACACAGACTACCGGAGCTGCATACGGCGACTTGGACTTCACTATCCACTGCTTTGCTAGAAGGTCTTGAATGTATTCTTTAACTTCCTTGTAGAGTGGTTTGGGAATTGCAGAATACGATCGTTGGACGGGAATGTCATCTTTCTGTGTTATGTTCATTTGTAAACTTGGGATGCACCCGATGTCATTGCGAGAAAATGCATTTGACTCTTCAAATAACATTTGTGTCACTACTGTTTGTTGCTCTTCACTTAAATGACTCACATCAACAGGTGGGTGCCACAGCTCAAACATAGACTCACCAAATGTCTGCTCTTTTTCAACCAAGTCAGGTGAATTAGAGTCATTCACAAAAATGTGACTGCACATTTTGTGTGCGTCACACAGAGAACAGGGAATACTGGGTGGAACATGTGTCTGACTGTGAGCTCAGCCAGACAGAGAAAGAGAAGAGAAAGAAACATGATGGATTTACTATAAAACATGATGGACTTACTATAAAACATGATGGACTTACTATAAAACATGATGGACTTACTATAAAACATGATGGTGTCATGATCCACGCTTCCCTGCTCCTGCCTCCTGTGTCTCCTCTCCCCTCCCTCACCTGCCTGACTCCAGAGCTGGGTGGAGCCCTGGCTCCTCCCACACGCACCTGCAGCCCATCAGGGCAATTAACACAGCTGCAGGTTGTTAAAAGGAGCCAGGACCCAGCTCTCTCTGCCAGGTTGTCTGCTCACATCACTGTGTGTCTGCGTGCTGTTCACATCACTGTTGGTCCTCGTGTCTCTGCTAGTGATGGCCAAATGAAGCCCCATGAACCATCTGAGGCTTTCAGGCAATTGTACCGGTTCAGGAGTCAATGCCTCGCCAAGTGATTCAATATGTTCAACTACACCATCTTGTGGACAAAAGAATGTAGCACATGTAAAAAGAGAAACCAAATGGAATCATGTTTCTTTTAAAACATCACACTCAGTGGTTGCATTTATCAAATAAAAAAGATCCTCAATTCTCTAATCTTCTTCTGCATCAAGTATTTATTTTAAGCACTATCCACATCAAACACTCAAACACCTCAGAGAGACAGAGAAAGACAATCAACACGACTGTAAACTGTCCCAGTGCCTTTTCTTGCTTCTTCTAATCCACTCTCTGAAGCACTTCAGCAGTGGCATGATCCATGAAATTTGCTTAAATAACACAAATCAAATTTTTGAACAGAAAAAATGTTGAACTGACTGTACATCATATTCAGTGGAAAAAAAAACAAATACAAAATATACGTAAGTTACACGGCCATATTCTGGTAGTAAAACCAAAATCCTCTATGAATAAAAAAAACAAAAAAAATTTTAGCATGTGAAAGAATAATAGAATAAAGTGAAAGTGAATAAAAAAAGCAGTAGCCTATGTAGTGTGCCAGTGGTGCGAGAGCACGTAACAGTAAATGAACCAATGACGTCATTTTCACGAAAGCGAGGCTTCACATTCACAGGTCACGTGTTTAACTCAAGCGTCAAGTACCTTCTTATGTCATTTCGTCTTATAGATAATTATGTGATAAAGTTGATGATATTCATTTTACATTGATTACTTAAACATATATAGATTTACAATCTACACTGCGTTATGTCATCACGACGTAGCCTATAGTTGTCTTTATCATGTAAGATACGGCATAACAAATCTTAAAGTCCTGCTGTGATATATTTATAACATTTTACTGACATTGGAGAAGCGTCATGAGTTGTTGTAGGCTGTACAATAGTATTGTGTGCTCTAACATGACAAAATAAGCACCAATATTCAATGCAGCGGTAAATGGAGCCTTGCTTCTTCTCCGTAAACCATCACGTCACTCACTGAATGCTCAGAAGCACAATTAGAAGTTACTGCAATAACATTTACTCATTTGGGCACTACATACTATGTGGGAGAGTAGACTAAGCCTACTCAAAACAGCACTTACATGCGGAAAATGATCGCATGACGGAAGCAAACTATAAATGAAACGGCCTCTTAACAATATTCAACATGATTCAACTCGCTTGCTGCTAGTTTTTGCTTATTGATTCTTGTTTTTTTCCCCTGAATTCTCAAAGAAACATTTATTGTAACTTGTATCAAGTGCTGAGAATCACTATATGTATGTATGTATGTATGTATGTATGTATGTATGTATGTATGTATGTATGTATGTATGTATGTATGTGTATGTATATATATATATATATATATATATAGTTTATGATAATTAGTTTATGATAATTATGGTGAAGGTAAGTGTGTGCTTTTGAGTGAGGGGGATACAGTGCTTGTGAAGGGACACCTGGTGGGGGGCTGGTTTAATGTTTTTTATTTAAAAACAGAATTTTCTTAACGGTGTCAGGCTTCAATCGATTTCTTTTATTGCTGACAACATCACCAGCTTTTGAAAAAATCCTCTCACAGGGAACAGAGGAAGCAGGAACACACAGAAACCAGTGTGCCGTCTCATACAGGTTGGGATACACATGTTTGTTGTTTTTCCAGTAAACCAATGGATCTTCGTTGCGGTTAATGTTCAGTTCTGAGAGATAGCGATCCACTTCAACTATGGCATCTGTTGTTGCATTATGCCCTCTCCTTCTTTCATCAACTGACATGTGCAACCGTGACCACAAGCTACCTGGAAAAAAGAAAAGAAAATGACATGCATTACATACACACATATGCGAGATACAGTATAAACCATGTAAATACCTGAGTTGCTGGTGGTAGGTGCTTCTGGTGGTGCATGAGTAGCTGTGGCTCTTTGTTTTTCTATCAGAAGGGCGCATTCTGCTTTCAGTCTTTTATTAGCCCCTTGTGTGAGCTGACAAACCCCAGAGTTTTGAATCGTGGATCCAACAGTGTAGAGAGTGTCATGATGCTTGTCGTCTCATGGTTGGCCACAGTTTCCCTTAAGCGCCCAAGTAAATTTTCAGACAGCTGCTGAGCAACTGCATTGTTTATGCCTGTCGACCATTGAGAAACAGCAAGATGCAGCATTTTAATTAAATCATTAAAATTTATTCAAAATAAATTTATACCTGTTGACTGTTGTGAAACCATATGATGCAACATTTTAAGCATAGGAATGACCTTTGACACAGACACCCTCTTTTCTTCTGAAAGTTCCTCTGTTGCTTGGTAAAATGGAGATAAGACAGGCAGGCAGTTCTCGATAGACTCCAATTCATGAGACAACAGCGGGCCAATATCAGTTTTCAGTGCTGCCAGGGCTGCTGCCACAGGCTCTCTCAGGTTGTATAGCCGCTCGAACATGAGATATGTGCTGTTCCAGCGGGTTTCTACCTCCATGAGCAGCTTTAGTGGTTGTCTGTCCATTTGAATTTGTATTTGGTCGAGTTTTTCTTTGGCTGTTGTGCTGCTTCTGAAGTAGGTGACCAATTTTCTGGCTTTAAGGCGAATAGCAGATAGGTCAGTTATTTCTTCAAAAGATTTTCTGACAAGCAAATTAAGGGTGTGGGAAATGCATAATGAACGCCTCATTTGTAAGTTTCTTACACAGGCAATCATATTAGCAGCAGCATCAGTGACAATGCATTGAACTTTGCTCCTTAATTGCCACTCCTCAATCTGCTTGGCCATCGCTTGAGCCAGATTTTCTGCAGTGTGAGCCTGTTGGAAGTGCTCAACTCCGAGCAACACTGAGCCCATTTTGTCATCTCTGTCAATGAAGTGACATGTAATAGCCAAATAGGCATCCATGTTGACAGAGGTCCACATGTCAGCTGTCAGGCTCACAGCCGTCACTTTTTCTACCTCCACCTTAGCCTTTTCCTTTTCTTTTTTGTATTTTTCATCCACCATTTTCTTTAAGGCCTGAAAGAGATGCAAATACACTTCAGTTTAAACACAATACATCCAACAAATATACAGAGCACACACTTTTCTAGTGGGAAGAACATAGTTTGGGGCCACCAGCAGCATAAGCTCCTTGAAGCCCTCACTCTCCACGATATTAAATGGCTGCAAATCTTTAATTACAAGGTTGGCAACTGCTTCATCCAATTTAGCTTGTGTGAATTCTGATGAAAGTAATAATAATGCAAGTAATTTAAAATGTCACAAAACATGAGACATACAGAATTATGAGAAAAGTTAAGTGTAGATACCTTCATTGTTCCCTGGAGCATTTTCAGGTTCTGCAACAGCATGTAATGCTCTATAATGTCTGAGCATTGCAGAGGTGTTGCCATTATGCACAAGCTCTCTATCGCAGGTTTTACATCTAACCTTAAGACAAGGAAGTGCAATGCTTGAAATCAAATTTTAACATCTTCATTGTAATATTCTAGTTATGTTATATGTCATTAAAAAGTTAAGTGGTCAATTTTGCGTATGTGGGGCTTATTTGAACTCAAAGAAAACATTATAGGCATTTTTGAGAGGCAATGTTCAAAAGATAATAATGATCATTTCAGATAACCTTGTTTGGTGCAGCCATTTCAAAGTGTTCCCACACTGTGGAGGTTTTTCTTTTTTGTGTTTTGGGTGCCATTCTAACTAGCCTAGTTTAGCTAAATTAGGCCGAACTAAACCTGAATATAAACCTGAAATACAAATCTAGAATACAAACCTGAAATACAAACCTGAAATACACCTCAAATAACTACAAATGCAGGTAGTACTGACCCGAAAACGGCACCTTAAATACTAACCTATGTCCAAACCTGAAATACAAACCTGAAATTCAAACCTCAAATACAAACCTCAAATACAAAACCTTAACTGTTTTCTAGCACTTATCACTGACACTGACTCTCTCTCAAACTACAACCAACCTACGACACCCACGAGGTGCCGCGACGTACTACGCGCTTTTATTTGAAAAAGTGACACGTAGTCTAAAGCAGTCACGTGACCGGTGCGAAGTGAGGCTTCACTTTATGCCGGTCACGTGTTTTTTGGGAATCTGAGACAAGCCTCGAATCGGGGCTTCACTCGACACGCCCCCTTTTACTCGGTACAAGCCTCGGTGCCTCGGCTTCGAATGACCCATCACTAGTCTCTGCTGTGCTTCCTGTCCATGTCCTGCCCGTGTCCTGCCTCTGTTCTCTGACCCTGTCTCCCGGTACCGGCTGTGTTTCTCGTGTCTTCCCTGCACCTCTGGACCCTGACCTACACCCCAGCACCCAGCTCCTCGTATGTTCTCCTGTCACCTGTTTGTTCTGTCAATAAACACCCTTAAACTTGCCCCGAGTCCCGCATCTTTGGTCCGCCTCACACCCCACATTACGACAGATGGATTTACTATAAAACATGATAAATTTACTATAAAACATGATGGATTTGCTATAAAACATTTCAAAGTGTTTCATTTCCATCACACTCGTTCTTTACAAACACATTTCTTTCCTTTTCTTTTCTCAGACTTAATGAGCTGGTTTCATGTGTTTCTTAAATCTCATTATTGTTGTGGATCCTGGTCTTTGTCCAGATGACTCCATAAATGAATCCTTTCACTGCTTCGTTCCATATTCTTGGTTCTGAATCTGTTTGAACACTTGTTCCTTTTAGGCTGTAGTAACTTGTTCTTATCTCAAAGAGTCTTTGAATGTTTACAGGTGATACATGGCACTTTGCTTTATACATGACTTTAGGACACTTCAATCAACAATATCATGACCTTAGTGTAACTTTGACAAATACTGGGTTAGACGGCTCTCTATAAAGACTGTGATGTTTTCATGTGATACTTTTACTTTTACTTGAGTATTTCTTTGCTCTGGTGTCTGTACTTTTACTGAAGTAACAAGATGGAGTACTTCTTCCACCACTGTTTATTTGTCAAAGTGTCTTTTGGCCCCACACTGCAGCTACTTCAGTCTTAGGGGAACTGGCTCGTGTCTGAAACTGTCTCTGCACTTGTGAAAATAAATGTACATTTATTTCATAAAAAGTGTTTCTAAAGTCAAACACAGCCTGATCAGACGGGGCCATAGTGAGCTTCCTGTTTCCATCACACTCATGAAACCAGCCTGTGGCTTTAATGAGCCCAACAGCCGCCATTTTGTGTGAAGCTCTGTGTCATGTGACCAACAACCGCCATTTTGTGACTTTTGTGTGTGCAGGGCTCCTGGCAGAAGACAACAGCTCAGGTAAAGACACTCACACACCAGGATAACCACTCTGCCACAGTAACACAGGGAGAACATGCACACTCCACTCAGATCAGGAGTCTAACCCACAACCTCCTGGTGAGAGGGAGGAGGCAGGATAACCACTCTGGAGGGATGTGAGGAGGCAGATCTTTTTTTGTGCAAAATTGTAACAAAATCACTGTTATTTCTACTGTATTAAAGACGTGTTTGTGATGGAGGCCATTTTGAGGACTTCTGACTATTGGAAATGTAAAATATTTTGTAGTGTATTGGTAAAAGTCATGGAAGAAGGAGGAATTGTCCATTTATTTATTTTTATGTTGTGTTTTTTTTTTTTAGTTTATTTGTCAATGTTTTTAGTTTATTTTCTTCATTTTAAAATTTTTGAGTTTTTTTGTTGTTGTTGATTTTTTAAAGTTATTTTGAGTTTTTTTTTCTTATTTTATTTTGTTATCTTGAGTCTTATTTATCTTATTTTTTTATTTATTGTTTTTATGTGAGAATCCTTTTAGTCTTAAATGTTCGTATTAATCCTCTACTTGATCCTGGGGTTTTTATTTCACCTTTGGGAAAGAAGACGCCTGATTTGTCTGTTATTAATGTTCATATCTTGATTTACAGACCCAGAGGCTGCTCATGGTAACCTTAGCAACAGGTTTGAATGACAGGTTTCTTCCCTTCAAAGGCCTGGTTCCGGATTGGCTCTCTGGTTGCTATGATACTTGCATTTGGAATGCTTGTGTTGTTTTAAATAAAGTTTTCCAAACTTCGTGAGCAGTTCTAAAGTGTGACATCACACAGGAGACTGTAGGGGACACAGGTGATGGTTGTCAGTGCACTGGTCACTATGGCCCGACGCGCTCGCAGACGGATCGCCCACAGTGACCCCGCTCTGCCCCAACGCCGCCGCAGGAGGAGGCACAGGACTCACAGGGTAGGTCGCCGGGGTAACCGTCGCAGGGGATAAAGCTCCATGACGAGGCTTTAGCCATTAAATAGCATTTAATGGCTAAAGCCTATTCATGGAGCTTTGGAGCCAACCTACTGTCCTTGAATATATTTGAATATCTTTGAATATATTTGAATATTCACAGACAGTAGGTTGGCCTGGTTTTTGAATAACACCAGACAGGAGCGTGTCTATGTTCCCACAGGTATGAATTTAAAAAGCTCTATGTTCTTACAACTCTGTTTCTACAGCTCTGTGTTCTTACATCTTTATGTTCTTACAGCTCTGTTGCTCTATTCTTACAGATCTATATTTTTACAGCTCTATAATCTAATAGTTCAATGTTTTTACAGCTCTACATTTTACAGATACGTGTTCTTACATCTCTATGTTATTACAGGTGTATGACACACGACAGGACCTCAATCAGGAACAAGAACAGAGTACACTGATCCTGACAGGATAAGGGTAAGACAATGCAAGACATGATAAATTTACTATAACACATGATAAATTTACTTTGAAACATTATAGATTTACTATAACACAATAAATTTACTATGAAACATGATAAATTTACTTTGCAACATGATAAATTTATCATAAATTGTTATAGAAAAAATTAATTTACTATGAAACATGATAAATTTACTATGCGTTATGATAAATTTACTATGATACATGATAAATTTACTATGAAACATGATAAATCTTTATATGAAACATGATAAATTTACTTTGAAAAATGATAAATTTACTAAATTTATGATAAATTTACTATGAAACATGATAAATTTACAATGAAACATGATGAATTTACTATGAAACATGATAAATTTACTATGAAACATGATGAATTTACTTTGAAACATGATTAATTTACTTTGAAACATGATAAATTTACTATGAAACATGATGAATTTACTTTGAAACATGATAAATTTACTATGAAACATGATGAATTTACTTTGAAACATGATTAATTTACTTTGAAACATGATAAATTTACTATGAAACATGATACATTTACAATGAAACATGATACATTTACTATAATACATGATAAATTTACTATGAAACATGATAAATTTACTATGAAACATGACAAATTTACTATGAAACATGATGAATTTACTATGAAACATGACAAATTTATTATGAAACATGACAAATTTACTATGAAACATGATAAATTTACTATGAAACATGACAAATTTACTATGAAACATGATTAATTTACTATGAAACATGACAAATTTACTATGAAACATGATACATTTACTATGAAACATGATAAATTTATCATGTATTATAGTAAATTTATCATATTTCATAGTAAATTTACTATGAAACATGATAAATTTACTATGAAACATGATAAATTTACTATAAAACATGATAAATTACTATGAAACAGATAAATAAATTTATCATGTATTATAGTAAATTTATCTTATTTCATAGTAAATTTACTATGAAACATGATAAATTTACTATGAAACATGATAAATTTACTATGAAACATGATAAATTTACTATGAAACATGATAAATTTATTTTGAAACATGATAAATTTACTATGAAACATGATAAATTTACTATAACATGATAAATTTACTATGAAACATGACAAATTTACTATAAAACATGATAAATTTACTATGAAACATGATAAACTTACAATGAGACATGATAAATTTACTATAACATGATAAATTTACTATGAAACATGACAAATTTACTATAAAACATGATAAATTTACAATGAAACATGAAAAATTTACTATAACACATGATAAATTTACTATGAAACATAATAAATTTACTATAACACATGATAAATATATAATGAAACATTATAAATTTACAATGAAACATGATTAATTTACTATAACACATGATAAATATATTATGAAACATGATAAATTTACTATAACACATGATAAATATATTATGAAACATGATAAATTTACTATGAAACATGATAAATTTACAATGAAACATGATAAATTTACTATAAAACATGATAAATTTACTATGAAACATGATAAATTTATCATGTATTATAGTAAATTTATCTTATTTCATAGTAAATTTACTATGAAACATGATAAATTTACTATGAAACATGATAAATTTACTATGAAACATGATAAATTTACTATGAAACATGATAAATTTATTTTGAAACATGATAAATTTACTATGAAACATGATAAATTTACTATGAAACATGATAAATTTACTATGAAACATGATAAATTTACTATAACACGTGATAAATTTACTATGAAACATGACAAATTTATTATGAAACATGATAAATTTAGTATAACATGATAAATTTACTATGAAACATGACAAATTTACTATAAAACATGATAAATTTACAATGAAACATGATAAATTTACTATGAAACATGATAAATTTACTATGAAACATGATAAATTTACTATGAAACATGATAAATTTACTATGAAACATGATAAATTTACAATGAAACATGATAAATTTACTATGAAACATGATAAATTTACTATAACACATGATAAATATATTATGAAACATGATAAATTTACTATAACACATGATAAATTTACTATGAAACATGATAAATTTACTATAAAACATGATAAATTTACTATGAAACATGATAAATTTACTATAACACATGATAAATTTACTATGAAACATGATAAATTTACTATAAAACATGATAAAAATTACTATGAAACATGATAAATTTACTATGAAACATGATAAATTTAACACATATAAAAACATGATAAAATTACTATGAAACATGATAAAATTTACAATATGAACACATGATAATTTACTATGAAACATGATAAATTTACTATAACAGTGATAAATTTACTATGAAACATGACAAATTTCATATGAACCATGATAAATTTGTAAAAACATGATAATTTTACTAATATGAACATGATAAAATTTACTACTGAAACATGATAAATTTACTATGAAACATGATAAATTTACAATGAAACATGATAAATTTACTATAATAACACATGATAAATTTACTATGAAACATGATAAATTTACTATGAACACATGATAAATTTACTAATGAAACATGATAATTTACTATGAAACATGATAAAATTTACTATGGAAACATGATAAATTTACTATGAACACATGATAAATTTACTATGAAACATGATAAATTTACTATGAAACATGATAAATTTACTATGAAACATGATAAATTTACTATAACACATGATAAATTTACTATGAAACATGATAAATTTACTATAACACATGATAAATTTATTATGAAACATGATAAATTTACTATAACACATGATAAATTTACTATGAAAACATGATAAATTTACTATGAAACATGATAAAATTTACAATGAAACATGATAAATTTACTATAACACATGATAAATTTACTATGAAACATGAAAATTTACTATAACACATGATAAATATATTATGAACCACATGATAAATTTACTATAAACATGATAAATTTCACATGAACACATGATAAATTACATATACTAAACATGATAATTTACTATGAAACATGATAAATTTACTATGAAACATGATAAATTTACTATGACACATGATAAATTTAATATGAAACATGATAAATTTACTATGAAACATGATAAATTTACTATGAAAACATGATGATAAAACATAAATTTACTATAAAACACATGATAAATTTACACATGAAACATGATAAATTTACTGAAACACATGATAAATATGACATGACATGATAAATTTACTATGAAAAACATGATAAAATTTACAATGAAAACATGATAAATTTACTATGAAACATGATAATTTACTATGAAACATGATAAATTTACTATGAAAACATGACAAATTTACTATGAAACCATGATAAATTTATTATAAAACATGAAATTTACTATGAAACATGATAAATTTACTATGAAACATGATAAATTTACTATAACACATGATAAATTTACATGAAACATGACAAAATTTACTATGAAACATGATAAATTTACTATGACACATGATAAATTTACTATAAAACATGATAAATTTACTATGAAACATGATAAATTTACTATGAAACATGACAAATTTACCTCAAACATGATAAATTTACTATAAACATGATAAATTTACTATAACACATGATAAATTTACTATGAAACATGACAAATTTACTAGGAACATGATAAATTTACTATGAAACATGATGAAATTTACTATAACACATGATAAATAACCAATGAAACACCTCAAATTTACTATGAAACATGATAAATTTACTATGAAACATGATAAATTTACTATGAACACATGATAAATTTACTATAAAAAAATTTATGAAACATGATATAAATTTACTATGAAACATGATAAAATTACTATAAAACATGATAAATTTACTATAACACATGATAAATTTACTATGAAACATGATAAATTTACTATAAAACATGATAAATTTACTATGAAACATGATAAATTTACTATAACACATGATAAATTTACTATGAAACATGAAAATTTACTATAAAACATGAAAATTTACTATAACAACATGATAAATTTACATGATATTCAAACATGATACCATTTATGTAAAACATGATAAATTTACTAGGACACATGATAAATTTACTATGAAACATGATAACACATTACTATAACACTCAAAAAATTTAATTATGAAACATGATAAATTTACTATGAACCATGATAAATTTACTATGACACATGATAAATTTACTATAAACATGATAAATTTACTATGAAACATGATAAATTTACTATAAAACATGATAAATTTACTATAAAACATGAGTAAATTTTACACATAAACACATGAAAATTTACTATGAACCATGATAAATTTGTTTATAATCCTGACATGATCAATAACACATGCCACATGATAAATTTACTATGAAACATGATAAATTTACTATAAAACAGGATCATTTACTACAAACACACATAAAAATTTAATAGGAAAAACATGATTTACTAAAAAAACAAACAAATTTACTTTAAAAACAACATGGTAAAGGGAACACATGAAACAGGATAACCTCACTATGAAACAATTAAACATAACACAGGACCTTTACACATCAGGGATAACACATGACAAGGCCTCAAATAGGAAACCATCCTGTCGCGTGTGTTACCTTGATCCTGACAGGATCAGGGTAACACACGCCACACGGACCTCAAATAGGAACCATCCTGTCGCGTGTGTTACCTTGATCATGACAGGATCAAAAACACATCAGGATAACACACAGTAGGACCTCAAACAGTAACCATCCTAGGCGTGTGCCACAGGATCATATAACACACATGGGACCTCAAATAGGAACCATCTTGTCGTGTGTGTTACGTTGATCCTGATAGGATCAGGGTAACACAAACACACCACACGGACCTCAAATATGAACCAGCAAGATAACACAAGAAACTGACAGGACCTCAGACAGGAACCATCAGGATAACACATGACAAGGCCTCAAATAGGAACCATACTGTTGCGTGTGTTACCTTGATCCTGACAGGATCAGGGTAACACACGCCACACAGGACCTCAAATAGGAACCATCCTGTCGCGTGTGTTACCTTGATCCTGATAGGATCAGTGTAACACACGCAACACGGACCTCAAATATGAACCAGCAAGATAACACATGACAGGACCTCAAACAAGAACCATCAGTAGAACACATGGCAGTACCTCATAGAAGAACCATAAGGATAACACATCACAGGACCTCAAATAGGAACCATCAGGATAACACATGACAAGGCCTCAAATAGGAACCAAACTGTCGCGTGTGTTACCTTGATCCTGACAGGATCAGGGTAACACACGCCACACGGGACCTCAAATAGGAACCAAACTGTCGCGTGTGTTACCTTGATCCTGACAGGATCACGGTAACACACGCCACACGGGACCTCAAACAGTAACCATCCTATCGCGTGTGCCACACACATATGCCACATGGGACCTCAAATATTAACTATCTTGTCGTGTGTGTTACGTTGATCCTGATTAGATCAGAGTAACACACGCCACACGGGACCTTACATATGAACCAGCAAGATAACACAAGACAGGACCTTAAATAAGAACCATCAGGATAACACACTGCAGGACCTCAGACAGGAACCATGAGGATAACACATCACAAGACCTCAAATAGGAACCATCAGGATAACACATGACAAGGCCTCAAATAGGAACCATCCTGTCGCGTGTGTTACCTTGATCCTGACAGGATCAGGGTAACACACGCCACACGGGACCTCAAAAAGGAACCAGGAAGAAAACACATGACAGGACCTCAAATAGGAACCATCAGGATAACACATCACAGGACCTCAAATAGGAACCATAAGGATAACACACTCCAAGACCTCAAACAGGAACCATCAGGATAACACATGACAAGGCCTCAAATAGGAACCATCCTGTCGCGTGTGTTACCTTGATCCTGACAGGATCAGGGTAACACACGCCACACGGGACCTCAAATAGGAACCATACTGTCGCGTGTGTTACCTTGATCCTGACAGGATCAGGGTAACACACGCCACACGGGACCTCAAATAGGAACCATCCTGTCGCGTGTGTTACCTTGATCCTGACAGGATCAGGGTAACACACGCCACACGGGACCTCAAATAGGAACCAGCAAGATAACACATGAAAGGATACTAAACAGGAACCATCAGGATAACACACGACAGTACCTCAAACAGGAACCACCAGGATAACACATGACAGGACCTCAAAAAATAATCAGGATAACACACTACAGGACCTCAAACAAGAACCATCAGGATAACACATCACAGGACCCCAAACAGGAACCATCAAGATAACACATGACAGGACCTCAAAGAAGAACCATCAGGATAACACATGACAGGACCTCAAAAAATAATCATCAGGATACACACACGCCACACGGGACCTCAAATAGGAACCATCCTGTCGCGTGTGTTACCTTGATCCTGACAGGATCAGAGTAACACACAGGACCTCACACAGGACCTCAAACAGTAACCTCATCAGGAACCATCAGTAGAACACATGGACAGGACCTCAAACAGTAACCATCAGGATAACACATGACAGGACCTCAAATAGGAACAACCATCAGATAGAACACATGGCAGTACCTCATAGAAGAACCATAAGGATAAACACATCACAGGACCTCAAATAGGAACCATCAGGATAACACATGACAGGACCTCAAAAAGGAATCATCAGGATAACACAGGACCTACAGGACCTCAAACAGGAACCATCCAGGATAACACATCACAGGACCTCAAATAGGAACCATAATGATAACACACTGCAGGACCTCAAACAGGAACCATCAGGAGAACACATGACAAGGCCTCAAATAGGAACCATCCTGTCGCGTGTGTTACCTTGATCCTGACAGGATCAGGGTAACACACGCCACACGGGACCTCAAATAGGAACCAAACTGTCGCGTGTGTTACCTTGATCCTGACAGGATCAGGGTAATCACACGCCACACGGGACCCTCAAAAGGAACCAAACCATGTGTTACCTTGATCCTGACAGGATCACACATACGCCACATGGGACCTCAAATAGGAACCAAACTGTTTGTGTGTGTTACTTGATCCTGACAGGATCAGTGTACACACACCTCAAATAGCCACACGGGACCTCAACATATGAACCATCAGGATAACACAAGACAGGACCCTAAATAAGAACCATCAGGATAACACACACTGCAGGACCTCAAACAGGAACATCAGGATAACACATGACAAGACCTCAAATAGGAAATACTGTCGCGTGTGTTAACCAGGATCAGGATACACACACCACAAGGACCTCAAATAGGAACCATCCTGTCGCGTGTGTTACCTTGATCCTGACAGGATCAGGGTAACACACGCCACACGGGACCTACAAATAGGAACCAGGACCTTGATCCTGACAGGATCAGGGTAACACACGCCACATGACAGGACCTCAAATAGGAACCATCAGGATAACACATCACAGGACCTCAAATAGGAACCATAATACTAACACACTACCAGACCTCAAACAGGAACCATCAGGATATACACACATGACAAGGCCCTCAAATAGGAACCATCCTGTCGCGTGTGTTACCTTGATCCTGACAGGATAATCATCAGGGTAACACACGCCACAGGGGACCTCAAATAGGAACCATCCTGTCGCGTGTGTGTACCTTGATCCTGACAGGATCAGGGTAACACACGCCACACGGGACCTCAAATAGAACACAGACAAGATAACACATGAAAGATACTAACAGGAACCATCACAGGACCTCATAGAACACATACAGGATACCTCAACCTCAAATAGGAACCATCAGGATAACACATGACAGGACCTCAAAAAATAACCATCAGGATAACAACACACTACAGGACCTCAAACAGGAACCACCAATAACATCAGGACCTCAAAAGAAGAACCATCAGGACAACACCCAAACAGGACCTCAAACAGGAACCATCAAGATAACACATGACAGGACCTCAAAGAAGAACCATCAGGATAACACATGACAGGACCTCAAAAAATAATCATCAGGATAACACACGCCACACGGGACCTCAAATAGGAACCATCCTGTCGCGTGTGTTACCTTGATCCTGACAGGATCAGAGTAACACATGCCACAAAGGACCTCAAACAGTAACATCATCAGGATAACACATGACAGGACCTCAACAACAACCATCAGTAGAACACATGGCAGTACCTCATAGAAGAACCATAAGGATAACACATCACAGGACCTCAAATAGGAACGATCAGGATAACACATGACAGGACCTCAAAAAATAATCATCAGGATAACACACTACAGGACCTCAAACAGGAACCACCAGGATAACAAATGACAGGACCTCACATCAAGAAGACACCATCACAGGAACCATAATAACACATGACAGCCTCAACCTCAAACAGGAACCTTGATCATCAGGGTAACACATGACACGGGACCTCAA
Source organism: Periophthalmus modestus (assembly GCA_019594935.1). Lineage (NCBI taxonomy): Eukaryota > Metazoa > Chordata > Actinopteri > Gobiiformes > Gobiidae > Periophthalmus > Periophthalmus modestus. The sequence continues at coordinate 903,013 of JAIEZT010000009.1, forward strand.
ATAGGAACCATCCTGTCGCGTGTGTTACCTTGATCCTGACAGGATCAGGGTAACACACGCCACACGGGACCTCAAATAGGAACCAAACTGTCGCGTGTGTTACCTTGATCCTGACAGGATCAGGGTAACACACGCCACACGGGACCTCAAATAGGAACCAAACTGTCGCGTGTGTTACCTTGATCCTGACAGGATCAGGGTAACACACGCCACACGGGACCTCAAATAGGAACCAAACTGTCGCGTGTGTTACCTTGATCCTGACAGGATCAGGGTAACACACGCCACACGGGACCTCAAATAGGAACCAAACTGTCGCGTGTGTTACCTTGATCCTGACAGGATCAGAGTAACACACGCCACACGGACCTCAAATATGAACCAGCAAGATAACACAAGACAGGACCTCAAACAAGAACCATCAGGATAACACATGAAAGGACCTTAAATAGGAACCATCAGGATAAAACACTGCAGGACCTCAGACAGGAAACATCAGGATAACACATGACAAGGCCTCAAATAGGAACCATACTGTCGCGTGTGTTACCTTGATCCTGAAAGGATCAGGGTAACACTCCCCACACGGGACCTCAAATAGGAACCATACTGTCGCGTGTGTTACCTTGACCTTGATCCTGACAGGATCAGGGTAACACATCCTGACAGGATCAGGGTAACACACGCCACACGGGACCTCAAATAGGAACCATACTGTCGCGTGTGTTACCTTGATCCTGACAGGATCAGGGTAACACACGCCACACGGGACCTCAAATAGGAACCAGCAAGATAACACATGAAAGGATACTAAACAGGAACCATCAGGATAACACACGACAGTACCTCAAACAGGAACCACCAGGATAACACATGACAGGACCTCAAAAAATAATCAGGATAACACATGACAGGACCTCAAAGAAGAACCATCAGGATAACACACTACAGGACCTCAAACAAGAACCATCAGGATAACACATCACAGGACCCCAAACAGGAACCATCAAGATAACACATGACAGGACCTCAAAGAAGAACCATCAGGATAACACACTACAGGACCTCAAACAAGAACCATCAGGATAACACATCACAGGACCCCAAACAGGAACCATCAGGATGACACATGACAGGACCTCAAAAAATAATCATCAGGATAACACACGCCACACGGGACCTCAAATAGGAACCATCCTGTCGCGTGTGTTACCTTGATCCTGACAGGATCAGAGTAACACATGCCACAAAGGACCTCAAACAGTAACCATCAGGATAACACATGACAGGACCTCAAACAACAACCATCAGTAGAACACATGGCAGTACCTCATAGAAGAACCATAAGGATAACACATCACAGGACCTCAAATAGGAACGATCAGGATAACACATGACAGGACCTCAAAAAATAATCATCAGGATAACACACTACAGGACCTCAAAAAGGAACCACCAGGATAACAAATGACAGGACCTCAAAGAAGAACCATCAGGATAACACACTCCAGGACCTCAAACAGGAACCATCAAGATAACACATGACAAGGCCTCAAATAGGAACCATCCTGTCGCGTGTGTTACCTTGATCCTGAAAGGATCAGGGTAACACACGCCACACGGGACCTCAAATAGGAACCATCCTGTTGCGTGTGTTACCTTGATCCTGACAGGATCAGGGTAACACACGCCACACGGGACCTCAAATAGGAACCATCCTGTCGCGTGTGTTACCTTGATCCTGACAGGATCAGGGTAACACACGCCACACGGGACCTCAAATAGGAACCAAACTGTCGCGTGTGTTACCTTGATCCTGACAGGATCAGGGTAACACACGCCACACGGGACCTCAAATAGGAACCAAACTGTCGCGTGTGTTACCTTGATCCTGATAGGATCAGTGTAACACACGCCACACGGACCTCAAATATGAACCATCAAGATAACACATGACAAGGCCTCAAACAGGAACCAAACTTTCGCGTGTGTTACCTTGATCCTGACAGGATCAGGGTATCACACGCCACACGGGACCTCAAACAGTAACCATGCTATCGCGTGTGCCACACACATATGCCACATGGGACCTCAAATATTAACTATCTTGTTGTGTGTGTTACGTTGATCCTGATAGGATCAGTGTAACACACGCCACACGGGACCTTACATATGAACCAGCAAGATAACACAAGACAGGACCTTAAATAAGAACCATCAGGATAACACACTGCAGGACCTCAGACAGGAACCATCAGGATAACACATGACAAGGCCTCAAATAGGAACTATCCTGTCGCGTGTGTTACCATGATCCTGACAGGATCAGGGTAACACATGCCACACGGGACCTCAAATATTAACTATGTTGTCGTGTGTGTTACCTTGATCCTGATAGGATCAGTGTAACACACGCCACACGGACCTCAAATATGAACCAGCAAGATAACACATGACAGGACCTCAAACAGTAACCATCAGGATAACACATGACACGATACTAAACAGGAACCATCAGGATAACACACGACAGTACCTCAAAGAGGAACCACCAGGATAACACATGACAGGAACTCAAAAAATAATCATCAGGATAACACATCACAGGACCTAAAAAAGGAACCATCAGGATAACACACTACAGGACCTCAAACAAGAACCATCAGGATAACACATCACAGGACCCCAAACAGGAACCATCAGGATAACACATGACAGGACCTCAAAAATTAATCATCAGGATAACACATAACAGTACCTCAAATAGGAACCATCCTGTCGCGTGTGTTACCTTGATCCTGACAGGATCAGGGTAACACATGCCACACGGGACCTCAAATATTAACTATGTTGTCGTGTGTGTTACCTTGATCCTGACAGGATCAGGGTAACACACGCCACATGGGACCTCAAATAGGAACCAGCAAGATAACATATGACAGGACCTCAAACAGGAACCATCAGGATAACACATGACAGGACCTCAAACAAGAACCATCAGGATAACACATGACAAGGCCTCAAATAGGAACCATACTGTCGCGTGTGTTACCTTGATCCTGACAGGATCAGAGTAACACACGCCACACGGACCTCAAATATGAACCAGCAAGATAACACATGACAGGACCTCAAACAAGAACCATCAGAAGAACACATGGCAGGACCTCAAACAAGAACCATCAGAATAACACATGGCAGGACCTCAAACAAGAACCATCAGGATAACGCATCACAGGACCTCAAATAGGAACCATCAGGATAACACATGACAGGACCTCAAATAAGAACCATCAGGATAACACATGACAGGACCTCAAAAAGTAATCATCAGGATAACACATGACAGGACCTCAAAGAAGAACCATCAGGATAACACACTACAGGACCTCAAACAGGAACCATCAGGATAACACATGACAGGACCTCAAAAAGTAATCATCAGGATAACACACTAAAGGACCTCAAACAGGAACCATCAGGATAACACATGACAAGGCCTAAAATAGGAACCATCCTGTCGCGTGTGTTACCTTGATCCTGACAGGATCAGGGTAACACACGCCACACGGGACCTCAAATAGGAACCAGCAAGATAACATATGACAGGACCTCAAACAGGAACCATCAGGATAACACATGACAAGGCCTCAAATAGGAACCATCCTTTCTCGTATGTTATCTTGATCCTGACAGGATCAGAGTAACACACGCCACACGGGACTTCAGTTCTCTTGATCCTAGATCAGGTAATCAGGGTAACACACGCCACACGGGACCTCAAATACAAACCAGCAAGACAACACATGACACGATTTCAAACAGGAAGCATTAGGAAAACACATCACAGGACCTCAAATAGGAACCATCAGGATAACACATCACAGGACCTCAAATAGGAACCATCCTGTCGTGTGTGTTACCTTGATCCTGACAGGATCAGGGTAACACACGCCACACGGGACCTCAAACAGGAACCATCAGGATAACACAGTACAGGACCTCAAATAGGAACCATCAGGATACCACATGATAGGACCTCTAACAGGAACCATCTTGTCGTGTTACCCTGATCATGACAGTAAAAAAAATAAAGATGATTTAAATCTAAATATAGCAGTTTTGAGGAAATCCAAACGTATGTTGGACAAAAAAGCACTTTATACTGTATATTGCACATTAATACTGCCTTATCTTAATTACTGTACTGAGGTGTGGGGAAATACCTATAAGACAAATGTGAAAAAGGCAATATGGATCATTTGTAATGCTGGGTACAGGGAACATGCAAATCCACTGTTTTTTAAGCTGAAAATATTGAAATTTGAAGATATAGTTAAATTTAAAACTCTGAAAATTATGTACAAAGCACGGTACAATCTTCTCCCAAATAATATCAAAAACATGCTCCTAAATAGAGATAATACATAAAATCTGAGGGTCAAATGAACTTTAAGAAACATTCGTATGACCCTGAAAAGTCTGTTCATGACTCGACGTGGAGTTGACCAGTGGAATGAACTAGATGAAAGCTTAAAATGCAGTGTCTCATTAGTAAACTTTAAAAGATGTTATGATCCACCCGTTCCTGTGTCCTGTTCCTGTCTCCTCCCCCCTCCCTCACCTGCCTGACTCTGGAGCTGGGCGGAGTTTCCCGGTCCCTCCCGCGCGCACCTGCGAGGCTAATCACCTGCACCTGCCGGGGATGAAAGGGACCTGGATTCTTTTTTTTTCTTTTTTTTTTATTAAGTGTTTAAAACAGCTTTTCCACATGTGCCAACTTCATGGTACAAATATTTAATCTAAAATAATATGTTGATCACGATAGCTCTTAAGTCAAACAGGCAGGTGCTTAAGCAACACCTGGGCCCGATCCGTGCACGACCCTGGATTGGACCTTTTTTTTTTTTTTTTTGTAAATATATTTATTTCTCAAACGTTATTGATACAAAAATACAAAAACACGTTGAGGTAATAACATATAAAAAATCAACAAGCAATCAAACATGGGGAATACAGCTTCTGCAAGGCACAAAAAGGGAGCACACCATATCCAGACCACAGAGCCAACATCAAAACAAAAGGACCTGAGACATCGACCCCAACATTTTTTTGGCACAGACAATTGTTTAAATTCATTCATAAAATGTTGAAAGCAGGGGGTAGAGTCTCTCCATTTACAACAATGAATATGATATTTAGCCAATAGGAAAACAACATTCACAGAGTCAATTACCTTTCTATTCACATTGTTCACACAATATAAAATATGATTAACATTTAAATTGGGGAAGTTTGGGATTTTAAGGGATAACCACTCTCTAATGTCATGCCAGAATTTCTTGGACAAGGGACAGGTAAAAAAGAGATGTTCTATGGTTTCTTCAGGGAAATCGCAAAAGGCACAGCCTTGTCTTCTCAAATTTGAACCGCTTATTAAGGAAATTTGACACTGGGTAAATTTTACGACAAATTTTGAATTGTGTTTCCTTCACTTTAGGTGGAATTGGCAATTTCATGTAATTTGAAAATGCCTCTTCCGGCAGATTGTTTTTATCATAATCATGGAAAAGTCTGGACTTGAATGCATCTGTAATAAATTTCTTATTACATGCTTTCTCTAACAATTTGAGATGGTCGATTTTTAAGCTTGGTAGAGATGATTTAACACTGGAATGAATAATGGTATTTCGGATCAGGTGTATTAATGCTGTTGGAATAGCTTTACAAATTTGGAGATAATCTCTGTTTGTACAAACAAAATTGAATCGGTCACTAAAACATGTATAATCCAGTAACATCCCATTACAGTCCATTAAATCAGTTACAAACAGAATTCCATTTTTAACCCAATCCGGCTTGAATATTGATTTCCTGTTGATTAATATTGACCTGTTGTTCCATAGGACCGACCCATGTGGAGTGAAATTATGTGTGAATATCATTTTCCAATAGCGCAATATTTGACTGTGATAATCTGACAGAGCAAATGGAATCTTGGTTATTTCAAAGTCGCACCTCAATAAGAAATCTAGACAACCAAATTTATCGAAAATGGCCCTTGGAATGTGAAACCACATGGAATTGGGTGAAGCAAAAAAGGCCTTTAACCAATTGACTCTGAATGATCCAATCAAGGCCTCAAAATCTAAAGCTTTTATGCCACCATTTTTATATTCTTTAACTAATTGGGATCTCTTTAAGTAGTGTGTTTTATTTCTCCATATAAATTAATATAAATAAAAATCACTGAATTGGCCTTTTTAATGTTGTTATTTGAGATAAAAAGAGAATGACAAGGGTATAACACACCTTCAGCTTTGGATAAAACAACTCTTCCAAAAATTTCAGATCTCTTGTGAGCCACTGATCAAAAGCCCTCTTCATATCACCAACACACTTTTCTATGTTAACTTCCTCCATTTTTATAGGATCTTTAGAAACCGTTAAGCCCAAATATTTGACCTCGGATTTGACACTAATGGAGTCTATACTGCTTTCCAGGCAGGAATGAATTGGGAGCAGTTCACACTTATTAAGGTTAAGAGACAGACCTGAAGCCTCAGAGAAGGCAAGGATCCGTTTTAATGCAGTTTTAACCATGGATTTGTCTTTTTAAAACACTGCTGTATCATCCGCAAATTGACTAATCTTAAATTCTTTTCCAAAAACTCTAATGCCTTGCAAATTTGGATTACTCATTAATGACAACGTCAGCATCTGGGTAGTCAAAATAAATAATTTTGGTGAAATTGGACACCCTTGGCGAATACCTCTTGACATCTTGAAGCTCGGAGTCATACCCGATCCCAAAGAGACTGAACTATTTATATCTGTATAGAACATTTTAATTATCTTACAAAAACTGTTACCAAACCCCATACTTTTTAAGGTTTGAATAATAAAGTCATGCTCAAGTGAGTCAAATGCTTTATAAAAATCCAGACATAATATTAAACTTTCATTTTCTATAAATTGTCTGTAGTCCAGCATGTCAAGGATCAGTCTAGTGTGAAAATGTATATTCCTCCCCTTTATAAAAGCAGATTGACACTCGCTAATAATATCTGCCAGCCCAGTGCTTAAACGATTGGCAAAAATAAGAGCCAATAATTTGTAGTCCGTACACAAAAGGGTTATGGGTCGCCAGTTTTCAATAGAAAGAGGATCTTTGTTGGCTTTAGGAATCAGGGTAATGAGACCACGCTTCATGGTGGGAGAGAGATTATGGTTCGCATTAATTTCACCAAGGGCTCCAAATAACAGTTGGCGAATTTCATTCCAGAAAAATATATAAAATTCAACAGTTAGACCATCTAAACCAGGTGACTTGCCTTTAGCCATTTGATGAATTGCTTTATCCAACTCTTCAATGATCAGATCGTCGTCCATATTATTTTTAAAGTCATCATTAATCTTATTGACACAAGAATTCAGTAATTCAAAAAAGGACTTACAATTTGCTTCTAGTATTTAGAACTATACAATTTACTATAGAAATTGTGTATTGTCCTATTAATTTCATTTAGGTCATCTGTTATTACACCATTAATGTTTAATTTGGAAATTCTCTTTTTAGATTGTCTGTTTCTCAAGACTAAAAAAATATGAAGAATTCTTCTCCCCCTCCTCAATCCATCGAGCTCGGGAACGAATAAAAGCGCCCCGAGCTTTTTCCATGAAAAGACTGTCTAGTTGGCGTTTAAGGGCGTCTAATTTGACTCTCTCTTCGTTAGATAACACTGCTTTGGAACATAAGTTAATAGCAGTAACAATTTCATTTTGTTGAGCTCTTTTTTGTTGCACAGAGAGCTTTCCAAATGAAATTGCTTTTTCTCTAACTCTAAATTTAAACCATTCCCACTTGTTTAGAGGTGTTGAGTCTAGAGAAGTTATTTCAGCAACAAGACTCTTAATTTCCATACAAAAGATTTTGTTAAGCAAAAGATTACTGTTAAATTTCCAAACTAGGGTTGGTGGAGATTTGTTATTATTTAGAGTAAGACGAAGGGTCACTGCACAATGATCTGTGAGAGGAGAGGCAGAGATCTGACATTGTGATATATTATTAACCCAATTGTAAGGAATGAGCCAGTAGTCCAGCCTAGAGCACTGCCCGTTGTTGGCTGCATTAAACCAGGTGTATTGCTTTTTACCAATGTTTCTCAACCTCCAGCAGTCAACTAGATTTGTGTTAGAAACCAGAGCAGTGAAGGTGTCATCAAAGGAGTTATACTGCCCTCTAGAGGGAAGACGATCCACTGCGTTGTCTGGAACCAAATTGAAGTCCCCACCTAAAATAACCTCATCACAAGAATATATCAGCCTCCATTGATTAATCTTCCTACATAGATCTGCATAAAATGTCTTATTGAGAGTTTTGTTGTTCTAACCATAAACACATATTAAGATAAACTTAACCTTATCAATCTCTACCACAACCATTAGCCAATGACCATTTGTGTCACTTTTATGATCTAATATTGAACCTTGAAACCTATAAAATAAAATCATGGCCCCAGCTGAATGAGACGTCCCGTGACTAAAAAAACAGAGTCCCCCCACTGAAGTTTCCAAAACTGTGCGTCCTTTTTTTCAGAATGAGTTTCTTGCAAAAAAATACAATTTACCTTTTGCTCTTTACAAAAAAGAAAAATTGCCTTACGTTTTGTGTTGTTTTTCAGTCCCCTTGCATTTAACGACAATAAAAATAACATAAACAGTAAGTCAAAACGTTCAAGTGCGCAAATATAACAGGAATGATGCGCAGGAATGAGTAACCATACTAGCCACTAACTTTGTCTTATATTGCAAAAGCCCCTATAGGTGTGAACATACCTTTGCATTCAAATTGAGAATAATAAAAGTTATTCAGGGTCCACTCTTTTGTTGTCGATCAGCGCATAGCCCTCCTTCAGGTACGCGCGCTTCCCTCTCCTCCTTCAGGTACTCTTCCCTCTCCTCCTTCAGGTACGCGCGCTTCCCTCTCCTCCTTCAGGTACTCTTCCCTCTCCTCCTTCAGGTACTCTTCCCCCTCTCCTCCTTCAGGTACTCTTCCCTCTCCTCCTTCAGGTACTCTTCCCTCTCCTCCTTCAGGTACTCTTCCCTCTCCTCCTTCAGGTACTCTTCCCTCTCCTCCTTCAGGTACGCGCGCTCTTCCCTCTCCTCCTTCAGGTACTCTTCCCTCTCCTCCTTCAGGTACTCTTCCCTCTCCTCCTTCAGGTACTCTTCCCTCTCCTCCTTCAGGTACTCTTCCCTCTCCTCCTTCAGGTACTCTTCCCTCTCCTCCTTCAGGTACTCTTCCTCTCCTCCTCAGGTACTCTTCCCTCTCCTCCTTCAGGTACTCTTCCCTCTCCTCCTTCAGGTACTCTTCCCTCTCCTCCTTCAGGTACGCGCGCTTCCTCTCCTCCTTCATGTACTCTTCCCTCTCCTCCTTCAGGTACGCGCGCTTCCCTCTCCTCCTTCAGGTACTCTTCCCTCTCCTCCTTCAGGTACTCTTCCCTCTCCTCCTTCAGGTACGCGCGCTTCCCTCTCCTCCTTCAGGTACTCTTCCCTCTCCTCCTTCAGGTACTCTTCCCTCTCCTCCTTCAGGTACGCGCGCTTCCCTCTCCTCCTTCAGGTACTCTTCCCTCTCCTCCTTCAGGTACTCTTCCCTCTCCTCCTTCAGGTACGCGCGCTTCCCTCTCCTCCTTCAGGTACTCTCCCTCTCCTCCTTCAGGTACTCTTCCCCTCTCCTCCTTCAGGTACTCTTCCCTCTCCTCCTTCATGTACTCTTCCCCTCTCCTCCTTCATGTACTCTTCCCTCCCTCCTCCTTCATGTACTCTTCCCTCTCCTCCTTCAGGTACTCTTCCCTCTCCTCCTTCAGGTACTCTTCCCTCTCCTCCTTCATGTACTCTTCCTCTTCTCTCCTCCTTCATGTACTCTTCCCTCTCCTCCTTCATGTACTCTTCCCTCTCCTCCTTCAGGTACTCTTCCCTCTCCTCCTTCAGGTACTCTTCCCTCTCCTCCTTCAGGTACTCTTCCCTCTCCTCCTTCATGTACTCTTCCCTCTCCTCCTTCAGGTACTCTTCCCTCTCCTCCTTCATGTACTCTTCCCTCTCCTCCGGGCCTCTTGAACCGGCGGCCACAGCTTAGCGGCGTGGTCCTCCTTGGAAAAAATCTTCTTTGAAGCTGACGTGAAGGTCCTTACAAACCTTAGCATCTTTTGATTTCTTCCAGACTTCATCCCGAACAGTTCGCTCTCCAAACTGAATGATGATAGCTCTTGGAGCCCCGTTAGAGGTGGCAGCCGTCTCCTTCCTTCCAGTCCGGTGTACAGTGTCTACAGTGTCACGCAGTCGATCCACAGACAGAGGGACGATCCGCGTCAGGATCCCGATCACCGTCTCCCGCACATGTTCGTCGTCCTTATCTGGTAAACCAGTCAAACGCAGATTCCATCTTCTCTTGTAGCGGGAATGTTCATCACAGGCACTCCGTAGGGCCGCATTCTCTTTTTTAAGTAGCTTAACCTCAGACTGTAGTTCCATAAGTTCCTTTTTGTTCTTCTCTATAGCAATTGTGTTTTGTTCGATCCTCTTTTCAAAATTTATGAGACGCTGGGTTTGGTCGTCCATTTTCTGAGTCAGCTCCTGCACCGCCGGAGCTCGGCGTTGACCGTGCCTTCCTTTGCGAGGTTGTCATCTTGTACCTTGCTCCTTTTGGATCTTTTATTCTTGACCGGTGTGTGGTTCCAGTTGACTTCATCCACCTTGGATAAAGTGTCTTCGTTGGACATAGTCTCATCCACTTGAATCTCCTCAATAACATTTTCACTGAGGCTCCACGGAGAGCCGTGAGGTCGTAATCGTGGTCCATGCTAGCAGGAAGTTTTCAAGAAAAAAAGACGAAAAACTGTAGCTAAAGTTGAAAAATAAGTTACACAAAAGGACAAATATGTGTTGCAAATAAAAAGGGCTATTGCAGTATATCTGGGCAAACAACTTGGCCAAATTATATGTTGGCTATCAGAGCCTGCTGAAAGAACCGCCTCTCACTCCGCCATCTTGGGACCTCTCAGGGACCTGGATTCTGACATCGGCCGTGTCCCAATTCGCCAAACTGCCCTTAAAATCACCGTTCGAGTGTGGGTCGAAGTGCGTTATGTCATTTCCGGCGCGACAAGGGCTGTCCCATTTCAACGCCCCCTACGGCCGTGTGTCGAGTGCACCGGACAAAATGTGCCCTACGTTTCCAGCGTTTCCATGGAGATCAGCCGTAACCAAAGCGTCCATCCATGCAGACTTCACCCACTGCTATATCCCATGATGCACCGCGCCTACGCAAAAAATAGAAGAAAATGTTCATCCGCTACGCAGCACACGCTCAAATGTTCGTACTGGTTTATGTCACCGACAATGAGACATGAAACTGTTTAATCTGAATAAAGATCTGTACAGTTTGAGGATTAAAAACCTGAGCAGCTCTGACACAATCAGGTTTATTTTACAGAACTTTCTTCTGGGCTGGTTTGAGGAAAAAAAAAGAAGTTACACTGAATAAATGAATGTGCAGTTATTCACAGACAATAATGATAATAATAATAATAATAATGAATTATTGTCATTAAAAATATTGTAATAATAAGAATAATATAATAAAGTTTGTTTCTGTAAGAGTCAAAGAGGAACAAGAGTCTGAAACATAAAGTCAGAAGATTTAATGAGATCCACAGATAAAGTGAACAATGAAACAATGGAGGGGGGGTGTAGCAAATCATGATATCAGTTTAATGTAGCGCTGCACTGTTAGAAAATCCCTCACAATAATAAAATAAGATGAACTGGCCAGGCACAGAAGGACAACAGCGCCCTCTACTGGTATTAAAGTGGTTTAGCCACGGATCAAATTAAACCTGCCCAAATACCGAATCGTTGAACTGTAATATCCCACTTTATGTACAACTAATCAGTGTTCTCTGGTTTATAGACTCTGAATGTATGAATGTCATTACGTTTTAACAAGGTTTATTTTGTTAAAGTTATGTAGTAACTACAAGTGGGAAAAAATCACCTCGAACCTTATATTTGCCTATTGATATTCAAAGAGAAATATAAATTCCTTACTTCATTCAATCTAAACAGAAATAAACGGCTGCGACAACGACACCTTGACTCTTCTTCTGTTAAATAATAAATAATTTAAAATAATGTATGTTACGTACGTAACGTACGTAACGTACGTGCAAAAACAGCGGTGGAAGTGCGGTCTGTGGTGTCGGGCTGTCCCATTTCCACAAGATGGCGGCTACACTGAGAACTACCGATTCTCGGCCGGAAGTTTAAAACCATACTTTGCGACCCGCACTTCTAAGGTACATCTAAGGGTGCATTTGGGGAATTGGGACACGGCCATGGTTTGAAACTTCCGGCCGAGAATCGGTAGTTCTCAGTGTAGCCGCCATCTTGTGGAAATGGGACAGCCCGACACCACAGACCGCACTTCCACCGCTGTCTTTGCGCGTATGTTACGTACGTTACGTACGTAACATACATTATTTTAAATTATTTATTATTTAACAGAAGAAGAGTCAAGGTGTCGTTGTTGCAGCCTTTTATTTCTGTTTAGATTGAATGAAGTAAGGAATTTATATTTTTCTCTTTGAATATCAATAGCAAATATAAGGTTCGAGGTGATTTTTTCCCACTTGTAGTTACTACATAACTTTAACAAAATAAACCTTGTTAAAACGTAATGACATTCATACATTCAGAGTCTATAAACCAGAGAACACTGATTAGTTGTACATAAAGTGGGATATTACAGTTCAACGATTCAGTATTTGGGCAGGTTTAATTTGACCCGTGGCTAAACCACTTTAATACCAGTAGAGGGCGCTGTTGTCCTTCTGTGTCTGGACAGTTCATCTTATTTTATTATTGTGAGGGATTTTCTAACAGTGCAGCGCTACGTCAAACTGATATCATGATTTACTATACACACACACACACACACACACACACACACACACACACACACACACACATAGAGACACACAGACACACACACACACACACACACACACACACACACACACACATAGAGACACAGACACAGACAACACACACACACACACACACACACACACACACACACACACACACACATAGAGACACACAGACACACACACACACACACACACACACACACACACACACACACACACACACACACACACACACACACTCTCTCTCTCTCTCTCTCTCTGGGGACCCTATAAAATCTGTCACAGTCACATCTCAGACTCTTCTTTCCTGATTCCGTTGTTTCATTTTTCTTTTTACCTGTGGATCTCATTAAATCTTCTGACTTCATGTTTCAGACTCTTGTTGCTCTTTGACTCTTACAGAAACAAACTTTATTACATTATTCTTATTATTGCAATATTTTTAATCACAATAATTCATTATTATTATTATCATTATTGTCTGTGAATAACTGCACATTCATTTATTCAATGTAACTTCTTTTTTGTTTCCTCAAATCAGCTCAGAAGAAAGTTCTGTAAAATAAACCTGAGTCTGTCAGAGCTGCTCAGGTTTTTAATCCTCAAACTGTACAGATCTTTATTCAGATTAAACAGTTTCATGTCTCATTGTCGGTGACATAAACCAGTACGAACATTTGAGCGTGTGCTGCGTAGCGGATGAACATTTTCTTCTATTTTTTGCGTAGGCGCGGTGCATCATGGGATATATAAGTGCGTGAAGTCTGCATGGATGGACGCTTTGGTTACGGCTGATCTCCATGGAAACGCTGGAAACGCAGGGCACATTTTGTCCAGTGCACTCGACACACGGCCGTAGGGGGCGTTGAAATGGGACAGCCCTTGTCGCGCCCGGAAATGACATAACGCACTTAGTCCCGCACTCGAACGGTGATTTTAAGGGCGTAGTGGCGAATTGGGACACGGCCATCCGGTGCTAGACCGTCCCCATGTCTCATGTGACTATCCAGCTCTGCTTAGTGTGTTTGCTCATTGCTGTTTTTGCCGTGCTCACTGGATTTTTGTGCTTCCCAGACTCCTGCCTCTTCTTCGTTCCCGCTCCACTGTCTCTGTCTCCGCCCTGGACCCTGCACCCCGCCTGGTATCGCTGTCTTGTCTCCTGTCTCTGTTTGCCTGTGCCCCGGACTCTGGTTTCTGCCCTGCACCTCGCCTTGCCTGGATTATTCGTCGATTGAACTGTCTTTATTCACATTCTGTAAATAAACACTGTTAAACTGCCCCGGGTTGTGCGTTTTGGTCCGAACACCCTCAACTTTGTAACAAAAGAATGTACAGGGTAAATGTATTTAAAAACTATGTCACTGAAGAGGGATCATAGTCAAAACTATGAATACTCACCTATGGTTTGGTAACAAGTTCTGTAATGTCATATTTTTATTTTTTTTATCAGGTTTCATCTTATGTTTATTTATTTATTTATTTTTTTATGCTTCTGTCAGTGATCAACTGCTGTGTTGCTTTTGTTGTAGATAAAGTCGGGGGTGAGCTAATATAAGTATCTACTTCTGCTTACTCCTTTTGAGCTCTGTGCAAATCTTATATATGATAAATGTGATCATTTACTTTCTTTCTTGTACCTGCTCAAATAAACTTCATTCTTTCATTCATTACTTTTTTATTGTCAGTCGAAGTAGTAAAATCATGGACCCTTTGATCGGCCGACATGAGTTAAAAAAAAACAAAACAAAAAAAACACTGCTGCGTCAAACAGGTTAAAGTCCAGGTGGGACGAGAGACGAGGCCCGAGATACGATATGTTAACATTTGTTTGTCAGTGACTCTTATTCCCAGGCTCCCATTTTATTTGTGTTTGGGCAAAAGTTCAATTTGCAGAACATCATTTTCTGAACCAGAAATCTAGCAGACCCATCATGAAGTGCACAAAACAAAGACTGTATATATAAGTGGATGTAGCTAACCTGCTAGCTGCCGCGAATAAGGCGAGATCATGGACGTGCTTCCGGTTCCATCGACTCTGGCTCCAATTCACTTCACAATGAAAAACTGTCACCCCTCTGTCTGTAACTGCTGCAGTGAGCTTTGTCATTTTGGTCTTAAATGTTCATATTAACTCGCTCTACATGATCCTGGTGTTTTTATTTCACTATTTTGTCTTTAAATCAAAATATGAACATTAATAAGAGAAAAAGCAGGCACCTTCATTCTCTGAGGTCGCTCCTGCTAAACCAGCGGTGCAGGTGGGAAGGGGCGTTACCTTCAACAGCCTCGCTCCTGATTGGCTCTTTGGTTGCTATGATACTCGTGGTCAGAGTTCCAAATATGGACCTCAGCTCAAAATTGTCGGCTATAACTGCTCCAGCCTCGATGAGCTTCATTTGACTGGAGCCGGTGATGTCACACTCACTTAGTCACTTCTTTATACAGTCTATGGTACAAACTCCACAAAATGCTCATGTTTTTATGTAGCACTTTTCCACCGTCTAGACACTTAAAGCACTTTACATGAAGGAACCGCTCACCCATTCACACACACATTCATACACCAGTGTACACAGACACTGGAATCACACCGACAACCTGTGGGTCAGTGGATATGACTCTACTGATGATGTTTATGTCGAGATGGGATTCAAACCACCAGCCTTCAGATCAGTGCACAAACACTCTACCAACTGAGCCACTGTCTCATCTATGGAGTTAACAGAGTGTTTTTCAAAAAGTTCTAGCACAGACGTCTGAGATGGTTGGATATGACGTACAGGTTTTTTCCTCTGAGAGGAGGTGTAGAGATAAAGAGAGTGTGAAATATGAGAGCGTGACACTGGCTGATAGTGAGTTTCCTTCACTCTTGGGCCTCTGTGGTTCAAGGCTCTGAACAGCAGCTCTGAGCTGCACACGCTTCAAAACATGTCAGATCAAACTGATTTCACCTGCAGACCATGTTCTGTAAAAATGTGAAATGGCCCCTGTTTTCATATTTATGACCAACTCAAGAAGACGACATCACTGCTGCACATAATGCTCCTCATTAATGAGGACTAACCTTAACCCTAACGAGCAGACTTCAGAGCACACGGAGCACACGGCCCTCGAGCTACAGTCACACCACAAACATATTATATTGTTAAACCATTGGCCAATGGGCCAGATTTGGCCCGTGGGCCGCCTACTGATGACCCCTGTCATATCAGCTCTGCCTGAATAGAAACAGGCCGACTGTGTGAGCAAAACTACAGTCCTATTGTAAACTACAGGCACCAACTCCTGTTATAGTCCTGGTCTGGTCCTGGTCTGGTTATTTTATGATCTATGTTATAATGTTCTTCTCTCACACAGAAAACACTCTGTTCCACCTTGTGATGTCATCATGTGGTAAAACGGGAAGTGCTCCACTGTGTTTTTAAAGTCCATTCACCTTCACTTGAATCATTTACATCATTTCATCTCCACTGAACTAAAGCTAAAAGGAGCAGTTAACATGACAACTACCACTTCATGACATCACAAGGTGGAACAGAGCATTTAGAGCTTTGGAGATGTTACAGACTAATAATAAAGAGTTACTCAAACATGTGAATGAAACAAAACACAAGTGGAAGTGTGTTTTTGATGAAGAAACAACATCCTAACACGGCTCACAGCACATGATCCATTTTGTGTAATATAGGACCTTTAATCACATCAGCAAATGGTCCAAACGCAGAGACTGACCGTGGGGGACGTCTGGACACAGACACACTGGACATCGCTCCTCACTGGTTTAGTTTAGTCACAGTTTTGAAAAAGTGTGAACATTCAAACACTTATTTGAATTATAAAAAAACATCAGATTATGACGATGTTCTTTAGTTTTACCAAGAAACCCCACAAACGATGAACAGATAAGAATGTGTTTAAAACAGGAAACTCTTAAAGACACGTCTCAGTGCTGGTTTAGTCCTGGTTTAGACCTGGTTTAGACCTGGTTCAGTCCTGGTTCAGTCCTGGTTTAGACCTGGTTTAGTCCTGGTTTAGACCTGGTTCTGTCCTGGTTTGTTCCTGGTCATGGCTCTGGGAGCACTGGTCCTGGTCTGGTTCGTCTACACTTTGGGTAAGTGAGACTTGTTTGTTCATTTCCATCACACTCGTTCTTTACAAACACATTTCTTTCCTTTTCTTTTTCAGACTTAATGAGCTGGTTTCATGTGTTTCTTAAATCTCATTATTGTTGTGGATCCTGGTCTTTGTCCAGATGACTCCATAAATGAACTCCTTTCACTGCTTCGTTCCATATTCTTGGTTCTGAATCTGTTTGAACACTTGTTCCTTTTAGGCTGTAGTAACTTGTTCTTATCTCAAAGAGTCTTTGAATGTTTTACAGGTGATACATGGCACTTTGCTTTATACATGACTTTAGGACACTTCAATCAACAATATCATGACCTTAGTGTAACTTTGACAAATACTGGGTTAGACGGCTCTCTATAAAGACTGTGATGTTTTCGGGTGATACTTTTACTTTTACTTGAGTATTTTCTTTGCTCTGGTGTCTGTACTTTTACTGAAGTAACAAGATGGAGTACTTCTTCCACCACTGTTTATTTGTCAAAGTGTCTTTTGGCCCCACACTGCAGCTACTTCAGTCTTAGGGGAACTGGCTCGTGTCTGAAACTGTCTCTGCACTTGTGAAAATAAATGTACATTTATTTCATAAAAAGTGTTTCTAAAGTCAAAACACAGCCTGATCAGACGGGGCCATAGTGAGCTTCCTGTTTCCATCACACTCATGAAACCAGCCTGTGGCTTTAATGAGCCCAAACAGCCGCCATTTTGTGTGAAGCTCTGTGTCATGTGACCAACAACCGCCATTTTGTGACTTTTGTGTGTGCAGGGCTCCTGGCAGAAGACAACAGCTCAGGTAAAGACACTCACACACCAGGATAACCACTCTGCCACAGTAACACAGGGAGAACATGCACACTCCACTCAGATCAGGAGTCTAACCCACAACCTCCTGGTGAGAGGGAGGAGGCAGGATAACCACTCTGCCACAGTGTCTGTGTGATCCCTCAGTCGTCCAGGTGGGATATATATAAACAGAAATAGCTAACATGCTAGCTGCTGCGTTCCAAACAGGGAGTGATCACTTTTGGCTCCATTGTTTTACATGTAAAAATTGGGGCCCCTCTCTCTGTAACTGCTGCTGTCAGACTTGTCATTTAGTTTTGAATTGTTTGTATTAACCTGCTCTACATGATCCTAGTGGGTTTTTTGTTTTTGTTTTTTTTTCTCCACAATTGTGTCTTTAAATCAGGAAATATTAATAACAGACAAATCGGGCGACATCTTTCTCTGAGGTCACGCTAGTGTTAGAACCAGGTTTGATTGACAGCGTTGCTAAGCGCCTATTCCCTGCTTCCCAGTGGTGTGGACGGGAAGGGGCGTTACCTTCATCAGCCTCGTTCTGGATTGGCTGTTTGGTTGCTATGATACTCATGGTCATAATTCCAAAATGGAGGTCAGTTCCAAGTTGGTCGCCTCTTTTTATTGGTTCCGTAACATTGAACGGTCGGAATAGGGTTTCATTTTTTTAAAAGAACTGGATCTTTCTCTTTTTCATTTTTATGCATTTTTATCCTGATGCTGAACCAATGCAAGAATCATTACCCAGAGCTCATGACCATAGGTGAGGGTAGGAAGGTAGATTGACCGGTAAATCGAGAGCTTTGCCTTTCGACTCAGCTCCTTCTTTACCACAACGGACTGATACAGCGACCCCATCACTGCAGACGCTGCACCGATCCGCCTGTCAATCTCGCATTCCATCCTTCCCTCACTCGTGAACAAGACCCCGAGATACTTGAACTCCTCCACTTGAGGCAAGGGCTCACCAGACACCCAGAGAGGGCAAACCACCTTTTTCCGGTCGAGAACCATGGCCTCAGATTTGAAAGAGCTGATTCTCATCCCAGCCGCTTCACACTCGGATGCAAACCGCCCCAGTGCCTGCTGCAGGTCCTGATGAAGCCACCAGGACAACATCATCTGCAAACAGCAGAGATGAGATCCTGTGGTTCCCGAACCAGACCCCCTCCAGCCCCTGACTGCGCCTAGAAATTCTGTCCATAAATACAATGAACAGAACTGGTGACAAAGGGCAGCCCTGGCGGAGTCCAACATGTAACGGGAACAAGTCTGACTTACTGCCGGCAATGTGAACACAGCTCCTGCTCCGGTCATACAGGGAACGGACAGCCCTTAGCAAAGGGCCCCGGACCCCATACTCCCGGAGCACCCCCCACAGGACACCACGAGGGACACGGTGGACTGCCTTCTCCAGATCCACAAAACACATGTGGACTGGTTGGGCAAACTCCCATGAACCCTCGAGCACCCGATGGAGAATGTAGAGCTGGTCCAGTGTTCCACGACCGGGACAAAAACCACACTGCTCCTCCTGAATCCGAGGTTCGACTATCGGTCGGATTCTCCTCTCCAGTACCCTGGAATAGACCTTACCGGAAAGGCTGAGGAGTGTGATTCGCCTAT
The DNA here is from genome assembly GCA_019594935.1 of Periophthalmus modestus. Taxonomy (NCBI): domain Eukaryota; kingdom Metazoa; phylum Chordata; class Actinopteri; order Gobiiformes; family Gobiidae; genus Periophthalmus; species Periophthalmus modestus. Next base: position 922,548 of record JAIEZT010000009.1, read on the forward strand.
AATTGGAACACACCCTCCGGTCCCTCTTCTTATACAGAGGGACCACCACCCCGGTCTGCCAGTCCAGAGGTAACGTCCCCGACCGCCACGCAATGTTGTAGAGACGTGTCAGCCAAGACAGCTCCACAACATCCAGAGACTTAAGGTACTCGAGATGGATCTCATCAACGCCCGGAGCCTTGCCACCGAGTAGCTTGCCAACCACCTCAGTGACTTTGGCCAGGGTGATGGATGAGTCCGCCTCCAGGTCCCCAGTCTCTGCTTCCTCCTCAGAAGACGTGACAGTGGGATTGAGGAGATCCTCAAAGTATTCCTTCCACCGCCCAACAACATCCCCAGTCAAGGTCAGCAGCTCTCCACCCGCACCGTAAACAGTGTTGGTGAAGCACTGCTTCCCCCTCCTGAGGCGCCGGACGGTTTGCCAGAATTTCTTTGAGGCCATCCGATAGTCCTCCTCCATGGCCTCCCCGAACAACCCCGAGTTTTTTCCTCCACGATAGCACGAGCCGCGGCACGCTTGGCTCGCCGATACTCATCAGCTGCCTCAGGAGTCCCACAAGCCAACAAGGCTCAGTAGGACTCCTTCTTCAGCCTGAGAGCATCCCTTACTTCCGGCGTCCACCACCAGGTTCGGGGATTGCCGCCGCGACAAGCACCGCAGACCTTACGACCACAGCTACGAGCAGCCGCATCAACAATGGAGGTGGAGAACATGGCCCACTCGGAGTCCATGTCCCCAGCCTCCCCCGGGATCAGAGAAAAGCTCTCCCGGTGGTGCGAATTGAAGACCCCCTGACAGAAGGCTCCGCCAGACGTTCCCAACAGACCCTCACGATACGCTTGGGCCTGCCAGGTCTATCCGGCTTCCTCCTCCAACTCACAACCAGGTGGTGATCAGTTGACAGCTCTGCCCCTCTCTTCACCCGAGTGTCCAAAACACGCGGCCGGAGGTCAGATGAGACGGCTACAAAGTCGATCATCGACTTCCGACCTAGGGTGTCCTGGTGCCATGTGCACTGATGGACACCCTTGTGTTTGAACATGGTGTTCGTTATGGACAAACTGTGACTAGCACAGAAGTCCAGTAACAAAACACCGCTCGGGTTCAGATCAGGGAGGCTGTTCTTCCCAATCACACCCCTCCAGGTGTCACTGTCGTCACCCACATGGGCATTGAAGTCCCCCAGGAGAACAATGGAGTCCCTGGGGGGTGCACCGTCTAGTACCTCCCCCAGGGACTCCAAGAAGGCCGGGTACTCTGCACTGCTGTTTGGCCCGTAGGCGCAAAGACGCGACCCTCTCGTTCACCGGGGTGAACTCCAGCACGTGGCGGCTGAGCTGTGGGGCAATGAGCAAACCCACATCAGCTCGCCGCCTCTCCCCACGGGCAACGCCAGAGAAATGGAGAGTCCAGCCCCTCTCAAGGAGTTGGGTTCCAGAGCCCAAGCTGTGCGTGGAGGTGAGGCTATATCTAGTCGATAACGCTCAACCTCCGGCAGAAGCTCAGGCTCCTTCCCCCCCATCAAGGTGACATCCTCAGGCACTCGCTTTCGAGCACCCACCCCAGGCCTGGCTCCAGGGTAGGGCCCCGGTGACGCCGGTCCGGGCAACGTAACTGGCCTTGGTTTTAGTCTCTTCATAAAGGGCTTCTGAACCGCTCTTAGTCCGACCCATCCCCCTGGACCCGTTAGCCATGAGTGACCCTACCAGGGGCATGAAGCCCGGATCATTCGGGTGCTCAAACCCCTCCACCACGTTAAGGTGGCGGTTCAGGGAGGGGTATTATTATTATCTATTTTCAATCTAAATATAATGTTGAATAACAACAATGATCATGATATTTTTTTTTCATTATAATTATTATTGTTGTTATTATTCAACATTTGATTTAGATTCATAATTCCAAAGTGTAAACTCTCTCACTCTCAGTTTGAACCATCTTAAATAAATCTCAATTTTCTCTGTGATTAGTTTGTATAAAATGAGTTCTCACATTGGCCTCTGTCATATAAATAAATAGTGAAAGAGTCAGTCTTTTCAATGGCTCTTTGAAATGAAATGATTCATAAGATTCAGAACCCATGAAAGAGTCAAAAGTCTCATCACTAACTGGAGCCAAACACTGTGGGTGACGTCACACTCACTTCGTCTGTTTCTTTATACAGTCTGTGGTTTCTCAGCAAACAAATATATGATTATATTTAAAAATGAGGAAATAGACAGGACTGGCCTCCTTCCATCTCCTGACTGTCTTTTCACTACAAAACTGAATCAAAACAGATTATTTTTTAAATCTCAGAAGCGAAATTTTCTTTTGATGTGCCCCAGTAACAAAAAGAACACATGCACAGGTAAAGGGGCGGGGCCTCACTGCTCAGGTAAAGGGGCGGGGCCTCACTGCTCAGGTAAAGGGGCGGGGCTCACTTTCTCTTTTCTGTTCAGAGCCGCTCAGGCTGGTGGGAGGGGCCAGTCGCTGTGCTGGGACTGTGGAGGTGAGACACAGAGGAGAGTGGAGACGGGGGCATGAGCCCTATGGACACTGGAACCTGGAGGACACAGCTGCTGTTTGCAGACACCTGGACTGTGGCTCTGCTGTTTATGGAGAAGAGAGAGAGGATTTTCCAGAGAGTCCAGTGTGGAGAGTCTCATCTGACTGTGTGAAGAAGTCTGCAGTGAGAGACTGTGTCTTTGATTCATCCTCCTCTTCCTCAGGTGTGGAGGTGGTGTGTTCAGGTAAAAGTCTGATCTTACATTTTTATGTTCCTCAGATCCTTTCTTCTAGTCTCTTTCTCAGCACAAACACACACACTCACAGAGGAGGCGGGGCCTCACACAGAGGAGGCGGGGCCTCACACAGAGGAGGCGGGGCCTCACACAGAGAAGGCGAGGCCTCACACAGAGGGGGCGGGGCCTCTGTGTGTGTGTTCTGGACATGAGGAGGAGAGTCCTGGTGAACACAGAGCACGATGGAGACGAGTCCAAGTGTGTGAGTTTAGAAACTCTCCAAAAAGAGTCTGTGATCACAGAGAAACGGCTAAAGTCTGAAACCCAGAGTGACGCTAAAAACATGATTAAATATGTTCACGGAGGATTAGCTCTGTCAGCAGCAAAGAGACAAGTTTAGGCTCGAGTCTGTCATGTTTACTTTGAAAACTACAGAGAGATTCACTTCTCACGAGTTTAGTAACAAGTGAACTAGGACTAAACCAGGACTAAACCAGGACTAAACCAGGACTAAACCAGGACTGAACCAGGACTAAACCAGGACTGAACCAAGACTAAACCAGGACTAAACCATTACTAAACCAGGACTAAACCAGGACTGAACCAGAACTAAACCAGAACTAAACCAGGACTGAACCAGGACTAAACCAGGATTGAACCAGGACTAAACCAGGACTAAACCAGGACTAAACCAGGAGTAAACCAGGACTAAAGATGAGGACATCTCTCAGATGTGTCTCACATAAATGCAGCATGTCTCCTATTGGCTCAGAGCAGTGATGTCACAGCCCTGTGTGTGTCCTATTGGCTCAGAGCGGTGATGTCACACATGTGTGTCCACAGACTCGGTGCGTCTGGTCTCGGGGCCCAGTCTGTGCTCAGGATCAGTGCAGATCTGGGACCAGTCCTGGACCTGGGTCTGTGAAGGGGCCTTGGACCAGCAGGGGGCAGAGGTGCTGTGCAGGGAGCTGGGCTGTGGGGCTCCTTCTCTCCTCCAGGGGGCGCTCTCTCCTCTGGAGCAGATGTTCCACTGTGAGGGCCATGAGTCTGCTCTGATGGACTGTCCCCGCTCCGACTCAGAGACCTGCTCCTCTGCAGCCGCTGTCAACCTCACCTGCTCAGGTAAAGGGGCGGGGCTTCACTGCTCAGGTAAAGGGGCGGGGCTCACTCTGTCTCCTGTCTGTTCAGAGCTTAGGCTGGTGGGAGGGGCCAGTCGCTGTGCTGGGACTGTGGAGGTGAGACTCAGAGGAGAGTGGAGACGGGTGGAGCCCTATTTGCTCTCTAGACCCTGGGTCCTGGAGGACACAGCTGCTGTTTGCAGACACCTGGACTGTGGCTCTGCTCTTTATGGAGCAGAGAGAAATGATTTTCCAGAGAGTCCAGTGTGGAGAGTCTCATCTGACTGTGTGAAGAAGTCTGCAGTGAGAAACTGTGTCTTTGGTTCATCCTCTTCTTCCTCGGGTCTGGATGTGAAGTGTTCAGGTAAAAATCAGATCTTACATTTTTATAATCCTCAGATGTTTTTTTCTAGTGTCTCTCTCACTATACACACACACACACAGACACACTCACTATACACACACAGACACACACAAACACAAACACAGAGGGGGCAGGGCCTCACACAGAGGGGGCGGGGCCTCTGTGTGTGTGTTCTGGACATGAGGAGGAGAGTCCTCGTGAACACAGAGCACGACAGAGACGAGTCCAAGTGTGTGAGTTTAGAAACTCTCCAAAAAGAGTCTGTGATCACAGAGAAACGGCTAAAGTCTGAAACCCAGAGTGACGCTAAAAACATGATTAAATATGTTCACGGAGGATTACCTCTGTCAGCAGCAAAGAGACAAGTTTAGGCTCGTGTCTGTCATGTTTACTTTGAAAACTACAGAGAGATTCACTTCTCACGAGTTTAGTAACAAGTGAACCAGGACTAAACCAGGACTGAACCAGGACTAAACCAGGACTAAACCAGGATTGCACCAGGACTAAACCAGGACTAAACCAGGTCTAAACCAGGACTGCACCAGGACTAAACCAGGACTAAACCAGGATTTAACCAGGACTAAACCAGGACTGAACCAGGATTTAACCAGGGCTAAACCAGGACTGAACCAGGACTAAACCACGACTAAACCAGGACTGAACCAGGACTTAACCTGGACTAAACCAGGACTAAACCAGGACTAAAGAGAAGGACATCTCTCAGATGTGTCTCACATAAATGCAGCATGTGTCCTATTGGCTCAGAGCGGTGATGTCACAGCCCTGTGTGTGTCCTATTGGCTCAGAGTGGTGATGTCACACATGTGTGTCCACAGACTCGGTGCGTCTGGTCTCGGGGCCCAGTCTGTGCTCAGGATCAGTGCAGATCTGGGACCAGTCCTGGACCTGGGTCTGTGAAGGGGCCTTGGACCAGCAGGGGGCAGAGGTGCTGTGCAGGGAGCTGGGCTGTGGGGCTCCTTCTCTCCTCCAGAGGGCGCTCTCTCCTCTGGAGCAGATGTTCCACTGTGAGGGCCATGAGTCTGCTCTGATGGACTGTCCCCGCTCCGACTCAGAGACCTGCTCCTCTGGAGCCGCTGTCAACCTCACCTGCTCAGGTAAAGGGGCGGAGCTCACTGCTCAGGTAAAGGGGTGGGGCTCACTCTGTCTCTTTTCTTTTCAGAGCAACTCAGGCTTGTGGGAGGGGCCAGTCGCTGTGCTGGGACTGTGGAGGTGAGACACAGAGGAGAGAGCAGGCAGGTGGAGCCCTTTGGACCCTGGGTCCTGGAGGACACAGCTGCTGTTTGCAGAGACCTGGACTGTGGCTCTGCTGTTTATGGAGAAAAGAGACGTGATTTTCCAGAGAGTCCAGTGTGGAGAGTCTCATCTGACTGTGTGAAGAAGTCTGCAGTGAGACACTGTGTCGATGGTTCATTCTCCTCTTCCTCGGGTCTGGATGTGAAGTGTTCAGGTAAAATTCTGATTTTACATCTTTATGTTCCTCAGAATTGTTTTTCTAGTTTCTCTCTCAGCACACACAGAGGGGGCGGGGCCTCTGCGTGTGTGTCTCTGGACATGAGGAGGAGAGTCCTGGTGAACACAGAGCACGACAGAGACGAGTCCAAGTGTGTGAGTTTTGAAACTCTCCAAAAAGAGAGTTTCAAGCCAAGTTTAGGCTCGTGTCTGTCATGTTTACTTTGAAAACTACAGAGAGGTTCACTTCTCACGAGTTTAGTAACAAGTGAACTAGGACTAAACCAGGACAGAACCAGGACTGAACCAAGACTAAACCAGGACTGAACCAGAACTGAACCAAAACTAAATGAGGACTGAATCAGGACTAAAGAGGAGGACATCTTTCATATGCGTCTCACATAAATGCAGCATGTGTCCTATTGGCTCAGAGCGGTGATGTCACAGCCCTGTGTGTGTGCTATTGGCTCAGAGCGGTGATGTCACAGCCCTGTGTGTGTCCTATTGGCTCAGAGCGGTGATGTCACACATGTGTGTCCACAGACTCGGTGCGTCTGGTCTCGGGGCCCAGTCTGTGCTCAGGATCAGTGCAGATCTGGGACCAGTCCTGGACCTGGGTCTGTGAAGGGGCCTTGGACCAGCAAGGGGCAGAGGTGCTGTGCAGGGAGCTGGGCTGTGGGGCTCCTTCTCTCCTCCAGGGGGGCTCTCTCCCTTGGAGCAGACGTTCCACTGTGAGGGCCATGAGTCTGCTCTGATGGACTGTCCCCGCTCCGACTCAGAGACCTGCTCCTCTGGAGCCGCTGTTAACCTCACCTGCTCAGGTAAGAAGGCGGAGCTCACTGCCCAATTAAAGGGGAGGGGCTTCATTGCTCATGTAAGATAAGGCAAGGCATGTTTATTTAAGTAATTCATAGTTCTCTACAGAATAAGAAAGACATTAAAATCACAACACAACAAATCAAAACATAAATAATCCCAAATAATCATCATAAAATCTACATTAAAGGAGAAAAGTGCAGAATATAAACCTTTCAGTCATATGCACAGCTAAACAAAACTGTTTTGTGCCTGGATTTAAACATGGTCACAGTCGAGGCCTGTCTCACATCTTCTGGAAGACTGTTCCAGGTTTTAGTTGCACAAAACTGAAACGCTGATTCCCCATGTCTAGTCCTGACTCTGGCACCAGCAGGAGGCCGGTCCCTGAAGCCCTCAGAGTGTGTTCTTTGGTGATGGCCCATGAAGAGACTTGTTCACAAGCAGAGCTGCTTTAAAGTCTATTCTCTGAGTCACAGGAGCCAGTGCAGAGACCTGGACACAAGACCCATGTCTGAAGTTCTTCCTGGTTCTAATCCAAGCAGCAGTGTTCTGGATGTACTGCAACTGTATTAACGCACATTTGGAGAGGCCAGTGAGCAGGACATTACAGTAGTCTAACCTACTGGAGACAAATGCATGGATAAGTCTCTCCAAGTCTGGTTTTGACAGTAAACCTTTGATTTCTGCAATGTTTTTTTAAGCGGTAAAAAGCTTCTAGATTTCTAGCCTTATTTGAAGGTTTTAGAGAGACAGACTGGAGGTGACTGCTGACACTTTCTGTTTCTGTGTCTGAGTTTAGCTAGTCAAAGGCAGCACTCAGATTTAACAGGATCAAGACTGACATTTTGCCTGCATCAGTGTTTAAGTGGATATCATTTGTCACCTTGATAAGAGCCGTCTCAGTGCTGTGGTGGGGTCTAAAACCTGAGGGGAAAGCATCAATGGAGTTGTTCATTTGTAGAAAGTTAATAACCTGTTCATAAACTAATTTGTCAAGGACTTTGCCTAAAAACGGCAGATTTGAGATTGGTCTGTAATTGTTCAATATCGTGGTATCAAGACTGCTCTTCTTTAGGAGAGGCTTGATAACCACAATTGTCAAAGCTCTTGGGAATGTTCCAGATTGATTTGACATGTTAACAATGCAAAAGTCCTGGAAACACGGTCCGAGGTCCGAGCGGGACGAGGAGCAGGACAAGGAGCAGGACGAGGAGCAGGATGAGGAGCAGGATGAGGAGCGGGACAAGGAGCGGGACAAGGAGCAGGATGAGGAGCGGGACAAGGAATGGGACGAGAAGCCGGACAACAAGCTGGACAAGAAGCGGGACTAGTAGCGGGACGAAAAGCGGGACGAGAAGCGAGACGAGGAGCAGGGCGAGGAGCCGAAGAGACGAGGCAGTCCCTGGACGAAGGACAGTGTCCAGCGGAGCTGCAACGGTCCAGACAAGGAGGAGGAGACACGATGAGATCCCGGTACGGAAGACAGTGTCCAGCAGAGCTGCAACGGTCCTCAGTATCCAAACGGAGGGCTCCCACGACACAAGAAGGTGGGGTGATGGGTTCTTCAGAGGTGGTAGCCCCTCCAGCAGGTGACAGGGCTGATTATAGGCAACGGGCGTGGCAAGAGGAGCTCCACCCCGACACCCTCCTCCGGGCCCAGTCAATGGTAGGGTTATGGGTCTTAAGCCATGGGTAACCCAGGACCAACGGAGAGGGAGGGGAGGAGATCACGTGGAAGCTGCAGGATTCATGGTGGTTGCCAGATAAAATCAAAGTGACTGGTGACTTAAAGTTGTCCGTTAAGAGCTAGTGCAGTGAGAGGGCGCTCCAATGACTCCAGAGCTAGTCCCCACTGCTCGGCCACCCGCCGATCAATAAAGTCCTCCCCGGCTCCGGAATCGACGAGGGCTAAAACAGGTAAAGTCACTGAGCGAAAACACAGCATGGCCTGAGGCTGGATCTTATTGTCCTTCTCTGGGATAGAAGGTTGACCCACCAGTACTCCCAGTGCTAATGGTGGGCACCCCCTTGTGAAATGTCCCCGTTTGACGCAGTACAGGCATTCCCCCGCCTGGCGGTGTTGCAGACGTTCCCCATCAGACAAGTGCGCTCGATCCAACTGCATAGGTTCCTCGATGGGCGGGGAAGAGGAGCGTACCTTGGTCCGAGCATGCGAATGGTGTCCCTCCCTCTGGTGCGTCTGCAAGTGGTCGTCCATCTGGTTGGCTAGTGAAATCAGAGACCTCAGGTCAGGAGCCGGTGCAGTGGAGCGTACCTCGGTCCGGTCTGGCGAATGGCGTCTCTTGCCCTGGCACGTCTGCAAATGGTTATCTATCCTGTTCGTTAGGGCACTCAGAGTTCTCAAGTCGGGAGGCTCGTCACGGGAAACTAGTTCGTCCTTTAGTCAGTCGTTAAGTCCCCTGGGTCAGGCTCAGCAGGCGGGAAGCAACGTCCGCCTGGTAATGCAGGTGATCAAAGACCAGTTTAAATTCTCAAAAAATTCTCAAAGTTCACCTGATTTGAAACAGTCTTAGCAAACTTAGCCTCTGCCCACTTGAGAGCTCTCCCTCTCAAAAGTCCACAGATGTAGCGAGTCTTTGCAGCGTCAGAAATAAAATGGGCTGGGCACTGCTGAAACATAGACATGCACTGAAACAAGAAACCCCGACAGAGGCTGGGCTGACCTGAATAAGGATCCGAGTCCGTGCCCCTCAACTCCAGGGGGCTCGATGGTGCCGTGGCCCCGGTGGTGGTTACGGCGGATGAAGCCAAGGGCACAGTAGCTTGAGTTGGGCCACCTGCTGGGAAAGAGACTGGTTGCACTCCAACAGGGTCTGAATGGTTTGGTCGTGTTGTCCGGTGATTACTTTGTGGTGTGTGACCGCCGGGAGGAGCGTTGGATCCGGCTCCGAGTACGCTTGGTCCATCTTTGGCCAGATAATTCTGTTGTAATGCAGGCAGGTTGGACCAAGAGATGCAGGACTCGGGGAATGGTTTAGTGTTTATTTACAATAAGTGATAAATTGAACAACAATGAAGGTAGACCTGGGGATGAGCGGTGGGCGAGGTGCAGGCCAGGGTCCAGGGGCGGAACGTGGAGAGCAGAGGATACGACGGTGGGGCAGTTCTGGAACAGGGAGCAGAGTGCGAGACAGGGTCCGGGGACGTGAAGTGCAGGGACGGAGACAAGGCGAGCAGAGCCAGAGCGAGGAGCAGAGTGCGAGACAGGGTCCAATGACGAGGAGCGCAGAGACAAACAAGACAGACTGTACCAGGGCTGGGAAGCAGGGTTGGAGCAGAGCCAGGAGCGAGAGAGCTGCGACGGTCCAGGGAGCAAGATCTGGAGGGTAGCCAAAAAATCCAATAAGCAAGGCAACAGAGAGCAAAATACAAAAAGCAAGGACAAGCAAGATAGTCACGTTGACACGCGGATGATCTGGCACCCGAGTGTTAGGTCCTGGCTCCTCTTATCCACACAGGTGGCGTTGATTGCGCTGATGAGTTCCAGGTGCGCGCAGGAGGAGCCAGGAACTCCGGCCAGCTCCAGACTCAGGCCGTGTCCCAATTCGCCAAAATGCCCTTAAAATCACCGTTCGAGGTGTGCGTTGAAGGGCATTACGTCATTTCCGGCGCGACATGGGCTGTCCCATTTCAACGCACTCAACGAGAGCGGACGAAAATTTCCCCTGCGTTTCCATGGAGACCGACCGTAGCTGAAGCGTCCATCCACGCAGACTTCGCGCACTGCTATATCTCATCTTGCACCGCGCCTACGCAGAAAATAGAAGAAAATGTTCGTCCGCTACGCAGCACACGCTCAAATGTCCGTACTGGTTTATGTCACCGACAACAATGAGACATGAAACTGTTAAATCTGAATAAAGATCTGTACAGTTTGAGGATTAAAAACCTGAGCAGCTCTGACACAATCAGGTTTATTTTACAGAACTTTCTTCTGGGCTGGTTTGAGGAAACAAAAAAGTGACACTGAATAAAGAAATGTGCAGTTATTCCCAGACAAAAATAATAACAATTATAATAATAATAATAATAATAATGAATTATTGTGATTAAAAAATATTATTGCAATAATAAGAATAATGTAAGAAAGTTTGTTTCTGTAAGAGTCAAAGAGGAACAAGAGTCTGAAACATAAAGTCAGAAGGTTTAATGAGTTCCACAGGTAAAGTGAACAATGAAACAACGGACTCAGGAAAGGATAGAAGAGTCTGAGATGTGACTGTGACAGATTTTATAGGGTCCCCCAGAGTGTGTGTGTGTGTGTGTGTGTGTGTGTGTGTGTGTGTGTGTGGTGGCACGTGTCATTTACTTTCGCATTACTAAATCAAGATATCAGTTTGATGTAGTGTTGCACTGCTAGAAAATACCTTACAATAATAAAATAAAATGACCTGGCCAGGCATAGAAGGACAACAGCGCCCTGTACTGGTATTAAAGTGGTTTATCATTTATGTGTCTCCTCTGAACAGAAACTGCAGGACCAGCTGCTGGTTTGGGAATGAACAGACCCGTTTCAAAGAAGAAACATAGCTCTTTCTGATCAGACACATATATATATACGTGTATATATATATATATATATATATATATATATATATATATATATATATATATATATATATATATATATATATATATATATATATATATATATACATATATATATATACATATACATATATATATATATATATATATATATATATATATATATATATATATATATATATATGTATATATGTATGTATGTATATATATATGTGTGTATATATATATATATATATATATATATATATATTGGCCTGTAACATGTAGCATGAATATGCTAATTACACAAATTGTTTTCCAATGCATTAATTTAATTAATAATGAATTTATGAAGTTCAGTTAAATAAACACAGCAGAAAAACTCACATTCAGTTTCATCAAGTGCCAAAAGATCAACAACTTGTTGAAAAGGTACATTGAACAAGGTTTACCCTTGATCACGTTCGGCGGGCCGGATTAATAAGCCCAAAGGGCCGTAGTTTGCTGTCTGGAATAAACTATCAAAGTTAGTGCATGCAACTGAAAGTATCTCAGTAAAATCATCAATAAAACTTAGACAGTGCTGGGGAGGTTTGTATATGACTAAGTAGAGTATGGATGGTAATTATTTTAGCTCCTTTTAAAGGAAACATACTCAAAAGATGAAAACACCCAAAATGACAACCCGTGAGTAACTTAATTATCTCTTAAAACGCACACACACCTCCACCTTTTTGTTTGTTTGTGTTTCAGATTCAAATTTGAAGTTGGGTAGAGTTGTTTCCACTAAAGTTGCATTACCTGTGTCTTTGTCGAGTTTGGGTGAGGGAGGGACCAGGTGAGGGCCGAGGAGGCGGAGCAGGGAGGAGTTTGGGTGAAAGACGAGGGGGGATAGATGAGTACAGGGAAGAGTTCAGCATAGTTGATGCAGAACTCTTGATCACACTCTATTGGGAGTGAGGGGAGCCATCTTAATTCCTGATCTGATGAGGCTTTATAGATGGTTGAGAAGGGCCAAGGGTGAAGGTGGGGAGGAAAAGGAGAGAAAAGAGTCCCTAGAGGGAGTAGATGTAGCAAAGGGGACCCAGGGCTGGTCTGTGGGCAGAGGAGGTGATGTGGGTGCTGCTGGGACTGAAACCTCTGTTGGGGCTGTCACAGACAGTTTCAAGGCCTGTGACGAGGGCCCTGGGGGAAGTGACACTAGAGATGAATGCTTCACTTGGGAGGGTGGTGGTGCTGCTGAATCCTTCGCTGGGGGAGATGGTCGTGCTGCTGGTGGTGACTCCTTCGCTGGGGGAGGTGGTTGTGGTAGTGGTGGTGCTGCTGGTGGTGCTGACATGTTGGCTTGGTCTCTGGATGGCGCGGTGGGAATGATTCTCTCATTCCTCTTTTCTCTCACTGGCCCAGGACCCTGTCCAGGCCGGTGTCTTAGAGCGTGGAGGAGGTTCTCCGTAAGCAGTCTCACTCCACCTCTGCTCAGGTGTGGGCCATTTCCCTTGAACAGGTCCTCTCGTTTCCAGAACAGATCAAAGTTCTCAATGTAGTACAGATCGCACACGTGTTGAACAGCCATGTGTTCAGCTGAAAGAGCCTTTTAAATTTGTTCATCTTCCTTCTGTCTATGCTGGGAAGAGGTCCACTGATAAATGTCTTAACCTCCACTATATCAAGCTCCTTGAATAAAGAAATCCCTTTTCACAGTTTCAGTCTGTTCCATTCTGTCAACTGCACCCATGTGCACAATCAGCTGTTTAACTCCTCGGTCTGTTGACAAAACTTTTGGCAGGAGTTTTGTAATCTCAAAACTGTGTAACTGGGATAGGAGCTTGTTTGGATTCCTCTGTGGCTCACATCTCTGATAACACCGTCTCGTAGCAGCAGCGTATCTCTGACCTTGACGTTTGGCACAGATTGCCTGTCTGCCAGCGCTCTTTTACTAACTTCATCGGATCTTGTTTGTGACAAAAATCCATTTTCTGTTTGTATATTAACATCAACATCAGTCTGTGAGAGTGGTAAAAATCTGTTTGTAAGCTGTATTTTGGGTGATGTAACTATATTAGCATTGGCTTTTATCAATTGTTGCGTTGGCTTGGCATTCTTGTCTTTACAAAGTTTTGGAAAAGACACTTTATCACTCAGGTTGAAAGTAGCAGTTTTTTCACCCTCTTCTCTGAAAGTAATTGTGGGCTGCTGACCACTGGAAGTCACAGACAGCATCCAGTGGAGTCCTTTTTCAGATTGTAAAACAAATACTCGTGCTTGTAGCTTATTAATTTGTTGTTCATAGTTTTGGCAGTGTTTACAGAAAGAATTCTTTTGGTTTCTTTCCCCAGACATGTCGCTGGCTCCTCAGAAAGCTTGTTAAAAAATGTAAAAAAGGTTTAAAAGTTTTGGTTTCCTTAAAAGAAAATCATAACTAAACACATTTTCCATCACTGGAAGAGGTAAAATGATTAAAAAGCAAAGCAATGAAAAAAGCGGCAAAGGCAAGCAAGGTTCATGTCTGCACTCAGAAGCAGGAAGCACAGGGTTTCACTGATCAGGTAAAGGGGCGGGGCTTCACTGCTCAGGTAAAGGGGTGGGGCTCATTCTGTCTCTTGTCTGTTCAGAGCTCAGGCTGGTGGGAGGGGCCAGTCGCTGTGCTGGGACTGTGGAGGTGAGACACGGACGAGACTGGAGACGGGTGGATGAGCCCTTGAAACTATTGACTAGGCCCTTACTACTCACTGGAATCTGGAACCCGGAGCACACAGCTGCTGTGTGCAGAGACCTGGACTGTGGCTCTGCTGTTTATGGAGAAAAGAGAGAAGATTTTCCAGAGAGTCCAGTGTGGGAGGTTTCATATACCTGTGTGAAGAAGTCGTCTGCAGTGAGAAACTGTGTCTATAGATCATCCTCCTCTTCCTCGGGTCTGGAGGTGGTGTGTTCAGGTAAAAGCCTGATCTTACATTTTTATGCTTCTCAGATGTTTTATTTCTAGTTTCTGCAGAGGAGTGTCAGATGTAAAAAGTGTATCACACACACTCCTCTGTGTCACACAGAATTATCTGTATCACACACTCCTCCGTATCACACACACTCCTCTGCATCACACTCCTCTGTGTCACACACACTCCTCTGTATCACACACTCCTCTGTATCACACACTCCTCTGTGTCACACACACTCCTCTGTATCACACACACTCCTCTGTGTCACACACACTCCTCTGTGTCACACACACTCCTCTGTATCACACACACTCCTCTGTGTCACACACTCCTCTGTATGTCACACACTCCTCTGTGTCACACACACTCCTCTGTATCACACACACTCCTCTGTGTCACACACACTCCTCTGTCTCACACACTCCTCTGTGTCACACACTCCTCTGTATCACACACACACTCTCTGTGTCACACACACACTCCTCACACACACTCCTCTGTGTCACACACACTCCTCTGTATCACACACTCCTCTGTATCACACACTCCTCTGTGTCACACACACTCCTCTGTGTCACACACACTCCACACACTCCTCTGTGTCCACACACACTCCTCTGTCACACACACTCCTCTCTGTATCACACACTCCTCTGTGTCACACACACTCCTCTGTATCTCACACACTCCTCTGTGTCACACACTCCTCTGTATCACACACACTCCTCTGTGTCACACACACTCCTCTGTGTCACACACTCCTCTGTGTCACACACTCCTCACACACACTCCTCTGTGTCACACACACTCCTCTGTGTGTCACACTCCTCTGTGTCACACCACATCCTCTGTGTCACACACACTCCTCTGTGTCACACACTCCTCACATCACACACTCCTGTGTGTGTGTCACACACACACACACACTCCTCTGTGTCACACACACTCCTCTGTGTCACACACACTCCTTGTGTCACACACACTCCTCTGTGTCACACACACTCCTCTCCTCTCTGTGTCACACACACTCCTCTGTGTCACACACACTCCTCTGTGTCACACTCCTCTGTGTCACACACACTCCTCTGTGTCACACACACTCCTCTGTCACACACTCCTCTGTGTCACACACCTCTCTGTGTCACACACTCCTCTGTGTCACACACTCCTCACACACTCCTCTGTGTCACACACTCCTCTGTGTCACACACACTCCTCTGTGTCACACACACTCCTCTGTGTCACACACACTCCTCTGTGTCACACACACTCCTCTGTGTCACTCACACTCCTCTGTGTCACACTCCTCTGTGTCACACACTCCTCTGTGTCACACACACTCCTCTGTGTCACACACACACACACTCCTCTGTGTCACACACTCCTCTGTGTCACACTCCTCTGTGTCACACACACTCCTCTGTGTCACACACTCCTCTGTGTCACACACACTCCTCTGTGTCACACTCCTCTGTGTCACACACACTCCTCTGTGTCACACACTCCTCTGTGTCACACTCCTCTGTGTCACACACTCCTCTGTGTCACACACACTCCTCTGTGTCACACTCCTCTGTGTCACACTCCTCTTCTCTTCTCCACAGACTGAACTGTCCAATCATCTCTCTCCACAGATTTACTGAATCGTCCCGGTCATCTCTCTGTCTGTGTCTGACGGGGTTTTTCCGAGGCCCTGCCGCAGGGGGTCCGGGTGCTGCTGCTGGGGTCAAAGTTCAGGGTCAAATGCTCTGTGGAGCCACAGTACCCGGGAGGCTCCTTCCAGCTCCTCTCTCCCACTGCGCCCCTCGGTCAGAACCACACCCTGCCCGCTGTCAATCACTCCGCACACTTCCTGTTCTCTGACACTGGCCCCGCCCACAAAGGAAACTACACCTGTGTTTACCACCTGCATGTGTTCAACCACAACTTCTCCTCTCAGAGCCCCAGCCTCCAGCTCTCTCTGGGAGGTACGTCCAGCAACAGCCTCATGTGAGGGTCAGGGGTCACACGGGGTCAGGTGAGGGTCAGGGGTCACACATGGTCATGTGAGGGTCACACAGGGTCATGTGAGGGTCAAGGGTCACACAAACTTATCCTGGGCCTAGTCTGGACTGATCTGGGTCTTTTTTGTTGCAGCTTCAGACTCAGACCTGATCATCAGAGTCCTGCTCATTCTACTGTTGAAGCTCCTCTACATCCTTCCAATGTTCTACTACTACTGCAAGGTACTGGGCTTTTAGACCTTGTTTAGACCTGGTTTAGTCCTGGTTTAGTCCTGGTTTAGTCCAGGTTTAGTCCTGGTTTAGTCCTGGTCACAGTCTGGTTTAGACTTTGTTTTGTGACATGTGGATGTGCTGTTTCCTGTTGTCTCAGGTCCGGACCAGAGGGGGCACTAGAGAGAAGACCTCATAGGACATGGATTTAGTCTGGTGCAGATCCACGTGAGACCTGGTCTTAGACTGGTCCAGATGTGAGCTCCTGATGCTCAGGACATTTGTGTAACTACAGAATGACGTTAAAGTGTCTGACAGGTTTCGGCGATTCTCTCATTTCCACTTCATCTGGAGGATAAAACATGTTTAAATAAAAAATATACTTTCGCGCGAATCAAGTGGCTTTGTCAAGAAAACATGAAACATT
Organism: Periophthalmus modestus; assembly: GCA_019594935.1. Lineage (NCBI taxonomy): Eukaryota > Metazoa > Chordata > Actinopteri > Gobiiformes > Gobiidae > Periophthalmus > Periophthalmus modestus. The sequence continues at coordinate 939,164 of JAIEZT010000009.1, forward strand.
TTTTTTGAAAATGGCAGAAGTAGAGTTTTATTTAGAGAGTCCCACACTGATGACATCCATGGATCTATTTTAATAAGTGGATGGTCCTGCTGTTTAGAGTTGGACTAGTGGCCACTCATTTGTACTACACCAAAAAATCCCCCCTGCCCAGAAAGGATTTTTCTCATAGAGCACAATGTAATCACAAACTGCTCGTGTTCGACTGACAGGGGCTGACAGGGGCTGACTTGTGCTGAGCAGCCACATAGTATGACATGAACATGTGAGTGATGTGAAGGAGCCAAACTGTCATGAATGAGCCGCAGGTTTAGAACATGTTTCAGAAGCTCCTGGAGGCACAAACATTAGCATTTATAATTTGTAATTTATTTATTATTCCCTTGTCTCGCTTGTCGCTCAAAGTCTCATGGAGGGTAGTTCAAGTGCACAAGGTCCATGGGCAGGACCGGATGTACTGAGCCACTAAAAGCTAAACTCGTGACATGTTCTATTTTGCACAGCCCACTGACTTCAATGGCTTCAATGACTTCCATTTTTCAGGGCTTTTTGAGGACATCACCCAGGATGCTCACACTGATGACATCACACTGATGACATCACACTGATGACATCACACTGGGAGAATTCTCTGCAAAGGTTCGGGACAATTTACACGTGATTTTAACACTTTCCATATTATTCCAAAAAAATAAAGGTTTTTTAAATATTTATCTTTGTGAAATATTAATCTCTGTGACATTTGAGGAGTTTTGGCCCAGTGTACCACATGGTTGCTTGGTAACAATTATGTAATTTCCCAGTGTGATGTCATCAGTGCGATGTCATCAGTGTGGTGTCCCATGACGTACGATCCTGTGACGTGCAGAGGCAGTGCCTCACCTGCCTCACCTGTCATCACAGAGAAAAAATAAATGAAATGGTTATATTTATCCACTGATCTGTACTATAAAATTATTTTCTTTTTAACTTTCCAATTTTAATTTTTAATTTTTTTTTTTCAAAATCACTGAATTTTTTTTCTTTTACGGTTCAAATACTGAGAAGAGACATGTGGAGAGGCACCAGCCATTCGTGCCTCACATGGACTGACTGTGCTGTAGTTCAGCAGTGACGCTGCTGCTTTAAGCGGCTGTGAAAAGGCGCCGGGTGAGGCACGTAGTTACCTGGCCTCATGGTAGGGGGCACTCGTGAGCCCAGGGATTCATGTAACTCCTGCAGAATAGGGGCCACAGAATAGTGACAGTAAGATACAGTTTAGAGTTAGCAAGTCAAGTTTAGCAATCCGTTCACTTTTTCCTTCTTGTCTGACCCTACTTTTTAAATGGAAGAAGATTACATAAGAAATTTAATGACTTTAATCCATTGAAAATTGAGGAACCAAAACCAGCTTTTTATTTCATTCTATTAGAGATATTTCATACGAACTTCAGAACTTATTATACTTATTATAATTATAATAATTACTTATTATTATTTTTAAATTATTTTTTATTCTGGCCCCAAGTCACTGGGAGAGACACTGATCCGGGGCCAAATGTACTGACACCTGGTTTATATGTTTGTAAATCTGTGACGACATCAGTGCCTCACCAGCCACGAGCCTCACCGCACGTCACTGGTGGTGTCATTATTTACAATTAGGTTAAAAAAAATGGGCGAACTGGGATTTTTTTGTGTAAAATTGTACAGTCTTAACTTTATTTTAGTAAAAATTAGTCTAACCTGTTGTAGGCACTTCAATAATATGACTGCTTCTGTTACGTTTATTTACACTCTAGTGTTTAGTTACACTCTAGTTAGTTACACTCTAGTGTTAGTTACACTCTAGTGTTTAGTTACACTCTAGTTAGTTACACTCTAGTGTTAGTTACACTCTAGTGTTTAGTTACACTATAGTTAGTTACACTCTAGTGTTAGTTACACTCTAGTGTTTAGTTACACTATAGTTAGTTACACTCTAGTCTTAGTTACACTCTAGTGTTTAGTTACGCTTTAGTTAGTTACACTCTAGTGTTTAGTTACACTCTAGTGTTAGTTACACTCTAGTGTTAGTTACACTCTAGTGTTTAGTTACACTCTAGTGTTTAGTTACACTATAGTTAGTTACACTCTAGTGTTTAGTTACACTATAGTTAGTTACACTCTAGTGTTTAGTTATGCTCTAGTTAGTTACACTCTAGTGTTAGTTACACTCTAGTGTTGGTTACACTCTAGTGTTGGTTACACTCTAGTGTTGGTTACACTCTAGTGTTAGTTACACTCTAGTGTTAGTTACACTCTAGTGTTAGTTACACTCTAGTGTTTAGTTACACTCTAGTGTTAGTTACACTCTAGTGTTTAGTTACACTATAGTTAGTTACACTCTAGTGTTTAGTTATGCTCTAGTTAGTTACACTCTAGTGTTAGTTACACTTTTTATAACCCTTCTTTTGCCTGTGTTTAGATTGTAAAATGTACTTTAGCTGATGTTTGATCAAACTGTTTGAATCCTCATGTTTTTAGAGACACTTCTGGGTCTTTAAACTTGTCCTGGAGTTACTCTGGTACTTTGGTTAAACCTGGTACGTGTGTGCTCCACACAGATATTACATCTGCATGTGTCCATATTCTCCTGATAACTCCGTGAATAAGAATAACTCCAACATGTTTATTAAATGTGTAGTAAAGGTCTGTATCACACATACATGTGGATTTTCAGAATAAATGTAAGAAATGAGTTGTAAAACACACAAATAAAACATTTAAATATGGCATTTAAACTTCTGTGTGTCATACTTTGCTCCAGCAGCAGGGGGCATAAATGTATTATAAAGGCTAGACCAGGGGTCGGCAAACTTTTTGACACATGAGCCACAATGGGTTCAAAAATTTGACAGAGGGGCGGGGCCAGGATATATATGTATGTATGACATTAGAGATTTGGCCTGTGACATGTAGCAAAGCCTTAATATGCAAGGCTCATTGTACAAATTGTTTTTCAAATACATGAATTAAATGAATTATTCATTTATTAAATTTCAGTTAAATAAATACAGCAGAAAAACTCACATTCAGTTTTATCAAGTGCCAAAAGATCAACAACTTGTTGAAAAGGTAAATTGAACAAGGTTTACCCTTATCTATTTTAGTATAATTTGGTCACGTTCGGCTTTCCAAAATCCAAAGGGCCGTGTGTGGCCCCCGGGCCGTAGTTTGCCCATGTCTGGGCTACACAGATTAGCAGAACTCAACCTAAAACAAGTTTCAGCGGCCATGTTGTGACTTCAGTATTCTATAAAAAACTCAGTCAAACCAATAGAGAGTTGTAAAAGACTTTTTTTTTTACAGGTAACTCTCTTAAATACTTGGATCATGTGACTTTTTCATATTTACTTGTTTTATGAACTTGTTTTAATGTTCTACCTAATGTGAAAACTCATGTAAAGAAATACTCAACAACTACTACAATATCTACATTTCCTGGAAGTGTGATGCTAACTGTAAGCACTGCTCTGTCTGAGGCTTGTTAGACTTTAATCTGAACTTTGTTTTATCACGATGTGACCATAAAGAACTGACTCATCTGAACTCCAACAGGTGAGCTGTTCAACACGTCCCTGTCACATAACATTACAGTCACAAGCTAGCTAGCATTAGCCAGCAGATTTTTCAGTTAGTCACAAGCTAGCTAGCATTAGCCAACAGTTTTCCAGTAAGTCATAAGCTAGCTAGCATTAGCAGACAATATTTCAGTTAGTCACAAGCTAGCACTAGCGAACAGTTTATCAGTTCAGTTAGTCACACTCTAGCTAGCATTAGCCAACAGTTGTTTTTTTCAGTTAGTCGCTCTTATAGTGACCAGACGTTCCTATCTACTCGGGAAAGTTTTGAGTCCTAAAATTGGCATAAATTGTCATTTGTTGAGCCAAAATACAGAAAATGTGTCAGATCATCTTTTTTTTTTTTTTTTTTTGCTACATAAACATGAAACGGTGTGTATACATGTGTTGTCTAAATGCCCTGTATATTTATCCACACATCAGTAAAATAAAAAAAAAAGTGAATAACACAGTGTTGTGTGTTTTGTATAACTCCGTGAGTGTTGTTCCTCTGCTGTTTGTGCTTTGTGGATGGGGGGATTGGAGCGATAAAAGAGGTGTGATGGAGGGGTTTGAGCTCTCTCTCTCCTCCCTCTTTCATCATGGAGGCAGAAGACCAGCTGTGTTTCCCTCTCATCAACAACTCGTGCAGGAAGATCCTACACTCCAGCCCAGAAGATCCTACACTCCAGCTCAGAAGATCCTACACTCCAGCCCAGAAGATCCTACACTCCAGCCCAGAAGATCCTACACTCCAGCCCAGAAGATCCTACACTCCAGCCCAGAAGATCCTACACTCCAGCCCAGAAGATCCTGCACTCCAGCTCAGAAGATCCTACACTCCACCCCAGAAGATCCTACACTCCAGCCCAGAAGATCCTACACTCCAGCCCAGAAGATCCTACACTCCAGACGCAGCTTTAGGCTTCAGCTCACCACCATCACCCTGCTCACTGTGCTGCTCCACCTGCTGCTCATCATCTCTATCGCCCACTACAGGCAGAGACCAGCCACTGCACACACACTGTTCAGAAGGCTCATGTTCCATGTATTGTAGTAACGTAAATAATAGGTATATACATTTTTTTCTTACAAATGAAATCAAGATTATTTTGAGTTTTAAAGTAGAACAGGTGTATTTGAGTTTTAAAGTAGGACAGGTGTATTTGAGTTTTAAAGTAGGATAGGTGTATTTGAGTTTTAAAGTAGGACAGGTGTATTTGAGTTTTAAAGTAGGACAGGTGTATTTGAGCTTTAAGGTAGGACAGGTGTATTTGAGTTTTAAGGTGGGACAGGTGTATTTGAGTTTTAACTTAGGACAGGTGTATTTGAGCTTTAAGGTAGGACAGCTGTATTTCAGTTTTAAAGTAGGACAGCTGTATTTGAGTTTTGAAGTAGGACAGGTGTATTTTAGTTTTAAGGTAGGATAGGTGTATTTGAGTTTTAAGGTAGGACAGGTGTATTTGAGTTTTAAGGTGGGACAGGTGTATTTGAGTTTTAAGGTAGGACAGGTGTAATTGAGTTTTAAGCTTAGGAAAGGTGTGTATTGAGTTTGGAAGGCTCAGGCAGGTGTATCATTGTCGTTTTTCAGGCATCATGGGAGTCAGGTTTCCTTCTCCTTTTTAAGTAGGACAGGTGTACATCTTGTGACTGTTTTAAGGTAGGTCAGGTGTCATAACTCAGTTAATCATTAGCTTGGGACAGCATGTACATCTTAAGAGTTACACAAACAGGTTCAAAGTACAGACATGTTTCCTTGAGATGGACAGATTTGACCAAAAATGTACATCCTCATATGAGGTTATCTAAAGAATGGACAAAGTACATACATCTGACTCGAAATCTACACAAGAATCGGACAGGTAAGAAGTTGAGTGGTTAAAGTAGATACAAAGTACAAACACACAGGAGTTTATCTGATCTTAACACAGGAGTCATACATGGAAACTCAAAGTACACCTTGAGTTTTAACATTGGAGGACATGCAAAATGGAAGACTATAAGTATGATTTATTCGTGCTACATAAAGGTGTATTTGAGTTTTAAGGTGGGACAGGTGTATTTGAGTTTTAACTTAGGACAGGTGTAATTGAGTTTTAAGGTGGGACAGGTGTATTTGAGTTTTAAGGTAGGACAGGTGTAATTGAGTTTTAAGGTGGGACAGGTGTATTTTAGTTTTAAGGTCGGACAGCTGTATTTGAGTTTTAAAGTAGGACAGGTGTATTTGAGTTTTAATGTAGGATAGGTGTATTTGAGTTTTAAGGTGGGACAGGTGTATTTGAGTTTTAAAATAGGACAGGTGTATTTGAGTTTTAAGGTAGGACAGGTGTAATTGAGTTTTAAGGTGGGACAGGTGTATTTGAGTTTTAACTTAGGACAGGTGTAATTGAGTTTTAAGGTGGGACAGGTGTATTTGAGTTTTAACTTAGGACAGGTGTATTTGAGCTTTAAGGTAGGACAGGTGTATTTGAGTTTTAAGGTAGGACAGTGTATTTGAGTTTTAAAGTAGGACAGGTGTATTTTAGTTTTAAGGTAGGATAGGTGTATTCGAGTTTTAAGGTAGGACAGGTGTATTTTAGTTTTAAGGTCAGACAGCTGTATTTGAGTTTTAAAGTAGGGCAGGTGTATTTGAGTTTTAAGGTAGGACAGGTGTATTTGAGTTTTAAGGTAGGACAGGTGTATTTGAGTTTTAAGGTAGGACAGGTGTAATTGGGTTTTAAGGTGGGACAGGTGTATTTGAGTTTTAACTTAGGACAGGTGTATTTGAGCTTTAAGGTAGGACAGGTGTATTTGAGTTTTAAAGTAGGACAGCTGTATTTGAGTTTTGAAGTAGGACAGGTGTATTTTAGTTTTAAGGTAGGATAGGTGTATTTGAGTTTTAAGGTAGGACAGGTGTATTTGAGTTTTAAGGTGGGACAGGTGTATTTGAGTTTTAAAGTAGGACAGGTGTATTTGAGTTTTAAGGTAGGACAGGTGTAATTGAGTTCTAAGGTGGGACAGGTGTATTTGAGTTTTAACTTAGGACAGGTGTCATGATCCACGTCCTGTTGTCCCTGTCTCCTGCCTTGTGTGTCTCCTCTCCCCCTCCCTCACCTGTCACTCCGGAGCTGGGCGGAGCGCTGCTCCTCCCACACGCACCTGCATCTCGTCTACGGTGATGAGCTACCACCTGTGGAGGATAAATGGGACTTGGCCCATTCATTCGATGCAAGTCCGTCCGCGTGAAAACGTAGCTATTCTGCTTACTTGGATACTGCTTGCTTATCTTTGTGAATGCTGAACAACTCCTGTTTCTCCTCCAGACCTCTGCTCCCGGATCCTCCGCATGCCTGTGCCTCTCGTCCAGCTCCCGCCTCGTCTTCCTGGTAACCTGTTTGTCTTGTCTACGCACTCAATTGCACTCGGCTCACGGCTCCTGCACTCTCACCTGCTCTCCGCTTCTGGCTCCACGTCTCCGGTCTTACCTGTGTCTCGTCCCTGGCTCCTCGTCCTGCTGTCCGGTCTTACCTGCTCCGCGTCCTGGTTCCTCGTTCCTGCTCTCCGGTCTTACCTGCTCCGCGTCCTGGCTCCTCGTTCCTGCTCTCCGGTCTTACCTGGTCCTAGTTCCCGGCTCCACGTCTCCGGTCTTACCTGTGTCTCGTCCCTGGCTCCTCGTCCTGCTCTCCGGTCTTACCTGCTCCGCGTCCTGGTTCCTGTCCTGCTCTCTCCGGTCTTACCTGCTCCGCGTCCTGGCTCCTCGTTCCTGCTCTCCGGTCTTACCTGGTCCTAGTTCCCGGCTCCACGTCCCGGTCTCCGGACTCACCTGCTTCCCGCTCCTGGCTCCTCGTCCCGCTCCCCGTCACCCTAGACTCAGCACCTTTGTTCGTGAATTATTGTCACTGCTGTAAATAAACACTGTTAAACCGCTCCTGGTCTGCACATTTGGTCCGATTCCATCACATTACGACAACAGGTGTATTTGAGTTTTAAGGTAGGACAGGTGTATTTGAGTTTTAAAGTAGGACAGGTGTATTTGAGTTTTAAAGTAGGACAGCTGTATTTGAATTTTAAAGTAGGGCAGGTGTATTTGAGTTTTAAGGTAGGACAGGTGTATTTGAGTTTTAAGGTGGGACAGGTGTATTTGAGTTTTAAAGTAGGACAGGTGTATTTTAGTTTTAAGGTCAGACAGCTGTATTTGAATTTTAAAGTAGGACAGGTGTATTTGAGTTTTAAGGTAGGACAGGTGTATTTGAGTTTTAAGGTGGGACAGGTGTAATTGAGTTTTAAAGTAGGACAGGTGTAATTTGAGTTTTAAGGTAGGACAGGTGTATTTGAGTTTTAAGGTAGGACAGGTGTATTTGAGTTTTAAGGTGGGACAGGTGTAATTGAGTTTTAAAGTAGGACAGGTATATTTGAGTTTTAAGGTAGGACAGGTGTATTTGAGTTTTAAAGTAGGACAGGTGTATTTGAGTTTTGAGGTAGCACAGGTGTATTTGAGTTTTTACTCGTGTTTTTTGAGGAACAGCAAAAACACTGTTAATCTTCAGATTTTGGTTTATGTGAAGCACAAACATTTTCTACTTAAGTCAAAGGAACTTATGTTCTTTTTGCCAAATCAGGGTGAGATTTCCTGAAAACAGCCTGGCGAGTAGTGATGGGACTTTCGGCTCTTTTATGGGAGCCGAGTCTTTTGGATCCGTTCATTTCAAAGAGCCATTCAAAAGACTGACTCCTTTACTATTTATTTATACGACAGAGGCCAATGTAAGAACTTGTTTTATACAAACTAATCACAGAGAAAAGTGAGACCACGGCTCAGATGTTTTTAAGATGGTTCAAACTGACTTTACACTTTGGAATTATCAATCTAAGTAAAATGTTTCACTACAATAATAATAATTAAAAATCTAACTGTCATTGTGCTGTCAAACATGTTTCTGTCTCTCACTCGTGTCGCTCTGCTTCTGTTCTGATTCAGTGTTAATCAGTGTGAAAGAAGAAAGAAGTGGACTAAGTGAGTGTGACGACACAACAGCGTTTGGCTCCAGTCAAATGAAGCTCATCGGGGCTGGAGCAGGTATAGGGGCCAATGTGGAGCCATGTTCCATATTTGAAACACCGACCACGAGTATCATAGCAACCACAGAGCCAATCCAGAGTGAGGCTGCTGAAGGTAACGGCCCGTCCCGCCCACACCGCTGGTCTAGCAGGGAGCGGTACTTTAGCAACACTGTCAATCAAACCTGTTGCTAACGCTAACAGGAGAGACCTCAGGGAAAAAAGGTGCCTGATTCTTCTGTTAATAATGTTCATATCTTGATTTACAGACACAATAGTGAAATAAAAACCCCAGGATCATGTACAGCGGGTTCATATGAACATTTTAAGACCAAAATGACGAGTCTGACAGCAGCAGTTACAGAGAGGGGACACAGTTTTTCAATAGATTGAATTGAATTGTTTGGAACATGTGACTAGCAGGTTTGCTATGTCCATTTATAGATTCAGTCTATGCTAGCAGGTGTTGTGGAACTTCTACAAGTTAAAAAAAACAAAAACTACTACAGTAAAACGAACTGAGAAGTCGCCTTGAATCAAAGAGTCTGATTTATTAAAGCCACAAAGAGCCACCTGTCCCTGATCTGTGTCAGTGTCAGGACATACAGCATATTTATACCACACAGACGAGAATCACATGAAACACAAAACCAGTTTAGAGCCGATAAAGGAGCAAGAAGGTCAAAACTATTCTCAGGACATTAACACTAAGACAGTGCACACAGAGCACAGCATGGGGTCAAAGGTCAAATGGATAAGACATATTTGAACTAAGAGTCAAGAAACTGGGACTAAGACGTCTGCAAACCAGTAAGAAAAGAAAGTGTATTTGTACAGCACCATTCATACACAAGGTAAATCAAAGACTTTTACAGAAAAAGAAAGACATTAAAATCACAATACAACAAATTTAAACATAAATAATCATCATAAAAGTAACATTAAAAGAGAAGAGGTTTGTCTCACATCTTCAGAAGAATGTTCCAGGTTTTAACTGCACAAAACAAACACTGATTCAACATGTTTAGTCCTGGTTTAGTCCTGGTTTAGTCCTGGTTTAGTGCTGGTTTATTTCTGGTTTAGTTCTGGTTTAGTCCCATCTTAGTCCCGGTCTAGTCCTGGTTTAGTCCCTGTATAGTACTGGTTTAGTCCTGGTTTAGTCCTAGTTCAGTCCTGGTTTAGTCCTGAATTAGACCTGGTTTAGTCCTGGTTTAGTCCTGGTTTGATCCTGGTTTAATCCTGGTTTTGTCCTAGTTCAGTCCTGGTTTAGTCCTGGTTTAGACCTGGTTTAGTCCTGGTTTGGTCCTGGTTTGGTCCTGGTTTGGTCCTGGTTTAATCCTGGTTTAGTCCTAGTTCAGTCCTGGTTTAGTCCTAGTTTAGTCCTGGTTTAGTCCTGGTTTAGTCCTGGTTTAGGACAGGATTCAGCACAGGACAGGATTCAGCAGGGTCAGGTCTGATGAGGTGGTATCTTTAAGTTCAAAGCACATTAAGCTGTATAATTTATTCTATTTTTATACTTTTGCTAAACTGCATAACAAAGTTTCTAATAAAATCTTGAATATACATTTTGGTGTCTTTACTTTCTTACTATTAGTCGAAGTAGTAAAAACATGGACCCTTTGATCAGCCGACATGAGTTCAAGAAAAAGCCTTGAGCTGCTGCTGCGTCAAACAGGTTAAAGTCCAGGTGGGACGAGAGACGAGGCCCGAGATACGATATGTTAACATTTGTTTGTCAGTGACTCTTATTCCCAGGCTCCCATTTTATTTGTGTTTGGGCAAAAGTTCAATTTGCAGAACATCATTTTCTGAACCAGAAATCTAGCAGACCCATCATGAAGTGCACAAAGCAAAGACTGTATATATAAGTGGATGTAGCTAACCTGCTAGCTGCCGCGAATAAGGCGAGATCATGGACGAGCTTCAGGTTCCATCGACTCTGGCTCCAATTCACTTCACAATGAAAAACTGTCACCCCTCTGTCTGTAACTGCTGCAGTGAGCTTTGTCATTTTGGTCTTAAATGTTCATATTAACTCGCTCTACATGATCCTGGTGTTTTTATTTCACTATTTTGTCTTTAAATCAAGATATGAACATTAATAACAGAAAAAGCAGGCACCTTCATTCTCTGAGGTCGCTCCTGCTAAACCAGCGGTGCAGGTGGGAAGGGGCGTTACCTTCAACAGCCTCGCTCCTGATTGGCTCTTTGGTTGCTATGATACTCGTGGTCAGAGTTCCAAATATGGACCTCAGCTCAAAATTGTCGGCTATAACTGCTCCAGCCTCGATGAGCTTCATTTGACTGGAGCCGGTGACGTCACACTCACTTAGTCACTTCTTTATACAGTCTATGGTACAAACTCCACAAAATGCTCATGTTTTTATGTAGCACTTTTCCACCGTCTAGACCAGGGGTCACCAACCCTATGCCCGCGGGCACCAGGTCGCCCGCAAGGCCGACATGAGGCGCCCGCAGGCCGCTTCTAAAAATAGCACAACTCACTAATGAGCTGCATCTAAAATTTTATTTTATTCTGTTGCTATTTTTTTTAATTGCCCTTACATTTATATAGATTTAAAAATGACAACATCTTAAAAATATATTCATTATACATAAAGTTTAGAAAAGTTAAGGTGAACTCTGACCTCCTCAGGTCAAAGGTCAGTATTGTGCGCGCGACAAAACCAGTGCTCCGCTCGCGAGCGCTGTGAAGATTAGCTCTGAATGTAGTTTCACGACTGTAAAATAAACCTGCGTGTGTCTCATCTGCGGCGCGACTGTGGCGATGGCAAAGCGGCACAATGTGGAGGGACATTTCACTTCGTGTCACAAAAGTTACCGAGCTAAACTACCACCAGGACGTAAACTACGGGCAGGAAAGGCGCGTGAGATAAAGGCAGCTTCAGGTAAGCAACAGGGTTTTTTTTCCCGCGAGACCAGAGAAAAGAAAAATCAGAAAAAGCAACAGAGATTTATTTAAAAATATGCAAGTAGATTTTTCTTTAACATTACATAATTTATACCAGTGTTGGGAATAACGGGGTTAAACAATAACGGTGTTACTAACGTGTTGTTTTTTTCACTAACGCAGTAGTTTAACTAATTACTTTTCCCAGCGTCCCAACGCCGTTACCGTTACTGACAGTAAAACGTGGAGCGTTACTATTACTTCAGTTCACTCTGCTCTTCATCAGAGTCTCTCACACGAGGAGCTGTTGTGTTTCTTTGGTGAAAGAGGCTCGGGGTGAGAGGCTTGTTTGAGATGAGCGAGGCGCAGATAATCTCGTGAGAGCGAAGCCGACGCAATTCACCAAAGTGTCTAAAATGCGCCGCTCGATCGGTGCACTTAAGTCGGGCGGTACTTCGACCCGCACTTCGAACAGAACATGGAACGGTGCATTTGGCGAATTGAGACACGGCCGCAATTTTCTAGGGAGGCGAGGGCAGCAGCTCTCCACCGACTGCGGCGCCTGCATGGACTACAAACGCCTAATGCATGATGGGAAATGGTGTCCTGTCACACGTGCACTGACAGCTAATTGGGTCTGAGTTGAGTTTTGATCAGAAACGTGACGCCCTGTCGCACGGCGCCTCCTCCAACTTTACACAAACTACTGCGACATATTTGATATCGACATATGTTTTAAATGTGACTGAAAGTGTCCAGGCTGTTGTCAGATATGGATCACTTATAATCAAATGCAGTATAAGTGCAATCAGTTAAAGTGAAATAAATGTTAAAGGTTCACATCTGTTGTGTTTTTATTGTTTTAACAAAGTAAGTAACTGCATAGTTACTTTGCCTAGTAACTAGTTACTTCTCCCAAAAAGTAACTCAGATGGTAACGCAGTTACTTTTTGGGAGAAATAACTTGTAACTATAACTAATTACATTTTTGAGATAAGATGCCCAAACTGAGCATATTTGTCATTTCAAAAGAGCGAATCAAACTAGTAGCCCTTCGTATGACTGGGTACCCACAAAGTAGCCCTCGGTTTCAAAAAGGTTGGTGACCCCTGGTCTAGACACTTAAAGCACTTTACATGAAGGAACCGCTCACCCATTCACACACACATTCATACACCAGTGTACACAGACACTGGAATCACACCGACAACCTGTGGGTCAGTGGATATGACTCTACTGATGATGTTTATGTCGAGATGGGATTCAAACCACCAGCCTTCAGATCAGTGCACAAACACTCTACCAACTGAGCCACTGTCTCATCTATGGAGTTAACAGAGTGTTTTTCAAAAAGTTCTAGCACAGACGTCTGAGATGGTTGAATATGACGTACAGGTTTGTGTCTTTGAGAGGAGGTGGAGAGATAAAGAGAGTGTGAAATATGAGAGCGTGACACTGGCTGATAGTGAGTTTCCTTCACTCTTGGGCCTCTGTGGTTCAAGGCTCTGAACAGCAGCTCTGAGCTGCACACGCTTCAAAACATGTCAGATCAAACTGATTTCACCTGCAGACCATGTTCTGTAAAAATGTGAAATGGCCCCTGTTTTCATATTTATGACCAACTCAAGAAGACGACATCACTGCTGCACATAATGCTCCTCATTAATGAGGACTAACCTTAACCCTAACGAGCAGACTTCAGAGCACACGGAGCACACGGCCCTCGAGCTACGGTCACACCACAAACGTATTATATTGTTAAACCACTGGCCAATGGGCCAGATTTGGCCCGTGGGCCGCCTACTGATGACCCCTGTCATATCAGCTCTGCCTGAATAGAAACAGGCCGAATGTGTGAGCAAAACTACAGTCCTATTGTAAACTACAGGCACTAACTCCTGTTATAGTCCTGGTCTGGTCCTGGCCCTGGTCTGGTCCTGGTCTGGTCCTGGTCTGGTCCTGGTCTGCTCCTGGTCTAGTCCTGGTCTGGTCCTGGTCTGGTCCTGGTCTAGTCCTGATCTAGACCTGATCTGGCCCTGATCTGGTCTTGGTCGAGGTCGTCTTACACTCCTGGTCTGGCTCAGGTCCTCTTCTGGTCCTGGTCTGGTCCTGGTTTGCTCCTGGTCCAGACCTGGTGTAGTCCTGGTCTAGTTGTGGTCTGGTCCTGGTTTGGTCCTTGATTAGTACTGGTCTGGTCCTGGTCCTGGTCTAGTTCGGGTCTGGTTCTGGTGTTTTCCTAGTCTTGTCCTGGTCTGTCCCTGATCTGGTCTGGTCCTAGTCTGGTTCTGGTCCAGGTCGGGTTCTGGTCCTGGTATAGTCCTGGCAGTGACGTGCTGTCAGGGGAGGCGGGTGAGGCCATGTGTCATCAGAGAGAAAAAATAAATGCAATGGTTATATTTATCCAATGATTTGTACTGTAAAGTTATTTTCTATTTAAATGAGCAATTTTATTCTTTTTTTTACTCAAAATCACTAAATTTTTACATTTACCATTGAAATACTGAAGAGATGCGGGGAGAGGCACCGGCCGTTTGTGCCTCAAATGGACTGATTGTGCTGTAGTTCAGCAGTGACGCTGCTGCTTTAAGCGGCTGTGAAAAGGCGCGGGGTGAGGCACGTAGTTCCCCTGCCTCAGGTTAGGGGGCGCTCGTGAGCCCAGGGATTCTTGTAACTCCCGCAGAATAGGGGCAAGTCAACTTTAGCAATCCGTTCACTTTTTTCGCTCTGGCCCTACTTTTTAAATGGAGGAAGATTACATACTGAAGCTCAAGCAGTTTTCTAAACTGGACTTTCAGTCGAAGCAGGAGGTTATAATTAAAGGACCGAGACCAACGCTAAAGGAGCTAAATGGTTTGCTCCAGACGACGGGACGAAAGACTTGCTCTTTTCAAACAGAGACGTACAAAATGGGAAGAAATTTATACCTGGTTTAAATGTTTGTAAATCTGATTGTGATTGTTTTTTCTCTCACACAGAAAACACTCTGTTCCACCCTGTGATGTCATCATGTGGTAAAACAGGAAGTGCTCCACTGTGTTTTTAAAGTCCATTCACCTTCACTTGAATCATTTACATCATTTCATCTCCACTGAACTAAAGCTAAAAGGAGCAGTTAACATGACAACTACCACTTCATGACATCACAAGGTGGAACAGAGCATTTAGAGCTTTGGAGATGTTACAGACTAATAATAAAGAGTTACTCAAACATGTGAATGAAACAAAACACAAGTGGAAGTGTGTTTTTGATGAAGAAACAACATCCTAACACGGCTCACAGCACATGATCCATTTTGTGTAATATAGGACCTTTAATCACATCAGCAAATGGTCCAAACGCAGAGACTGACCGTGGGGGACGTCTGGACACAGACACACTGGACATCGCTCCTCACTGGTTTAGTTTAGTCACAGTTTTAAAAAGTGAACATTCAAACACTTATTTGAATTATAAAAAACATCAGATTATGACGATGTTCTTTAGTTTTACCAAGAAAACCCACAAACGATGAACAGATAAGAATGTGTTTAAAACAGGAAACTCTTAAAGACACGTCTCAGTGCTGGTTTAGTCCTGGTTTAGACCTGGTTTAGTCCTGGTTTAGACCTGGTTTAGTCCTGGTTTAGACCTGGTTTAGTCCTGGTTTAGACCTGGTTTAGTCCTGGTTTAGACCTGGTTTAGACCTGGTTTAGACCTGGTTTAGTCCTGGTTTAGACCTGGGGTTAGACCTGGTTTAGACCTGGTTTAGACCTGGTTTAGACCTGGTTTAGTCCTGGTTTAGACCTGGGTTAGACCTGGTTTAGACCTGGGTTAGACCTGGTTTAGTCCTGGTTTAGACCTGGTTTAGTCCTGGTTTAGACCTGGTTTAGTCCTGGTTTAGACCTGGTTTAGACCTGGTTTAGTCCTGGTTTAGACCTGGGTTAGACCTGGTTTAGACCTGGGTTAGACCCGGTTTAGTCCTGGTTTAGACCTGGTTCAGTCCTGGTTTGTTCCTGGTCATGGCTCTGGCAGCACTGGTCCTGGTCTGGTTCGTCTACACTTTGGGTAAGTGAGACTTGTTTGTTCATTTCCATCACACTCGTTCTTTACAAACACATTTCTTTCCTTTTCTTTTTCAGACTTAATGAGCTGGTTTCATGTGTTTCTTAAATCTCATTATTGTTGTGGATCCTGGGTCTTTGTCCAGATGACTCCATAAATGAACTCCTTTCACTGCTTCGTTCCATATTCTTGGTTCTGAATCTGTTTGAACACTTGTTCCTTTTAGGCTGTAGTAACTTGTTCTTATCTCAAAGAGTCTTTGAATGTTTACAGGTGATACATGGCACTTTGCTTTATACATGACTTTAGGACACTTCAATCAACAATATCATGACCTTAGTGTAACTTTGACAAATACTGGGTTAGACGGCTCTCTATAAAGACTGTGATGTTTCCATGTGATACTTTTACTTTTACTTGAGTATTTCTTTGCTCTGGTGTCTGTACTTTTACTTAAGTAACAAGATGGAGTACTTCTTCCACCACTGTTTATTTGTCAAAGTGTCTTTTGGCCCCACACTGCAGCTACTTCAGTCTTAGGGGAACTGGCTCGTGTCTGAAACTGTCTCTGCACTTGTGAAAATAAATGTACATTTATTTCATAAAAAGTGTTTCTAAAGTCAAACACAGCCTGATCAGACGGGGCCATAGTGAGCTTCCTGTTTCCATCACACTCATGAAACCAGCCTGTGGCTTTAATGAGCCCAACAGCCGCCATTTTGTGTGAAGCTCTGTGTCATGTGACCAACAACCACCATTTTGTGACTTTTGTGTGTGCAGGGCTCCTGGCAGAAGACAACAGCTCAGGTAAAGACACTCACACACCAGGATAACCACTCTGCCACAGTAACACAGGGAGAACATGCACACTCCACTCAGATCAGGAGTCTAACCCACAACCTCCTGGTGAGAGGGAGGAGGCAGGATAACCACTCTGCCACAGTGTCTGTGTGATCCCTCAGTCGTCCAGGTGGGATCCAGGGCAAAAGAAAAATTCAATTCTGTCACTGGACAAAGTTTTGAGTGAAGACGTTTGGCTGCTCGTCCAAGTCTCTTCTTCAGTTCTGGTCAGTTGCTGGTGGATAGGGATGGGCGAAATGAAATGAGATCTCGAGGTCTGCACCGAACAAAAATGGGCGTTCCCAGTGAGATCTCAAAATGAGGCGTGCATCATGAACAAGGCAGTCACGTGATGAGATCTCATTCAGATATGGTGACGTCAGAGTGGTTCACCCACCTCCAGCGCTTATAAGCGCTTTGAATTTGCGGCGGCACTTTGTGGTGTTGTCGGCGTTTGTAGGAGTTAGCGAGTCAGCGAGTCAGAGAGTTAGAGAGTCAGAGAGTTAGAGAGTCAGAGAGTCAGCGAGTTAGAGAGTCAGCGAGTTAGAGAGTCAGCGAGTTAGTGGTATAATTCTGTCAGTAGACACAAGAACGGTCTTGATTGCCCTTGTGACGTAAGCAATAGTCCCATGTTTAAAATTTTCAAAGTGCACTTGGGATCTGGGTGGACTAAAGTGTTTTTTGTTACAACTCACATATTGAACTCTGGCACTCTTGAGACGAGCACCTTGCTATTTTCAATACAATTTAGTGTCCCAATAAATCAAATCCGTTACAGATGGAGCCTTCAAGCCACTAATGTACTGGACCAAAACAAAAATGTTGTACCCGACCCTTTATAAACTGGCCAAAAGTTTCCTGTGCTCCCCGGCATTCTCAGTCCCATGTGAGAGAGTATTCTCCAAGGCTGGAGACATTCTTTCAAAAAAAAGGAACCGCCTCAGCCCTAAAACCCTGGAAAAAAATGTATTTCTAAATAAAAATCAGTGAAAGAGATATTTGTGTGACATATTTTATTTTTTTTTATACAGGCCTTTACAAATAACCAATGTGTTAGTTGAAATAATGTAGACTAAAAACGCGGCACAATTTGGTTGTAATGTGTGCAAAGTAACAGCAGGTGGCAGCAAAGTGAGATCTCATTACTGAATCACATTTTAAATCACTTGGCTGTGAGGTCTCATCATCTCATGAGACCTCATTTTGCCCATCCCTACTGGTGGACACTGCCTTATATGTGTCTGAAGGGAGGAGCTAACTACTGTTTCAGTGGAGTTAGCTCCTCCCCCAGGGAGGCCCAGAGTATTTTCCACTGTGTGACAAAATGAATACGTATTATCGGGTCGAGGGCCAAACCTGATGACAGTTTGCACCATAGACTGTTATATAAATGTAAATAGCTAAGGTGCTAGCTGTCGCATTCCAAAGAGGTGGGTGCACTTCTGGCTCCAGTGACTGATTGGCTCTTTGGTTGGTAAAATACTCGTGGTCTGAAATCCTAATTTGTGGGGATGTCACAGTCACTTAGTCTATTTCTTTATACAGTCTGTGGTAAAAGGGCGGGGCTTCACTGCTCAAGTAAAGGGGCGTGGCCTCACTGCTCAGGTAAAGGGGCGGGGCCTCACTCTGTCTCTTTTCTGTTCAGAGCCGCTCAGGCTGGTGGGAGGGGCCAGTCGCTGTGCTGGGACTGTGGAGCTGAGACACAGAGGAGAGTGGAGACGGGTGGAGCCCTCTGGAGACTGGGTCCTGGAGGACACAGCTGCTGTTTGCAGACACCTGGACTGTGGTTCTGCTGTTTATGGAGAAAATAGTGATGATTTTCCAGAGAGTCCAGTGTGGATAGTCTCATCTGACTGTGTGAAGAAGTCTGCAGTGAGAAACTGTGTTCGTGATTCATCCTCCTCTTCCTCGGGTCTGGAGGTGAAGTGTTCAGGTAAAAGTTATACATTTTTATGTTCCTCAGATGTTTTTTTCTAGTCTTATTCTTATTTATTTATTTTTAAAGGAATAGCACATATTAATGAACATTTAAAAATGTAAATATGTAAAGATTATAGCCAACGTGGATCATTTCCATCTTCAGTCCCTCGACAGATTGATGTAAAATAGTCGACAGAACAGAGAAAAGAACAACAACAATCACACAAAAGAAAATGTAACACACAACACACTCACTATACACACAACACACAACACACACAACACACTCACTATACACAACACACTCACTATACACACAACACACTCACTATACACACAACACACACACACACACACACACACACAGAGGGGGCGGGGCCTCTGTGTGTGTGTTCTGGACATGAGGAGGAGAGTCCTGGTGAACACAGAGCACGACAGAGACGAGTCCAAGTGTGTGAGTTTAGAAACTCTCCAAAAAGAGTCTGTGATCACAGAGAAACGACTAAAGTCTGAAACCCAGAGTGACGCTAAAAACATGATTAAATATGTTCACGGAGGATTAGCTCTGTCAGCAGCAAAGAGACAAGTTTAGGCTCGAGTCTGTCATGTTTACTTTGAAAACTACAGAGAGATTCACTTCTCACGAGTTTAGTAACAAGTGAACCAGGACTAAACCAGGACTGAACCAGGACTAAACCAGAACTAAACCAGGACTAAACCAGGACTGAACCAGGACTAAACCAGAACTAAACCAGGACTAAACCGGGACTAAAGACAAGGACATGTCTCACATATATGCAGGATGTGTCCTATTGGCTCAGAGCGGTGATGTCACAGCCCTGTGTGTGTCCTATTGGCTCAGAGCAGTGATGTCACAGCCCTGTGTGTGTCCTATTGGCTCAGAGCGGTGATGTCACACATGTGTGTCCACAGACTCGGTGCGTCTGGTCTCGGGGCCCAGTCTGTGCTCAGGATCAGTGCAGATCTGGGACCAGTCCTGGACCTGGGTCTGTGAAGGGGCCTTGGACCAGCAGGGGGCAGAGGTGCTGTGCAGGGAGCTGGGCTGTGGGGCTCCTTCTCTCCTCCAGGGGGCGCTCTCTCCTCTGGAGCAGACGTTCCACTGTGAAGGTCATGAGTCTGCTCTGATGGACTGTCCCCGCTCCGGCTCAGAGACCTGCTCCTCTGGAGCCGCTGTCAACCTCACCTGCTCAGGTAAAGGGGCGGGGCCTCACTGCTCAGGTAAAAGGGCGGGGCCTCACTGCTCAGGTAAAGGGGCGGGGCCTCACTCTGTCTCTTGTCTGTTCAGAGCCGCTCAGGCTGGTGGGAGGGGCCAGTCGTTGTGCTGGAACTGTGGAGGTGAGACTCAGAGGAGAGTGGAGACCAGTGGAGTCCTATAGATTCTCTGGACACTGGCTCCTGGAGGACACAGCTGCTGTTTGCAGAGACCTGGACTGTGGCTCTGCTGTTTATGGAGAACAGAGAGATGATTTTCCAGAGAGTCCAGTGTGGAAAGTCTCATCTGACTGTGTGAAGAAGTCTGCAGTGAGAAACTGTGTCTTTGATTCATCCTCCTCTTCCTCTTCCTCGGGTCTGGAGGTGAAGTGTTCAGGTAAAAGTTTTACACTTTTATGTTCCTCAGATGTTTTTTTCTAGTCTTATTCTTATTTATTTATTTGTAAAGGGACAGCACATATTAATGAACATTTAAAAATGTAAATATGTAAAGATTATAGCCAACGTGGATCATTTCCATCTTCAGTCCCTCGACAGATTGATGTAAAATAGTCGACAGGACAGAGAAAAGAACAACAACAATCACACAAAAGAAAATGTAACACACAACACACTCACTATACACACAACACACTCACTATACACACAACACACTGCACCAGAACTAAACCAGAACTGAACCAGGACTGAACCAGGACTAAAGACAAGGACATGTCTCAGATGTGTCTCACATAAAAGCTGCATGTGTCCTATTGGCTCAGAGCGGTGATGTCACAGCCCTGTGTGTGTCCTATTGGCTCAGAGCAGTGATGTCACAGCCCTGTGTGTGTCCTATTGGCTCAGAGCGGTGATGTCACAGCCCTGTGTGTGTCCTATTGGCTCAGAGCGGTGATGTCACACATGTGTGTCCACAGACTCGGTGCGTCTGGTCTCGGGGCCCAGTCTGTGCTCAGGATCAGTGCAGATCTGGGACCAGTCCTGGACCTGGGTCTGTGAAGGGGCCTTGGACCAGCAGGGGGCAGAGGTGCTGTGCAGGGAGCTGGGCTGTGGGGCCCCTTCTCTCCTCCAGGGGGCGCTCTCTCCTCTGGAGCAGACGTTCCACTGTGAGGGCCATGAGTCTGCTCTGATGGACTGTCCCCGCTCCGACTCAGAGACCTGCTCCTCTGGAGCCACTGTCAACCTCACCTGCTCAGGTAAAGGGGTGGATCCTCACTGCTCAGGTAAAGGGGCGGGGCCTCACTCTGTCTCTTGTCTGTTCAGAGCCGCTCAGGCTGGTGGGAGGGGCCAGTCGCTGTGCTGGGACTGTGGAGCTGAGACACAGAGGAGAGTGGAGACGGGTGGAGCCCTTTGGACCCTGGCTCCTGGAGGACACAGCTGCTGTTTGCAGACACCTGGACTGTGGCTCTGCTGTTTATGGAGAAAAGAGACGTGGTTTTCCAGAGGATCCAGTGTGGAGAGTCTTATCTGACTGTGTGAAGAAGTCTGCAGTGAGAGACTGTGTCTTTGGTTCATTCTCCTCTTCCTGGGGTCTGGAGGTGAAGTGTTCAGGTAAAACTCTGATCTTACATTTTTATGTTCCTCAGATGCTTTTTTCTCGTCTTATTCTTATTTATTTATTTATTTATAAAGAGACAGCACATAATAATGAACATTTAAAAATGTAAATATGTAAAGTTAATCTAGGACTAAACCAGAACTAAACCACAACTGAACCAGGACTAAACCAGGACTAAAGAGGAGGACATCTCTCAGATGTTTCTCACATAAATGCAGCATGTGTCCAATTGGCTCAGAGTGGTGATGTCACAGCCCTGTGTGTGTCCTATTGGCTCAGAGCGGTGATGTCACAGCCCTGTGTGTGTCCTATTGGCTCAGAGCGGTGATGTCACACATGTGTGTCCACAGACTCGGTGCGTCTGGTCTCGGGGCCCAGTCTGTGCTCAGGATCAGTGCAGATCTGGGACCAGTCCTGGACCTGGGTCTGTGAAGCGGCCTTGGACCAGCAGGGGGCAGAGGTGCTGTGCAGGGAGCTGGGCTGTGGGGCTCCTTCTCTCCTCAAGGGGGCGCTCTCTCCTCTGGAGCAGACGTTCCACTGTGAGGGCCATGAGTCTGCTCTGATGGACTGTCCCCGCTCCGACTCAGAGACCTGCTCCTCTGGAGCCGCTGTCAACCTCACCTGCTCAGGTAAAGGGGCGGGGCCTTACTGCTCATTTAAAGGGGCGGGGCTAACTTTGTCTCTTGTCTTTTCAGAGCCGCTCAGGCTGGTGGGAGGGGCCAGTCGCTGTGCTGGGACTGTGGAGCTGAGACTCAGAGGAGAGTGGAGACGGGTGGTGCCCTCTGGTTTCTGGCTCCTGGAGGACACAGCTGCCTTGTGCAGAGACCTGGACTGTGGCTCTGCTGTTTATGGAGAACAGAGAGATGATTTTCCACAGAGTCCAGTGTGGAGAGTCTTATCTGACTGTGTGAAGAAGTCTGCAGTGAGAAACTGTGTTCGTTATTCATCCTCCTCTTCCTCTTCCTCGGGTCTGGAGGTGAAGTGTTCAGGTAAAAGTCTGATCTTACATTTTTATGTTCCTCAGATGTTTAGGGTTTTTTTTGTCTAGTTTCTCCAGAGGAGTGTCAGGTGTAAAACATATACTCCTCTGTGTCACACACTCCTCTGTGTCACACACACTCCTCTGTGTCACACACACTCCTCTGTGTCACACACTCTCCTCTGTGTCACACACACTCCTCTGTGTCACACACACTCCTCTGTGTCACACACACACTCCTCTGTCACACACACTCCTCTGTGTCACACACACTCCTCTGTGTCACACACTCCTCTGTGTCACACACACTCCTCTGTCACACACACTCCTCTGTGTCACACACTCCTCTGTGTCACACACACTCCTCTGTCACACACACTCCTCTGTGTCACACACACTCCTCTGTGTCACACACACTCCTCTGTGTCACACACTCCTCTGTGTCACACACACTCCTCTGTGTCACACACACTCCTCTGTGTCACACACACTCCTCTGTGTCACACACACTCCTGTGTCACACACTCCTCTGTGTCACACACTCCTCTGTGTCACACACACTCCTCTGTGTCACACACACTCCTCTGTGTCACACACACTCCTCTGTCACACACACTCCTCTGTCACACACACACTCCTCTGTGTCACACACACACTCCTCTGTCACACACACTCCTCTGTGTCACACACTCCTCTGTGTCACACACACTCCTCTGTCACACACACTCTCACACACACTCCTCTGTGTCACACTCTCCTCTGTGTCACACACACTCCTCTGTGTCACACACACTCCTCTGTGTCACACACACTCCTCTGTCACACACACTCCTCTGTGTCACACACACTCCTCTGTGTCACACACTCCTCTGTGTCACACACTCCTCTGTGTCACACACTCCTCTGTGTCACACACACTCCTCTGTGTCACACACTCCTGTGTGTCACACACACTCCTCTGTGTCACACTCCTCTGTGTCGCACACACTCCTCTGTCACACACTCCTCTGTGTCACACTCCTCTGTGTCACACACTCCTCCTCTGTGTCACACACTCCTCTGTGTCACACACTCCTCTGTGTCACACACTCCTCTGTGTCACACTCCTCTGTGTCACACACACTCCTCTGTGTCACACACACTCCTCTGTCACACATACTCCTCTGTGTCACACCTCCTCTGTGTCACACTCCTCTGTGTCACACACTCCTCTGTGTCACACACCCTCTGTGTCACACACTCCTCTGTGTCACACACTCCTCTGTGTCACACACTCCTCAGTGTCACACACACTCCTCTGTGTCACACACTCCTCTGTGTCACACACTCCTCTGTGTCACACTCCTCTGTGTCACACACTCCTCTGTGTCACACACTCCTCTGTGTCACACACTCCTCTGTGTCACACACTCCTCTGTGTCACACTCCTCTGTGTCACACACACTCCTCTGTCACACATACTCCTCTGTGTCACACACTCCTCTGTTTCACACTCCTCTGTGTCACACACTCCTCTGTGTCACACTCCTCTGTGTCACACACTCCTCTGTGTCACACACTCCTCTGTGTCACACACACTCCTCTGTGTCACACACTCCTCTGTGTCACACACTCCTCTGTGTCACACCCACTCCTCTGTGTTACACACTCCTCTGTGTCACACACTCCTCTGTGTCACACACACTCCTCTGTGTCACACTCCTCTGTGTCACACACTCCTCTGTGTCACACACTCCTCTGTGTCACACACACTCCTCTGTGTTACACACTCCTCTGTGTCACACACTCCTCTGTGTCACACACTCCTCTGTGTCACACTCCTCTGTGTCACACACACTCCTCTGTGTCACACTCCTCTGTGTCACACTCTCTTCTCCACAGACTGAACTGTCCAATCATCTCTCTCCACAGATTTACTGAATCGTCCTGTCATCTCTCTGTCTGTGTCTGACGGGGTTTCCGAGGCCCTGCCGCAGGGGGTCCGGGTGCTGCTGGGGTCAAAGTTCAGGGTCAAATGCTCTGTGGAGCCACAGTACCCGGGAGGCTCCTTCCAGCTCCTCTCTCCCACTGCGCCCCTCGGTCAGAACCACACCCTGCTCGCTGTCAATCACTCCGCACACTTCCTGTTCTCTGACACTGGCCCCGCCCACAAAGGAAACTACACCTGTGTTTACCACCTGCATGTGTTCAACCACAACTTCTCCTCTCAGAGCCCCAGCCTCCAGCTCTCTCTGGGAGGTACGTCCAGCAACAGCCTCATGTGAGGGTCAGGGTCACACAGGGTCATGTGAGGGTCACACAGGGTCATGTGAGTTACGACCCAGCTTGTGTGGGGACAGGGAAGTAACAAAAGAAAACCAAGATGCAAAATGGTAAATTAAGAATTAATTTAATGAATAGGGATGTTAACAATAAACTAAACAAAAGGGGTCTAAAAATATTGAAGCAAAGGGTACCTTGCAAGGGTTTAAATAAAAACAAATAAAAAGGTAAAGTAAAGTTAACTAAAACACAAATTTTACAGTAACATAACAAAATCTTGGTGAACAGACTCAGTACTGACGACGATGTGTCTGTAGTGACTTCACAAGAGAGACACACAAATTAGCCAACGGGCCACTCCAGGCCAGCAGCCCCGAAAAGGTCCTTTGAATCTTCTTAAGTAGTTGGGAGGCGGCTGAAGCAGTGACGTGCAGGCAGTGGAGGCAGGTGAAGCACGGCCACGGTCATCACAGAGAAAAAATAAATGAAATGGTTATATTTATCCAATGAATTTATATTTATCCAAAGTTATTTTTTATTTGACTTTGCAATTTTTATTATTTTTATATTCAAAATCGCTGAATTTTTACGTTTACTGTTGAAATACTGAGAAGAGACATGTGGAGAGGCACCGGCCGTTTGTGCCTCACATGGACTGACTGTGCTGTAGCTCAGCAGTGACGCTGCTGCTTTAAGCGGCTGTGAAAAGGCGCCGGGTGAGGCACGTAGTTCCCCTGCCTCAGGTTAGGGGGCGCTCGTGAGCCCAGGGATTCTTGTAACTCCCGCAGAATAGGGGCAAGTCAACTTTAGCAATTAACTGTTTTCTTCTTGTCTGGCCCTACTTTTTAAATGGAGGAAGATTACATATTAAAGCTCAAGCTGTTTTCTAAACTGGACTTTTAGTCGAAGCAGGAGGTTATAAAATGGTAAGAAATTTAATGACTTCAATCCACTGAAAATTGGGGAACCAGAATAAGATATAAAACAATACAAAACCAGCTTGCTTTTTATTTAATTTTATTAGAGCTATTTCATACGGATTACAGAACCTTTATTTTGAACTTTTTTTATTCTGGCCCCAAATCACTGGGAGAAAAACTGACCAGGGCCAAATGTACTGAGACATGTTTTATATGTTTGTAAATCTGATTGTGACGACATCAGTGCCTCACCAGACAGGAACCTCACCGCACGTCACTGGGCTGAAGGTTGGCCCCATCATTGGCCAGGCTGGAAAACAGTCGTCCAATCACATCCAAGGGCTTCAACAGCCATGATTATGGGGAAAGGTCGACAAATTCAGGGACACCCAGACAAAACACAGTGTACAAATACAAACAATTAAAGGAACTTAAGGCCTAGAGCTGCAATGTGAGGGTCAGACAGGGTCATGTGAGGGTCACACAAGGCCATGTGACGGTCGCACAGGGTCAGGTGAGGGTCAAGGGGTCCCACAAACTTATCCTGGTCCTAGTCTAGATCTGGGTCTTTTGTGTTGCAGCTTCAGACTCAGACCTGATCATCAGAGTCCTGCTCATTCTACTGTTGAAGCTCCTCTACATCCTTCCAATGTTCTACTACTACTGCAAGGTACTGGACCTTTAGACCTGGTTTAGATCTGGTTTAGACCTGGTTTAGACCTGGTTTAGACTTGGTTTAGACCTGGTTTAGTCCTGGTTTAGTCATGGTTATGGTCTGGTTTAGACTTTGTTTTGTGACCTGTGGATGTGCTGTTTCCTGTTGTCTCAGGTCCGGGCCAGAGTTGGCACTAGAGAGATGACCTCACAGGACCTGGACTTAGACCAGTTCAGATCCACGTGAGACCTGGACTTAGACCGGTCCAGATGTGAGCTCCATATGCTCAGGACATTGTGACTTTAGAGTGAGTGACTTTAAAGTGTCTGACGGGTTTGGACGATTCTCTCATTTCCTCTTCATCTGGAGAATAAAACATGTTTAAATATAAATTATACTTTTACACAAATCAAGAAGCAGTTTGTCAAGAAAACATGAAAAAATGTTTTGAAAATGACAGGAAGTAGAGGCCCTGTTTGAGCGGTGCCTTTTCACTTATGTAACTTCCAGCGTGACAAGTGCTGTCCCATTTCATGCATCCGACGAATGTGGCCCAAAATGTGCCCTGCGTTTCCATGGAGATTGACCATAATACTGCTATATTCCATCATGCACCGCACCTATGCAAAAAAGACACAAAAATGGAGTATGCTACTCAACACACATTTAAATGTTCGTACTGGTTTATGTCACCTACAACAGTGCAACATGAAACTGTTAAAACTTGAGTAAAGATCTGATTGAGACGACTCAGCCTCAGTGAGTCTGTTCATTTGGGTTTACAGTGATCACTGTGTAACTGGTGAGAGTAATTATCCCTGACACTCGTATATTAGTGTAGCTATAATAATGTTTAATATTCATCCTTATTTAAGAATATTCTTCTGTCTTTCGGGAGCGACGAGCAGACAGCAGAATTGATCCGCCTGATTGGAGAGAATGGCACTTTTTCACCGGTGCCAAATTCTCCTCAAGTGCACAGACAGTGATTGAAGTACTCTCTGTGTCCCATTTCAGCACAAAGGTGGCTACACGGAGGAGTACACTTTGTTGACCGGGCACTTCGAACGGCACTTTGAACGGTACATCGAAGGGTACGAACACATTTGTCAAATTGGGACACGGCCAGAGAGTTTTATTTAGAGATCCCCAACTGACTCACTGTGATGTCATCAGTGTGATGTCATCATTTACAAAGAGGAAGTAAAACTTTAAACCTAAAACCTGCGTGAAGTTTTACAATCTTACATTTGTTTCAGTAAAAATTAGTCTAACCTGTTGTAGGCACTTTAATCATGTGACTGGTTCTGTTGAGTTAAGTTACACTCTAGTGTTAGTTACACTCTAGTGTTAGTTACACTCTAGTGTTAGTTACACTCTAGTGTTAGTTACACTCTAGTGTTAGTTACACTTTTTATAATCATTCTTTTGCCTGTGTTTAGATTGTAAAATGTACTTTAGCTGATGTTTGATAAACTGTTTGAATCCTCATGTTTTTAGAGACACTTCTGGGTCTTTAAACTTGTCCTGGAGTTACTCTGGTACTTTGGTTAAACCTGGTACGTGTGTGCTCCACACAGATATTACATCTGCATGTGTCCATATTCTCCTGATAACTCCATGAATAAGAATAACTCCAACATGTTTATTAAATGTGTAGTAAAGGTCTGTATCACACATACATGTGGATTTTCAAAATAAATGTAAGAAATGTGTTGTAGAACACACAAATAAAACATTTAAATATGGCATTTAAACTTCTGTGTGTCATACTTTGCTCCAGCAGCAGGGGGCGTGAAGGTATCATAAAGACTATCTTTATACTGCGGCTCCGCGTGGGTTGGAAAAATAAATTATAAGTTTAATCGAAGTGTATTTTATTTGTGTTAGTTCCTTTTTAATTTGTAGTTCTAAGTTAAAAGATTATTGTGATCTTGAAATATGAAAATAAAATTATATTTTATTATTTTTCGTCACTCAAAATAAGTGTCACACTCGCAGAAGCCAGTGTATCCACCAAAACACTGGCCACATTATATTTGCAGGTGTAAGTCAGTCTGATCTGGAGCTGGAGCTGGCTGACCTCGCTGACAAAGAGATGTGCGAGTCCAAATTCAAATGACAGAGGATCTTGAAGATGTTGTCCATCGGAGGCGACTCTTGTTCAGAATCACAAATGGAGTGATACTGAGAACCCTCCAAGACCGGACAAAATCATGTTTAAAACATGGAATGTCATCACCTACGTAAACATGAAGAAATGTGCATTTGGAGTCCTGTCGATCTTCAGATCCACATACGTCTGTGAGCCACTATTTTCCACCATGAACTATGTTAAAACAAACACCGCTCACGCCTCACGGACGACAGCTTACAGTCCCACGTAAAGATGAAAGTGACACGTACAGCCCTGATTTGCAGAGAGTCAGGGGCAAAAGTCCCATTAACCTGGTAAAATAAATATTTATGCAGATATTTTGATTTCATAGGCAACACACTACAGTTGTTTATATATATATATATATATATATATATATATATATATATATATATATATATACACATATAATATATAAGTGCAGTACTAGCAACAGCAAAGATACTGCGCAGAACCCTCAAGCTCCCAGGCCTCTGGTAGAGGTCCCGAGCGTGGAAAAAGAGGGGAAAAGACCACCCGCGGAGGGTGAGCAGGAGATTATTATATCTATATATAAATATATACATGCGCAGTATCTTTGCTGTTCCTAGTACTGCACTTTTCTGGACTGACATGTCTGATGTTTTTCCTGGGATCTGCTGTAGCCACTCCTCCAGTTTGGGGGTCACTGCCCCGAGTGCTCCGATGAGACCCCGGGCACCACTGAGGCCTTCACCTTCCAGGCCTTCTCCAGCTCTGGTATTTCTCTAGTTTCTCATGCTCCTTTTTCCTGATGTTCCCATCGCTTGGTACTGCAATGTCCACCACAACGGCTTTGCTCTGTAGTTTATCCACCACCACTATGTCCGTTTGGTTCACCATCACCATTCTGTCAGTCTGTATCTGGAAGTCCCACAGGATCTTGGCTCGATCATTCTCCACGACCTTTGTAGGTGTTTCCCACCTTGACCTTGGGGTTTCCAGTCCGTACTCTGCACAGATGTTTCTGTACACTATGCCCGCCACTTGGTTATGCCGCTCCATGTTTGCTTTCCCTGCCAGCATCTTACACCCTGCAGTTATGTGCTGGATTGTCTCAGGGGCCTCTTTGCACAGCCTACACCTTGGGTCTTGTCTGGTGTGGTAGATCTGGGCCTCTATCGCTCTTGTGCTCAAGGCCTGCTCCTGTGCTCCAGGATGAGCCTCTGTGCTGTCCTTCAGTCCAGCTTTCTCAAGCCATTGGTAGGACGTCTTGATATCAGCCACTTCAGTTATGTTCCGGTGGTACATCCCATGCAGGGGCTTGTCCTTCCATGATGGTTCCTCCAGCTCCTCTTCCTCTGCTCCACTGCCTGAGACATTCGCTGAGCACGTCATCTGTTGGGGCCTTGTCTTGGATGTACTTGTGGATCTTGGATGTTTCATCCTGGACTGTGGCTCTCACACTCACTAGTCCTCGGCCTCCTTCCTTACGGCTCGCGTACAGTCTCAGGGTGCTGGATTTGGGATGGAACCTGCCATGCATGGTCAGGAGCTTTCGGGCCTGTTAGGACTTTCTTTATTTTAAATCTTTATTTGTATTGTTATGATTCTTAAAAAAAAAAAAAAAATACAATCAGTTCTACCGCTTTTGAACAAGAAGACATGTTAAAGGTGCACTATGTAACTTTTTTGGTGGTATGCCTGTTGTATCCCTGTAATACTCCTGTTTTACACCTGTTGTACCCCTGTTGTGCCCCTGTTGTACCCCTGTTGTACCCTGTTGCGCCCTTGTTTTACCCTGTTGTGCCCCGTGTGCCCCGTGTACCCTATTGTACCCTTGTTGTGCCCTGTTGTGCCCTGTTGTACCCTTGTTGTACCCCTGACGTACCCCTGTTGTACCCCTGTTGTACCCTTGGTGTACCCTGTTGTGCCCCTGTTGTACCCTTGTTGTACCCTTATTGTACCCTTGTTGTACCCCTGACATACCCCTGTTGTACCCTTGTTGTACCCTGTTGTGCCCCTGTTGTACCCTTGTTGTACGCCTGACGTACCCCTGTTGTACCCTTGTTGTACCCCTGATGTACCCCTGTTGTACCCTTGTTGTACCCCTACTGGGCTCCTGTTATATCCCTGTTGTGCCCCTGTTGTACCCTTGTTGTACCCCTGACGTACCCCTGTTGTACCCTTGTGGTACCCTGTTGTGCCCCTGTTGTACCCTTGTTGTACCCCTGTTGTACCCTTGTTGTACCCCTACTGGGCTCCTGTTGTACCCCTGTTGTACCCCTGACGTACCCCTGTTGTACCCCTGTTGTACCCCTGACGTACCCCTGTTGTACCCTTGTTGTACCCCTACTGGGCTCCTGTTGTACCCCTGTTGTGCCCCTGTAGTGACACCTTAAGTCTGATTCTTGAAGTTGGCTCTTTGTTGACAGTATTAATCCAACTAATAAAGGCAGGGCTCAAACCCAGTTTCCAGTGAATAATTGAAACATGCCCAGTCCACACTGTTCTAAAGAGCCGTGTCACGAAGCCCATCACGTCGTCTTTTTCGCTTCCCTCTGGCACCGAGTAGATTCGCAGGTTGTTGCGATGAAGGCGGGTTTGTAAGTCATCACACAGGTTTGACAAAGTGCCCTCTCTCCGTAGCAGATGTGGGAGCGCTCTGTCGTTACTCTGGCTGTTGTCTTCAGTTGTGCTAATTCTGCATTCAGCTTCTTCAGTGCGATGTTCATCTTGTTCACTTGCTCATCATTCGTTTTTGGACGTCCTTTACCGAGTCCTCCACCCTGGACAGCGACACCTTAATCTCAAAAAATGAGGCTTAGTTTTCTTGTCTCAGTTCTCTGAGCTCTCGAAGAATCTCCGTCATGCTCATCAGGTTAGCGATAGCAATTGAATTTGTGTTAGCATCAGAATTAGCCTGTGGCGTGTTAGTTCTTCCTTTGGTCTCTTTGTGTAAAGCCTGCTTTCTAGCAGCGTTCCTTGTCGTTGTCATGATTTCTCGTCACTTGTCTTGTCAAGGTTTTGCAGGTTTGAGCGAACAGTCGATGTGACAGGCTCACGTCATAGCGCCACCACCAGTCCAGAATGTGTTACTTTTAAGTACCAGTACTCTTACTCGAGTAAAAGTTGTGGTTCCTCTTCCCGCTGTGAGTAAGTCTAAAGTGGCTTGAGTTTTACTTCGACAAAAATAAATGATTTGAACTTTTTTGTTTCTTGCTCTAAATTTCATTTCTGCAGCTCGTATCATCACACACACACCCTCCATCAACCACATCACCCCCGTATTACAACAGCTCCACTGGCTCCCCATCACACACCGCATTCAATACAAAATCCTTCTCCACACATTCAAAGCCATCCACAACCTTGCACCTCCATATCTCTCTGACCTCCTCCATACTGCCACACCCGTTCGCTCTCTCTCCGCTCCTCCTCTCTCCATCTCTCTGTCCCCTCAGCCCGTCTCGTCACCATGGGGAGCAGGGCCTTCAGCCGCTCTGCTCCCCAGCTCTGGAACACTCTCCCCCCTGACCTCCGCAATACTGACACTCTCACTCACTTCAAAACCAAACTCAAAACCCACCTGTTCAAACTCGCCTATTCACTCTAACCACACCTGCACTGTCATTTTTATATTATAAGCTTGTTTTTAAATGTGTATATTTTAACTGTTGATTTTAACTGTCTTAATGTGATGTGTTGTGTGATGTATGTTAGGCGACCTTGAGTGCCCAGAAAGGCGCCCTATAAATAAAATGTATTATTATTATTATTATTATTATTATTATTAAATTTCATGTGTAAAGACCCGAGATCAGTTTGATTTTAATAAAGACGTCCACAGACACATCCTCTGTCAGGAAAAGCATGAGGTCTTGAGGAAGACGTTTTAGTATTTTTGAATAAAAATCAGATTATTCAACATTTTACCTTGTTAGGTTAAAATAAAAATAACTCTTGATCAGGGCCGGTGCCGGGAAGGGGGGGCTTAAGGGGGCATGAGTCTCCCCTGCTCCCCCAAACCTCCCACTTTCATAACACATCCAATCTGGACCATCTGGACATTTGATTCTCCTTTGTAAAGACAAGAGGAGCCAAAACTTGTACTCAACTCAAGAGTAATATCACTTCACTTTCATTCCTCCTCGTGTCTTTCTGTTTGTCAGTGTATAACTCAGTACAGTATGTAGAAGTTTACAGTCAAACACAACACGAGTCCATGAGCAGGTGCAGCAGAAGCTGAAGCTCATTGTGCTTGCCCTTATCTCCACTACAGCACATTAATGGACTCATCTATAAAACCAACACGGCCTGTTATGGGACATTTCAGATATGTTCCCATTACTATTCTCTTCAAAAATGACTTTAAAATATTATTCAAGACAAGTGCAAAGTAGTGGTTCCAACAAACCCAGTGAAAGTAACTAAAGTGTGGAGAGGCACATCTGAATATGATTTAAAGAGAATGTGAAGGACAAAACATGAAATAATGCTCCAAATGTGGTGTTTTCAAACACACAAAAATGAGCCAAACTAAATCAGATGTGAAGGAGCTGCAAGAAACACAAAAGTTCAGATCATTTCATATTATCGACAGAAATCTCCAGTGAGTTTAGATTTGCTCAGTGAGTCTCAGACTCACTATTGTGCTCATGTTCACACTGGGGTCACTTATAGGGTTATGGGACGGGCTCTGGCATCTGTGGTACTTCACATTAAAACAGTAAGAGCAGTGAAGATGCTGAATGCAGTTTACCCCAAAAACATGGCAGAAAAAAAAAAATCACTTTCTCAACGAATTCTCCGACTGTAAAGAAAACTGCATGTGTCTCATCTGAGGAGCAACTGTGGCGACGGCAAAGCAGCACAATGTGGAGAGACACTTCACTACGTGTCACTAAAGATCCACTCTAACTCCCCACCAGGAGGCGCTCTACAGGCAGAAAAAGCCCCAGACTAACTCCCCACCAGGAGGCGCTCTACAGGCAGAAAAGGCCCCACACTAACTCCCCACCAGGAGGCGCTCTACAGGCAGAAAAAGCCCCACACTAACTCCCCACCAGGAGGCGCTCTACAGGCAGAAAAAGCCCTGCGCTAAAGGCAGATTTGGGGAAACAGGCTTTTTTATAAGATCAGCAAAAAAGTCACAAAAAGCAACTTTTTAGAGATTTATTTAAAAATATGTAAGTTGATTTTTCTTTAACATGACATAACTGATAACCTTTTGAAACATGGTGCAACATAGTTTATGTTTTGTTAAAAAGTTTGTCTGTGGCTCGTGAAAATGGGACATTTTTTCTATGAGATGTAGAGATGTGTCATCTGAAAGTCTAACAAATACTGAGATGAATAAAGTGAAAGTGCTGAATATTGATCCGTTTCCACTTATCGTTGATGTGAACCATGAACATGATCATGTCTCACACTGATGAGGATCATTTATCATTATTTATAATGAGATCAGTGGTTCTTTGAGGTAAAGGCCTTTGTCTCTGAAGGTGGAAAAGCTCTTTATAAAAATGTGACATTTTACCATTCTTACTGTAAGTGACGCCACTTCACAGATCTGGACTGTGACTCGGCCTGGTGATGTCACTTCTTTGTCACTATGGAGACGTTTAAGTTTAATTATGAGGAAAGTTCCAAAACAAACAAGTACATTACGTTGTTAAACTTTTAAAGTGCCTAAAAATCCTTCAGACTTATTTCTCTACAGCACTGGGGGAGATGACATAACATCACATGTAACATAGATTTATACTGATCAGAAAATGTATGTTCTCTTTATTCACACGGTGAGAGCCCAGAGAGAGGAGTCACACGTCTTTTTCATGAGCATCTTGTTCAAATACAGAACGATACAAACAAAAAGACACAGGTCCATTAAAAACTGCAGCAGGTGTGAGTCTAAATGTTTATCTCCACATTATTAAAGTGCATTTGTGGCACCAAAGTATTCACTTTTGTCCTTCAAATATATTCCATTTTTGGGATCATGAGGTGTTGTATTAAAAGTTCCTGTATCAATGTTGAACAAACGAGACACTCAGGCGTCAGCCGTCGTGTTCAGAGTGAACAGTGATGGTTTAAACTCATCACCTGTTATGAAACGAGGGCTGAGTCAAACTGTGAATCTAAAGGTTTCAAATATTGCACAAACTGCATCTGTCACTGATGAAGGCTGTTTATGTGAAGGAAAGTTTCCATTTCAAATCTACAATGGGATAAATTAATCCTCTACTGCCCTCTAGTGGCTCTAACAAGTATTGCACAAAGTCTACTGCACAATAAAAATATTTTTGTGTGATTACAGTTTGAAACTAATTATATCAGTTGTGAGTTTTGTGATGTGCTGATATTTTGTGTTTAGCTCAGAGTTGACTCCTTTTGTCGTTCTTGTAGCTGTTTATGTTGTGAAAATCCTTTTGTTTGTGACACTTCCTTTGGCGACAGGTTGATGTGAAGCTTCTGTTTGTCTCTTAGCTCTTGGTCTGTTTTTGGAGAGTGGCTCTCGTGAGCTGAGATGCTGTTGTTTTGCTCTTGTGTCGTGGGTCACGGTCGACAGTCGTCCTTGTGTTCAGAAAATAAACAACCAGAAGAAATGTGCCGTTTCCTTTCACCGGACACTACAATATAATGCTAAAACCTGACACTTTTCTTTAAAACATTTATTTACATGACTGAAAATCTGAAAAAGTAAAATAAAAATCACTTGAACCAGCAACATGGACAAACTTCAATATTTCCCCTTAAACAGCCAAAGCTTCTCATTCATGTTTGAAGAGATAAAATCCTCAAACACTTTGTGCACAACCTGTTTCTATTGTATAAAAGCTACTACTTGATAATAACCTAATATAGGCTCACAGTGTTTATTTCAAATGTTTCCTTTTGCTTTGGTGTAAAAACATCATTTGGATTTAGGCTGGATTTCCCTATAATCTGGGGTCTAGTCCAGACTGGCCAGGAGAGGGAACATTTGTTCAATATGTGGCAGAGAAGCAGGAGGTAAAGTCGAGTCCAGAGCGTCAGGGAACAACTCCTGCAAGAGCTCCTCAGTCGAGAGCGACCCAGGAGCCTAAAAAGAACAAACAGATCACACTTACACTGAAAACATAACAAAAACACTCATTTATATCATGTATATCAGTGGATTTTAAAGAGAAGTTGATTAGCTACATGCTGATCTAGGTGTACGAGACGGTAAGAGCAGAAAATGTTAAATATGGAACTTTTCCTCCACCTGTCGCCCTTTGCTTTTCCTGGAATGTTCCACAGTTTGGTATTGCATTAAAGAGACATTACGCAAAATCGAGTTTTTAAACCTTCTCCCATGTTATGACGTTGCTCCCTCGTTAAAAACATGTCTGAAGAGGATTTAGATGTCATCCATGCATGTTTGAGTATTTTAGCGTTCTCTCCCTCTTTAAGGTTCGCTGTAAGACTCTGTACGAGGCTCCGCCCACAAGTCTACGTCCCCCACACCCCCACACGACAACTCTACATAAATATACAAAAACACGACACAAAACTGTTCACAGCAACAACTTGACAAACCAGATGTGATGTGCAGGAGCTTCGTTAGCGAGACGCACACGGATTGTGTTGTGATAGCGCTCTGAAGGGGGAGGGGCTTAGCACAGAGAGCAAAGAGAGAGACTAAAAGGGTGAAAAAAAGTGAAACCTACGCTGCTTTCTGTGACACTTTCAAAAAAAATAAAAGGTAACATGGTGATCTAAATATGTTATGTTACAGTCAATACCCCATAGAAGTAAAATACTCCCTCTTCAAGTATTTTGCATTTATTCAGTTACTGTCGAGATGTGTCCAGTCTGTCCCTGTGTCTCCGTCTTTCCCTCCTCCTTCTGTGTCCTTGTCTGGCGCTGGACGGAGGACACACAGACGTCTCCAGATGGTCTGTGTCTCCTCCGTGGTGCAGTTCCCCTGAGCTCAGTCTAGTTTTCATGTGGATCATCTCAGTTCTGTTTGTTCTCGTTTTTCTCCAGATCCTTGGAACTACCCTGCACCTCCACCTCCGACCCAGCTCTCCACGACCGGCCGAAGACGTCAGCCTGCGACCCCGCTCTCTACTACCTGCTCCGTCAGTCTACATTTACATTTCTGCGTTTGCAAATAAACTCAACTTTTTACCCCGAGTCTGTGTCTTTGATCCTCAGACATTATGACAGTTTCAAATCATTTACTGTCAGACTGTGAAACATGTTAGGCAAAGCGATAACATTTCTTCTTCTTAGACACGAGCAGAGCCTCAATCAGTTACACAGAGAACAAAGTCGATCTATTCACACATTTTGTATTGTATTTTTCTAACCTGAAGGATGTCTGTGTCTACGTCCATTTGAGCCTCTCTCGGTGGAGATGGAGGAGGAGTGGGACAGCTAAAACAACACTTCAGTTAGAACATGCAAAACTTTATGGAGAGTAAAAAAAAACAGAAGTGATTCTTATTCTCGGCTAATTTCTTGGTGATATTTTGCAGCTCTCTGACCAGTTTGACGGTGTTAGGTCCATCGTTCTTGAGAAGATGTCTGTGTGATCCTTCAGTCGTCCAGGTCATGGATCTGACCTGGACGACTGAGGGATTACACAGACGTACTTTATGGGGTGTGATGCTAAGAGGAGGCACTGTTCTCTCTGAAACTCAAGTTAGACTTTAATCTGAGCTTTAACCAGATCTGACCATAAAGAACTGACTTAGCTGTGACTACATCAGGTGAGATGATTTGTTACAGTTAAACACGTCCCTCTCAAACAACAGCACAGTCACAAACGTCGCTCTCACCTTTTTGTGGAAAATTGAACCTAAACCGGACCATGACGCTCGGACTTATCATAGACTCAGGTTTTATGAATTAATTTTATAATTTTCTAGATTTTTCAGACAATCTTAAATCTTTTTTGGTTCTGTTTGGTAACGTGTGCTTTGTGTCACCATGGTAACTGCTGACAATTCCACCCTAAAAAATACATATAGAACCTCCCCAGCGTGATGCCACTGCAAAGTATCAATAACTACACCTTAATTAGCCTTAATAAAGCATGAAGAAAGACTTAATTTATAATGAACATATCGTTTTTTAAGAATGTTTCAGGGTTAGTAAGTACTTAATACCCTCGCTGTAACTCCTGATACTAATCCCATAATTAAAAAGTGACTAAGCCTGAATCGTTCTTAATAAACTATTTGTTCATTATGAATTAAGTCTTTGTTCATGCTTTATTAATGAACTACTCAAGCAAAAGTCAAAAAACAGAGTCATCAGATCCAGTGTCAGGACAGTTTGAGGTGAGTAGCAGCCCTCAGGACAAAAGTGTCCCTCGTCTGTGGGCGACGCTATTAAGTCAAAAGTGTTAAAATAAATGTCAAATTGTTGTTCAGTTTGTCGGCCAGTCAGCCACAAGAGCAGCCAACCACCATCATGGCAACCAGGGAAATTAAAGCCACATTAAGGTGTAGTTCTTATAAAGTGTTAAAGAAAATCCATAGATATACTGCTCTATATTAAAACTTAACTTAACTGTACTTACTCAGAAACAGTGATGAGTTTTCTGTTCACATAACCATCTTTTTTTATCGGCGCTGAGTTTTCTGAAGAGACAAATGACAATAAGTAAATCATAAAAGCTGCAGTTTTTCAGTGAACGTGAAGGTCGTCTGCAGAGAACAACTGAAACTTGTGATTGTCAAAGCCAAAGGACGGAAACAACAAAAACATCCAGTCCTTTAATACAAAAAACAAGCAAAGTCTATAAAAAATTAGACTGTTCTCAAGACTCATGTTCAGGTAATTCTGTGTTGTGTCTCATTCGAGGCTCGAGTTTTCAGGAAATGTCTGTTTTCATCTGCCCCCTGTC
The DNA here is from genome assembly GCA_019594935.1 of Periophthalmus modestus. Classification (NCBI taxonomy): domain Eukaryota; kingdom Metazoa; phylum Chordata; class Actinopteri; order Gobiiformes; family Gobiidae; genus Periophthalmus; species Periophthalmus modestus. The sequence continues at coordinate 977,095 of JAIEZT010000009.1, forward strand.
TCCGCCCACTTTTCTTTACACATAGTAATCACTTAAAAACCTTTGTCTCATGTTCCAACAGTAAAAATACATGAAAATCTGCTGCAGGATAAACTGAGGAGCTGCTTCTTCTCAGTTCTGCAGTTGTATTAATATTAAGCCGTTTCTATTATTTAGTTTTAGATCAATACAGCCAGCTTACGACTTAAAAAAAAAAAAAAGATCTACATGTGTTATAGTTTGAATGTGAAGTAAATATATTGTTATAATTATACTGTTAGCCCCTCCTCAACGTAGTACTGCATTTCCCAGAGTATAAGTCGCACTGGAGTATAAGTCACATCAGCCAAAAGATGCATAATAATGAAGAAAAACACAAATATTTCACATATAAATCACATCTGAGTATACGTCGCACCCCCTGACAAACTATGATACAAAGTGTGAGGTAAAATCCGGAAAATACGGTAATCAAAATGTAATATTAGGTGAAAACTGGTCAAACTGGTAAAAAATGTTCAACTTTAATACTATATGACCAACATCAGACTTAAAACATCCAACATGTCACAAGAACAGAACACAAACATGTGAGGAGGGCGGGGGGTTTAAATTCTAGACATTTTTTCTTTGTTTCTGGTGGATTTTAGTGTGTTCCAGTTGCGACAGTGGCTTAAATTTACATTATAAAGGTGTAAACTCAGAGCTGCCCTCACCTCTGCGCGACTCAAAAGCTAATGTAGCAGCAGCAGATATTTTAACACTATAGATACAAAACAAATGTCATTGTTTTAGAGGGATATATATATTTAGGCTGCTGTAAACACACCAGCCTTGTGTCCAATAAACTTGATATTTTATAGTATTTTCAATATAAATGTATTGGCTCTTGGGGGCCCTCTGGTGGCCTCTGGGCCCTATGCAGCCGTCTGCTTATAGGCTGAGTGGAACATAGAAGCACAGCATAAATACCAGGAAAAAGCCTTCTTTAATGTCCTCATAAAACATAATTTCCAAACCTAATTCCAATTACGATACAGTTTTATTTCAGCTTTTTCCTCTAAATAGTGCAGACCCATCAGAGTGTGCCTGGTACCTTGTGTGGTGTAGTACTGTCCAAACACGCTGTCCTTGGGTATGTCTGGGTACAGGTAGACCAGGGGGCTGCTGGTCCTCCTCTGCTGCGCTCTCAGGCTGTAGTGAAAGATGATGTCAGGGAGAGACAAGGCCGACAGCTCCCTCTTCGTGTACGGCTCCACTGCATGTACATCCACTTCTACGGGACAAACGAGAGAGTCGACCATTTTAGGATTTATAATTATTACAGATGCCACACTGAGAAGAGGAAAGTACATTCAGTATTTCAGTGTACAAATAACTTTCTTTGAATATGTAATTAAGTATATTATTATAATTATACTGTTAGCCCCACCTCAATGTAGTAATGAATATGTACTATTAGGTGAAAACTGTGGTAAAATTGTGCTAGTGCTGTCAAGATGCTCAGTTTAAGCTTTTTAAATAATAATAATAATAATAATAATAATAATAATAATAATAATAATAAAAATAATACTTTTTTAGACAATAGAATGTGATTTCAACACAAAATAATAGTTTCTTAAAATAGTTGTGATTACAGTGGTCCCTCATTTATCGTGGGGGTTATGCTCTAAAAATAACCCACAAAAGGCGAAATCCGTGAAATAGTCAGATATAGTTTTTACAATTATTCTATCACTTTTCTCACACAGGCATTAACATTTTCTCACATTTCTCTCTTGTTTAAACTCTCTCAAAGTTCAAACCTTCGTCGGTGCCTTTGTCGGTGCAGAACGTTTCATCGACATTGTGGGTTTTGTCGGGGAGAAAACTTGTAAACATACAGCACTTCAGAGTCACACTGATCCAACATTTATGTAAATTTGTCTGAACACATTCTGTACTGTACAGGAGACACGGAGGAGACTGATGGACAATGGTCTACAGTCCCTCAGCCAATCAGGACGCAGAACACAATGGTCTACAGTCCCTCAGCCAATTAGGACACAGAACACTGCACTAAAAAAGTGATCACAGCCCTTTTACGACACATGTGACTCACCTCCGTTGCTGTGCTCCACCCAGCTGAAGGTGATAGCGCCCTCTCTGTTGCTCTCACTGAAGCGCAGCAGGAAGTTTCCACTCTGTTTGCTCTGTAAAAGCTGACGGGTTTTGAACTTGTTCACAAAACCCATGATGAGCCTAAAACACATGCAAATAACAACTGAACCTATTTTATTGTCTAAATATAAATATGGGCCTTAAAACTCCAGCAGAGGTCGATATTCTGTTTGGGTTGAAGGAAATACATTTAGTTTAATTAAACACTTAGATTGTGAAGAGGCTCTGTCATTCTGTGCTCTGTGATGGGTTTGAGGTGTAGTTTGTATAATTTGGGTAGAAATGATCAAAATAAGTCCTGCATATCAACCCAAAAACATCAGAGCTGTTTTCTAGTGCTGGATTCTAATAAATTGGTATCAAAATCGGACACAGAAAAACCCACATTGGACAATCTCTAATATATGTACTGTTGTTTTTAGACTTATTTCTTTTATTAAAGTTGTTTTAGATGAATATTGTGATTTCAAATATGCAAATTACAACATAAAGAGTCACAGATTATAACTACAGAGCAAACACAAGCACCATATGTCTGCTTTAAATGATATATATAGTAACTTACCCATCACGCCACATCTCCTTCAAGTGTTTTTGAATCAAATCCAAAATCCCATCGATCCAAATCCACGGTCCATCGTTCTGTAAAAAGTAACAGATAAACAGGTCACATTATCTCAACAGAATAGAATAACCACATACGCTGTTACATATGGTACATTCATAAATACCTTTGCAAATTTGTGCCAGTAAACAAGACCATCTGGATCGTCTATAACACACAAATGGAGTTAATATAATAACTTTATTAATATAATAGAGCAGGACCAGGCCTCAACCTCGTCCTGCTCCTCTCCAGCGAACCACAGCTCACCTCAACCACACCTCTAATTACCCACAAGCCCTATTTATACTAGCCAGAAACACCACCTGTCTCTCTCGTGTTCATCTTTCAGCCTGAAGACCTCAGAGGAGGAGAGAGGATGGAGGTCCTGAATCGGCCTGAGACAGAGCCCCATCCTGAGTCTATACCCCGCCTCCACATCTATTCATATCGAGAAATATCTTTATCGTATAGTATCGCTGTGGTGTGGTCCTTGCTCGTGAAGAGTGATTTAAAAGTATTTAAAAGCATTAGACAAATACAGCAGTAGACTCTTTTCTTTAGACTTTATTTGAGGCTGATGATCCTTATTTAAAGTCCTATATTACACAGAACTGACTCTCGTGAGCTTTAAACCATGTTATAATGTTGTTACCTCCTCAAAAACATATACAGAGTTATGTTTTGTGTAATCCTTTATTATTGATCTGTCTATATGTCCAAAGCTCAAAATGCTCTGTTCCACCTTGTGATGTCATGAAGAGGTAGTTTTCAAGATAACATAACTTTTTACCTTTAGTTTCGTTAGAGATTGGCAATTCCAGGACTGAAATTATCCAAATGATTCTAGTGAAGGTGTGTGTTACCGTGTATTACCACATGGTGACATCACAAGGTGGAATAGAGTGTTTTGAACTTTGGAGATATAGACATATTAATAATGAAGGCCTAAATGTGCAGGGTGTGTGCGTTAAACATGTGTGAATGAAACAAAACACAACTCCAGGTCTGTTTGTGACGAGGAAACAGCATTAGAAAAATGCGTAACATGAGCGCCGTTTAAAACATGTAAGCTACTGTTTCTGTTTCATCTTTTAGCTTTACTTATTTTAGTGCATTCAGTTTATATGAGGCAAAGGTGGCCACGAACCCAGACTGAAATAATCTGCAAAGATGTAAAGGGTTTCTGATACAGCATGCATGTCTCTGATTGGCTAATCCACCTGTCAATCATAGCCGTCTGCATTCACCCTGATGTAACTGGAGCCAGAAAAGATATAAGTTACTAAGGCTGTAGTTGATTTGAGAAATTCTTGGTCAACTATGACGTGCTGCCGATCGATTTGTCGACTCTAAAGGGGGCGTGGCAAAAGCTCTTAAAACTATTATGTATCTCTATGTATCTGACCCAAACTGCACTCACATGACTCCACCTGCAGGGGGAGCTCATGCAGAAAAAAGTACTAGGAAACAATGCCGTCGTGTAAAGTCAGTAAACACCAAAAAATACCAACTCTTCCGCTGACTTCCTCACGTCTCCCTTCTGCTGTCGTCCCATATAAACCCTTATAATCCAAATAAAACGAGTATTCGACTAAGACTCCATCGACCGATTAATCAAGTAAACGACCACATCCTATGACTTACCAACGATTTTGAGTTTGAGTTCATCAAGTTGGTCCTCATTGAGTTCTCTGTCTCCAGCTGAAATGAACTGCCAGCTCAGAGCCTGGGACAGCTGCTCCCAGGACAGAGGAGGAGGGTCCAAGAACAGGGACAGAGTCTGGAGGAAAAACAAGACATAACATTAACTACCAACATTTCATTTCATACTATAAGACGATACTTTTTTCCCCAAGCTTTGAACCCTGCGGCTTATACAACGTTTAGGCTAATTTATAGATTTTTACTGGCTAACGACCACCGGGGGGCGCTCTCTAGCAGTAAACACAAAAGTGAGGAAAGATTATGCTCTGAAGAATTCACTAGTTTTGATTTTGAGCTGTCATTTTGCATTATGCCACACCCTCATCGTGGAAAACACACAAAGAAATGTAAATGATGCAACTTTTAAGATAAGAACAATGGATCTGTCCATCAAAGAAGGAAACAGAGCCACTGCAGTAAGTTTGGCTTTAATGAATCGATGGTGCAACTTTGGAGGTGGCAGAGGGAAGAACTTAGTCAATGTAAAAAGACGACAAAATCTTTCAGAGGAAATAAAAGCAGATGGTTTGTGTTGGTGCTGTTTTATTTCCTAAACCTGCAGGTGTGTTCATCCCGTGTTGGTGCTGATTTTTAGGCACAGTTTGAAAAAAAGCGTGTCTTAAATTAAACCAACAAAAAAACTCCTCCGTGTTCCATCTTTCTGTGTAAATATCTCAGGTCACAACATGAAAACCTGTGGCTTTATTGTCCAAAATTTACGTTACAATACTAGTTTGGACACACTATTTTTTTTATTTTCATGACTCACAACACACAAGACAACACACAGCTGTGCCCTGATGTGGCTCAGCTGTGAAGTGAAAACCATTCAATTTTCAGCATTAAATGTTTGTACTTTTTCTATCCCCATGTGTGTTATATCTGTGTAATCCTCAGTGTGCAGTAGGTTCATATGGTCCATGGTGTTTAAACTAGTCTATGTGTCTTATACTTGTTCTGATACAGCTCAAGATCAGCCTAAACATATGACTTTTTTCTATCGATAACTGCTCAAATGAGTATCTCGTTTTGGTACTAGTTTTAGTATCGATTAGTATCTGATTTCCGATACTTTTGACAGCCCTTGTCACTAATAGAAATTGTCAGGTTCAACATTTACCTTTTAGATATTTCACAGTAACCTGCAGCATAATCAACAGAGAAAACTGTCTCTTGCCTCCATCTGGGAGGACAACATCACTACATCCTTGAATGTGAAAAGCACCAATAGTACAAAGTGTAAAAGTGCTGTCCTCACCGTGGGCTGGGTCACAGAGAGCAGGTTGTACCACACGACCGAGGCCCAGGCACTGGGGGCCTGATTGGTGCTGGACACGACCACCACAGGAAGAGAACTGGCCTGCAGAGACAAAATGGAAAACCTTACATTGAATTTCCTGTATTACACGTCTTTAAACTTTTCTAATTGGGGTATATGCAGCGTCACCATGGAGATGTCATTTTTTTGCCTGGAATGTTCAGCAGTATGGCATTAAACTAAAGGATCTGGCATTGATTTGAGGTGTTGCAGGTGTTTTTTTTCAAAAATACCTTGAAAGCGTGTGTTCTTCCAAGACATGTCATGATAACACATTTTGAAGTACGTATATTGCTACAGAGATATACGACGATAAAAGATAATATTGAACCTACTTTATGTCACTGACACAATAACAAGAAACAAGATCCTCCTTTAAACAGACAGAATGATTTAAAGCCACAAGCTGCAACAAATAAATAACAGACTGAACCAATAATTAGCCATAGAAGTCACTTAACTCTTATAAATATAAATGGACGTAGCTAACCAGGAAATCAGAGGTGTGCATGGTGCGCGTCCCATCGACTCAGACTGTCAGACTCGTCATTTTGGTCTTAAATGTTTGTATTAACCCCTCGACATGATCCTGGTGTTTTTACTTCACTATTGTGTCTGTAAATCAAGATATGAACATTAATAACAGACAAATCAGGCGCCTTCTTTCCCTTAGATTGTTCGTGCTAGCATTAGCGTTAGCAACAGGTTTGATTGACAGTGTTGAGAAGCACCTGCTCTCTGCAAAAACAGTGATGTGGATGGAAAGTCTATGATTACAAGAAAATGCTCCCAAATTTCCCCATTTTTACAAATAAATTTCACTTGATAAATATTGAGACACAAAATATATATTTCCAGCTTTCATACATTGAAGTCAATGGTAATTATTGTGACAGGCCTGATTCTTACTGTGAGCGGGACGTGTAACTTGGCGCCACCTGCTGGTCTCTATGTGGATACTTAAGATTAATCTCATACAATGCAAAATTCTAGGTCAGAGGTGCCCAAACTTTTTTTTAATCGAGGCCACATCTCAAAACATATTTGAAGCGGAGCCCACAGACCTGTGATCAGTGCAGTGCGGTGCTTTATACACAGCTTTGACAGAGCCTCTGTGTGTTAATAAGGCTTAAACACATTAATTTTAGGTCTGTATCGCAATGTGATGTTTGAGGATGTAGTGGCAGAAATACTTTCAATTTGCTGTTAAAAGTTCTGCTTATGATCAATTGAGCCAGTTCAGCAGGAGACTTGAGGGCCAATAGTTTGGACACCCCTGTTTTAAGTAAAGTATTAACATCTCCATGGGGAAGTGGGTGATGGACCCTCTACAAGAAAAGTTACACAGTGCACAATTCTGCCTTGTATAAAGATTTAGAAAAGTATAGCAGTAGTAGTTTGGGTTTGGCTTAGTTTAGTCCCTGTATGTGTCTTTGTGTAGTCTTGTTTTACTTATGGTTTGGTTCTGGTTTAGTTCCCGGCTTTGTCCTGGTTCTGTCCCGTTTTTGTCCCGGGACAGAACCATAGTGTGGTCACTTTTTGGAATAAATAAAATAAATGAACTTCCAAACCAGCACATCCATATTACCTCAATGTTACACTCTAATCCAGGCATTTGAAGTTTAGTGACAAATTTGATAATGTGCAGCTCTTCTGTGACACCAACGGGACTCTGAAAAATAAACATCATTAACTCAAATTTGTCTTAATAAAATCTAAAACCTCAAATATTTTCAGCACCTCACCTCATTTGACCCCTTCACCCTCGATTTACTTCCTTCTTCCTTGATAGACTGAATGATAAACAAATATAAACAAATAAATAAATATACAAAATTATTCTTACAGTAAATTCACTGGCATAAGTGTCTAAAAATGAGCTACCGAATTTTCTGGAGTATAAGTCACACCAGCCAAAAAATGCATAATAATGAAGAAAAAAACAAAAAACTATAATTGACATAAATCGCATCTGAGTATAAGTCGCACCTCTGGCCAAACTATTTTATTTTTTTATTTTATTTAACCTTTATTTAACCAGGAAAAGTCCCATTGAGACTCAAAGGTCTCTTTTCCAAGTGAGTCCTGGTCCAGAGGCTCCAACACACATCACTATGAAAACAAGTGCAATTTATAGATTATGTTTCACAGTATGGCATTAATCTAATTTAAACTTATCTATTTCCATGGAGACAAGCTGATGACACCATCAGGCCAGGTTACAGGTTAGATCTACCCAGAGGCAACTCCGTTCACAGTAATAATACATATTTTTAAGATATTTTGAGCAATAAAACATTTAATAGCAATATATTTAAGCAATAACATCTCTGTGGAGTGGTTCAAAAAGAGCAGGGCAATGATGGACAATTATTTCTTTTATTTAATTGGACAGGTCAAAAGGAGGCATCAATGGGCGTTAAGGGAGGGGAGAGACATTCAGGAATTTGATTACCGTATTTTCACGATTATAAGGCACAGGTAAAAGTTGTGAACATTGTGGGAGCGATGGATGACAGACGGCGAACACAGTTTTACAAAGACTGGGAGGCAGCGCCGGGTGAGTTACGCCACGACTTGTGAATGGATTGTGGATGCTTGGGCTAACGTATCTGCTTGCACTGTTCTTGTTCGCAAAAGTCGGCATCATTCACGGCAACAAAACGGACTCTGATAGTGACGAGAGGGAACCTGGTGTATTTCATAGAGGTGTAGCGCAGCTGTTCATTTCAGATACAGAGGATGAAGACTTATATTATGTGAGCACTTTGCTAAATACTTGAATAAAGCACAACCGAACACAGTTTTGCTTCCTTTGCCTTTTTTAGAGCACATACTAACATGCATGTTTCACCGTGCAACTTTTATACGTGTTAAATGCAGAAAAAGCACCGTAACTGAACTGTGCTTTATAATCCGGTGAGCCCTATGGTCGTGAAAATACGGTACTATATTTTCCGAAGTATAAGTTGCACCAGCCAAAAAATGCATAATAATGAAAAAAAAAACATATTTCACTTATAAATCACATCTGAGTCGCACCACCTGACAAACTATGAAAAATACAACACATGAAATGGCCCAGAACTGATTAAAAGAATAAAAAATATAAATAATAAAATAAAGAACGGCTCATCTTTTTTTGGATTTGAGGCTTGGTCCGAGTTCGGTTCAGTTCAAATCAAGACTTGTCATTTCAAAACTGAACAGTTGAACTTGTACCTGATGAGGGGAGTTTTATAAGTTCTCACCAGATGCTCAAACTCGGCCACCAGACCTCCGTTTGGCGTGTTCACATCCAGCCATTTACTGTGGTTTTCCATGAACACAAACTGACGAAACCTGGGGCAAAAGTGAGATTCAAATTCATGACTAACCCTGTGTAAACTTTACTTTTATTTACTATGGAGGTTGGTTGATTAACTGTACCCTTTTATGCTTCCGACGTCTTCAGCGTCCCTAAAACAAAGAGAATATTGCTTAATGATGTTACGTAGGCCTGTGTTTTAAAATGGTGAGTGCACACTTACTTGTCAAATACAGGCTTGACTTTGAGCAGGGTCTTGAACATAGGCAAATTTACTAAAAATCTGGAAAAAAAAGAAGAAACGAAATCATTAAAAGTCAAAATGTAACTTTAATGCAGCGATAATCAACTTTATTTACTTGTTTATAAAAAAGGTCAGTTTTGCACCTTACTTTATCATATCGGTAGATGACTTTACATCATATACGTGTCAGACAAAGCATATTAATACGGGTGTTAGGTGGACATTTTTTTATTTAATACAATTCCCATACCTATTTACTGACTGACTGGTAAACTGACGCAAACATTTATTGTTTGTATTTGAATCCAGGTTGAATTTCTGTGTGTTCTGTGCTGTTTTCCTCCTCTCTTCTCTGTCTGAGCCTGGAGCTGGGCGGAGATTCTGCTTCCTCCCACACAAACCTGCAACTTATCATCAGTCAAGCTGTGAGGATAAAGGGACTGAGGACCCCACACTCAGGGCCAGATCGTCCAGTCATCTCCCTGTGTTTTTATAAGTCATCCTCCAGCCTTCGACCCAGCTCACCTCGACCAACACCTCCGTCTCTGACCCCACTACAACCTACACTCTAACCTACATTTACTTTCGCGTGTCTGTGAATAAACTTTGTGACACCATTCACCTCGAGTCTCAATCTTTGATCCCCGGACATTACAACAGGATTGTAAATAGTCGTTCACTTACCTGAGAGCCACGTTAAACCTTATTTTAGTTTTGAGAATGCAGGGTCTGTTACTCCTCAACATCACAGGCTGTTTCTCCACCACCAGTGCACTGCAACAGAAGCACACGTCTTAAAAAACTCTATGTACAAATATGTGTGTGTGTGTGTGTGTGTGTGTGTGTGTGTGTGTGTGTGTGTGTGTGTATGTGTGTGTGTGTAGTGTTCCTCTTTACTTCTCCATGAGTTTGGTGAGCAGGGCCTTGGTGAAAGAGTTGATTTGCTGTAAGACTTCAGACAGGTCGCACTTGGGGCTGATCTGAGGCCTGCTCTGCTCCTCGAGTTTCTTCAACTGTTGGACGATCTGCAGAAGAGTCTGTGCCACAGCAGTGAACCTGAGACAACAGCCGTGTGTTAAAGACACATTTTCCTTTTGTCAGGGATTCAATATAAAACCAACTTAAATCAAAAACAGCATAAAAATTGAAACAGGTTCATTGACTTCATGTTCAAAACTGCAGAACTGGTAGGCCCGCCTCTTCATAGCAGCATTTCACCATAAAAAGAAAGATTTATGTGTTTTTAGAGTTCATTTTAAAACCCTAAATGAGCAGCAATGTGTAAATACAGAGGTGTGGGCCGAGAACATACGTGAAAACGAGGGGACACTGTTATAACACTATTATTTGCAGTTTAAAAGTTCATTTGACAGAGTCGGTCTCCTTTAAACCTTTTCTTGTTAAATATAAGACGTTTACCACTCCTCCAGATGCTCCAGACTGGTGCAGACTGGACTTCCGATGCAGGACATTTGCTGTTTGCGTTTCCACTCAGGAAGCTCCACGGAAACCAACGTTTGAACAATGAGAGAGGCGAGATTCAGCGACTTCACAATCTGATCCACCACCACCTGTGACAGTTATACATGTGTTTGAATGTGGAAATACCAGGGAGGAGAGGAACTAATCACAAATACTCGAGTAGATCTTTGGGCTAATGGTACTTTTTGAGTAGATTTTTAAACTTGTACTCTGTCCCCGCCCATTTTTGCCTCTAAATGCGACTAAACCATGTGATTTCCCCATTGAGATGAACTACAGGATGAACAGGTTTTATACATGATAAGATCTCCAAGGGGCAGCCCTGCTTACTATTCACACCAAAATACTAAATGAGTTCATATTTGAGCTAATATCATGCTCTTGTTCTGCACCTGCTGTGTCTGGGTGATGAAATTGGCTTGTTTCAGAAACTCCTGTTGAACCACCTCAGGAGAAAGTCCATTTACCTTTTCCACTAAGAAAAAATATGAAATGAAAGTTATTTAATTTACAAATAGAGAAACATAAAAATTCTAAACTGATTTGAACTCACATTGACTTTCCCATGTCCTCTGTATATAAACCAACTTCTCATTCAGTGCCTCCAGTGACCGGATTTCTCTCTCAGTTTCCTTCATGAGAACACAAAAGTTATCACAAGTTTTTATGACACTATTTTCTCGTCACAAACAGACCTGGAGTTGTGTCTTGTTTCATTCACACATGTTTAACACATAAATCCTGCATATTTAGGCTGTGTCTTTTCTCAAACATAAAAAACATATGTTCCACCTTGTGATGTCACCATGTGGTAATACAGGAAGTGCTCCACTGTGTTTTAAACTCCACCTTCACTGGAATCATTTGGATAATTTCCGCCCTGGAATTGCCAATCTCCACTGAACTACAGGTAAAAAGTCCCTGTTCACTTGAAAACTACCACTGCATGACATCACAAGGTGGAACAGAGCATTTTTTGAGCTAACTAACTAATAATAAAGAGTTACTCAAACATGTGTAAATGAAACAAAACGCTCACGAGAGTCAGTTTTTCATACCATAGGACCTTTTTAAAATTGCTCACATGTCTAAATTTACACATAACATTGTTTAAAACTTTACATTTACCCAAGTCTGTTTATTTAATTCTTTCACTTTGTTGTCCAGGTCTTTGTGTTTTTGTTCCTCAATGCTGCAATTCTGGAAAATCATACAAATTCATGTCATATACAATTTATTATGAAAAAATACCAAACAGTGAATAAAATTAAACATTTGTACGACATGATCATGATTAGCTCTTTTTTTGTTAAAGGTGCACTGTGTAACTTTTCTGCTGGAGGGTGCCACCTACTTCTCTCCTTGTCTCGCCTTGAATGTTCATTAAAATCTTGCTGCGGTTTTAAAATCGCCTGATCAGCAGAGGGAGCACTTGCATACAAAACATTCTCTGCATATAAATGTATGAGGCTTTCTCCTAAATTGCAGCCAATGGAATTAACAAATATAGTAAAAAGTAGCGGACCCAAAATTGAGCCTTGGGGCACTCCTTTCTTTAAAGTTTAAAGATTTGATGTAAACCCTTTGACCACTACTGCCTGGGTTCTGTTTGAAAGATAATTTTGGAACCAATCACGTGTAGCGTCGTCAAATCCAACATGCTTCAGACGCTTCAAGAGGATTTTACGATCTATTGAATCAAAAGATTTAGTTAAAATGAATAAAGAGAGCTACACAATCATGTTTGTCATCAAGGGCTGTGGTTGCAGTAGCATTAAACTTATCCATCTATACTATTACAGGTATTATTGCTCAAACATACTAGAAAAAACATGCATTCTCACTGTAAGCTGGGTTACATGTCCATAGATCTGACCTGTGACTTGACCTGGTGGTGTTATTTGCTTGTTTCCATGGAAATAGAGAAGTTTAATGCCATACTGTAGAACATACCAAGCAAACTAGCATCTTCATGGACGTAAGCAGGTGGCAGACCCTCCACCGGAGAAGTTCCGCAGTGCATCTTTAAATTCTGGGGGTATATCTCTTAACTGATTCATTTACCTGATCTTTCAAACAGGAAGTCAAGATGGCCTTTTCCTCCCTCAGGCTCTCAGAGAGGGTCTGAGCCAGAGCCAGTGGACGAGTTTCAAAGTTTTTCTGGAACAAATGATTGAAATTAGTGATGAAGGAAGAGAGTAACTATGCTGGAAGGTTAGGATCCAGAAAACAGAGGAATATACTTGGTAACAGTCAGTATATTACCACTAAAAGACCACAATCCATCACTTTTTAATGAGGCAAGACAACAGCTAATACAGAAATTCGCCAATCACATGACAATTTTAGCCTCAAGTGTTTAGATTTTCCTTTTTCTGTAATAGTCTCTGTGCACAATAGCACCTTGGACCCTCACAGTTAGCGTCACTACTTCCTGTCCAATATTATCTCTATGGGGGGTTTGCGGAGTCACACTAAAATGAATAAATAATTAAAGATCAGACAGTGGACAGGGAGCTGCGGGTGGGTGTCACTGACAACATGTTAAACACTGCACAAATAAAATGAATACTTCACCAGAGACACTTCTGTGTTTAGAAAGAGATGTTTGGGTCTAAATGCTAATGCTAATGCTAATTTTGAGGCATAATAAATATTAAAACAACCAGTAGACCTCTACAACCAGTAGAGGGCGCTGTTTACCTTCTATGCTGTGCCAGTTCATTTTATTTTATTATAGTAAGGTATTTTCTAGCAGTGCAGCACCATATCAAACCAGAAACAAACATTCTTACACTATTCTTATTATTGCAATAATAATTTCTAATGATAATGATAATGATTCTTACTATAATTATTATTTTTCTGGGAATAACTGCACATTCCTTTATTCAGTGTAACTTCTTTTGTTTCCCTCAAACAGCCCAGAAGAATGTTCTGCAAAATAAACCTGATTGTGTCAGAGCTGCTCAGGTTTTTAATCCTCAAACTCACTGTAAAGATCCTTATTCAGATTTAACAGTTTCATGTTGCTCTGTTGTAGGCGACATAAACCAGTTCAGTGTCTCTGTTCAGTTTGTCATTTGTTCTATCAGACACGCAGGCTCTTTGTTCGAATAAACCTGTGTTTTCACCAGAGACCGAGATGTTTTTGGTTTTTTTTTGTGTTGCCTTTAAGTCCAGTTTACTCCCTGTGTGACTGTATGTAACTTCTGACTGTGAAGAACGTCATGAAAAATTGCTCTAAATTCTGGCATTTAGCAAATAGAAATAATTTTGGTAATCCTAATTGACCTAAAACAGGAAAGGTTTAGTCTGATTTCATGTCAGAGGGTGAGAAAAAAAAGTGTTTGTGTCTTTTTATATAGTGTATGTAAACTTCTGGTTTCAACTGTAGCTCAGTGTTGAACCATGTTTGATAGTTATGCCAAAAAACATTTACTATCACTACCTTAACCAGTATTTAGTACATACTACATACATTACGTACCATCACAAACTCTTTCATAGCTGAGTAGTCGGGCCCCATCAGGACATTATTGTTGTTAATCGACTCATTTTTCAGTTTGTCCAGGTTTAAACCTAGAGCCTGAAGAGTCGCCCTGGCTGTGGGTTCATCTGACGCTGCCAACTCCCTAAAGAAAAATAACACATGTAGTAGTAAAACAAATGCAAGATAGAAAAGTTTAAAGCTGTGAAACATTGCAGCCAAAGCAAAAGCATCTCCATGTAACCAGAAAAGCTACATAGTACACCTATAAAAGTATTTCATTTGTATTGTGTTATAGTTATTCATGTATTATTTACCAGTCTTGGCTTTCTATCCAGTTGCAGAGACAGTGGCGTATTTCTCTTGGAAATTTCCCTTCGTACAATCGACAGACTCTGCTCTGAGTCGAAGCGTCCAACTTGAGCAGCTCCAGCCACTGAGCCATGGTCTCACTGTGGACGTCAATCCAGACGCAACACAGATTAATTCATGACTATTTGAAATCACTATTATTATTCAATCAAGAAAATGTACAGTAGTTTTTTCAGTCGTCTATAGGCCTCTCACAGTGCCAGATTTTAGGCGGAACGACCAAATATTAGAGTGTGTGACCTTTTTTTTGGCCAGGCAGTGAACAATATTGCTAAAAAACATGAACTGCAATAAATAACTAGAAGAATGATCGTTCTGTAGATCTTTATTGTAGGTTACAGCGATACAGTCGGGTGAGTAGTGTCTTCAGTGATGCCCCGAACAGAGTCTGACAGGGTGGGATTGTACCAGGGTTTTTATACTACAAGAAGAGTGGGGGTCTGACACTCCACAGATAAGAAATTCAGAGCAAAGTCAAACAAGGTGAGTGTTTTGTAACTTTCCCAGAGTGAGGGTGATCCATTCTCGAGAAGAACAGGGCCACAGATGCACGGGAAACAGAACTTTTTGCATCTTTGTAAGAAAATAAGCAATGTACAGTATTACATTTGTATATTATCCACATTAGTTTGTATCTATAATGAGCCCTAGAAGTTCATAATTCAATCTTCAGCTCAAATCCCATCATAGAACAAAAAATCACCAAAAACTACCCCCACGATAAATATCTGTCATGTATAGAAAAGTAAGTGGATGTAGTGTGTATCGTGACAGGCCTAGTAGCTGACCATCAAGGCGAAAATAAGGAGCAAGGCGAAAATCGGTCTGAACCAGGACCTATAGCAGGTTTCACAATAGAGTAGATCTAAAATTACACAAATACTTAAACAGACAGTCTCCCATTTCATTCAGAACAATCTCAAACAAGCCTAGCATCCCTCAAAAGTCTATTCAGCATGTAAAACCTCAAAACAAGGAAGGGACTAGGAATTCTACATATCGAACAGATCCAGATATGTATTTTTTCTGAAACCTGGACAGCAAAAAATAAGTCATAAGGAAATGAATATTGAAAATTATTACCTAAAAGTCTGTGAGCTGTGTATATGATCGTGATTGCTGGTATTTATCGTGCACTTCAGCTCCCAAAAATGCTCTTAACGGAGTGTCACAAGGCTCTAATAATGGGCTATATAAATATTAACTGGCTGGAGAAAGAGTCAGAAACTTTGAAAGACCTATTCTGACAAGACCTGACCCTAGAAAACTTAAAATGAAAACACACACACACACAATCTTAACCAAAACTACAAAATATTGCTGCTTGCCACTGCTTTTTTTATATTTTCTTAATTCTTTACATTTTCTACATATTTATCTGGTTGTTTTTTTTAGTCATATACTTTACTACATCTGTCATTGTCAAAAAGAAAAGAACAAACCTTTGATTTTTATGATTCTATATGTACTAGTTACATAAAAATAAACTTACCCTGAAGTGAAGTCGGTCTAAGTGGTTGAGTCTCTTCTTTGGTGCAGGTTAAGCTGATAATACTGCAAGGTTCAAAGTCAAAACTTAAAGTACCTACTGCATTGAGGAAGGTGCTTTTATACACGAGGCACTCCCACTGGTCACGTGATTCTCCAGAACTGGGCACGAGAGAAGTGTCAAGTTTATTCAGTGCAGCTCTCACTACTTCTGCTTTCAAAATAAAACTTTCACCAAACGCTCAAGTAGTGCCCACGAACACAGAGAGGAAAGTGAAGGAGGAGCAACACGTGGAGGAAGTGTGGATATCCAAAATGGGCCTTTAATAGATCTAAGAGAGTTAAAAAACAGGACAACAGGGAATCTGAACCAAGGAGGAAACGTCTTACCATTCCTTACACAGCAGGTGTGTCTGAAAAACTTCAGAGAACATTCAGACAGTTTGAGATTCCTGTCTTTTTCACACCTACAAACACTTTCAGACAGAAATGGTTCACCCAAAGGACAAAACCCCGAGCTCTAAACAAAGTAATGTGGTCTACTCCATTCAGTGTAGTGAAGATGCAGTGAGCGTTACACTGGACAAACTAAACAGCCACTCCATAAGAGAATGTACCAACACCGTGGAGAGAGCTCCTCAGGACCCCAGTCTGCTGTACATCTGCATCTCAAAGACACTGACCACTCCTTTGAAGAGAGTGAGGTTCAGATCTTAACCAGAGAAAAGTAATGGTTTGAAAAGGAAATGGTTTGGAAAGAGAATCCTTCCTTAAACAGGAATGGGGGCCTGAGACATCACCTGTCCCAATATATAACTTCATCCTCCGAACCAAAAAAACAAAAAACAAAAACAGGAACAATAGCAGGGTCGTTTAAGGTGGAATAGGGACGTTTAAGCTGAAACAGGAGACGATAGATATTTACAGTTTCAGAGTAGTTAGCCCCTCCCACCAGATAGATATAAGGCAGTTTCCAGCAGTGACCAGAAGTGAAGAAGACGCTTAGACGAGCTTGGACGAGCAGCCAAACGTTTCACTCCTACAACGATTTGTCCAGACAAACTGTCACAGATTTAATTTCATCTTTTGCTTTCACCAATGTAAATAGCTTAAACTGATCATTTACATTTGAGTGTAATGAGTGATACACGACTATGCTCTGTAAATGAGTTAAAATAATAAATAATACTGGAATTGTGGATTAAGTAAAGAAAAAATGATATAGAAAAGATATTTGAATCATGAATCCAGATAGGTTTAAAGATGCAGTTAGTAACTTTTCTTTTGGAGGATGTGTTATGGAGATGAGTTACAGAGTTTCAGGTCTTGCTTGATAAACATGGATTCTATGCCATGGATTCTTTGGTTTAATGCCGTACTGTGGAATATTCCATGCAAAGCAATACTATCTCCACGGAGACAAGCCAGTGCAGAACTTCCACCAGAAAATTAACAAAGTGCATCTTTATAATAGTTTACATTCAGATGCTGAAAATGATTGCTTTAAATTAGGAGGTTTAAAATTCAAACAAACCATACCTCCACTTTTCAAGGCATCTGGAGGTTAAATATCTATCAAGCGGCGTCGGGTGTGGGAGTGGAGTCAGGTGTGGGAGTGGAGTCAGGTGTGGGAGTGGCGTCAGGTGTGGGAGTGGCCTCAGGTGTGGGAGCGGCGTAAGGTGTGGGAGTGGCATCTGCTGTGGGAGTGGGGTCAGGTGTGGGAGTGGAGTCAGGTGTGGGAGTGGAGTCAGGTGTGGGAGTGGCCTCAGGTGTGGGAGTGGCCTCAGGTGTGGGAGTGGAGTCAGGTGTGGGAGTGGCGTCAGGTGTGGGAGTGGCCTCAGGTGTGGGAGCGGCGTAAGGTGTGGGAGGGGCGTCAGGTGTGGGAGTGGCGTCTGCTGTAGGAGTGGCGTCAGGTGTGGGAGTGGCGCTGTTTTGACATACACAAAGGCTCTCGGGGAGTCACGTGATTCCTCGTAAAATAAGAATCAAGTGAGTCACGTTTTGAACATGTAGTTGTGAGGTAGGTCAAAAACACAGCTACGTCCGGTTTAACGAATGAGGAAAAACTACAGACTATGTGAAGTTAGAAATGAATCTTAAATATGGGACGGTGTAATCCCTCGTTTGTCCAGGAGTGGTACAGTGTAGAGAAGGTTCCACAGGTTCATCTGGACACGCTTCAGCTCCCATCCAGAAGACATTTTCAAGATTTCTTTTTGGAAAATGGATTCTGGATGGAGCTGAAACGTGTTGGCTGCAAAAAAGTGTCCAGATGACCAGCGCTGACACCTTCTCTACAATCTTATGAGAATATGTTAATATGTGCTTGGTTTAAGTAGGATTTGACAAAAAAACAGCATTTGCCAATAGAACAAGTCCGTTTGTCTCATTTTAAGTGAGAAAATGCTTGTCTTTTTAAAGCTTTAACAGATATTTTTTGCTTGTTTCATGGGCAAATCTTATTTTAAGACATATAAATAAATACTACTTAATTGAAAAGCTCATTTTCGTCTTATTTAAGATGATATTTTGTGCAGTATAACTTGTACTTGTTTTGATGACTGCCTCTTACATGTTTTGTACTGGACACATGTTGAACCACTTGGTAACCATCACATTGTCGTCACATTTCTGGTATAATGTGTTATTATTATGCTTTATTTTTTATCAGGTTAAAATAAATACATCAGATCATGACCAGGGCCGAGCAATATCAAAATAAAATGAAACTGTGAAGATACAAAAAAGCAATACAAAAACACAAACTCATAATAAAAATAGGAGAAACAAGTCAAACAATAACCCAGACACATAAGCATCAGACAGAAATCCAAACTCTGTAACTATAACACTCCTTTACTCTTGTGGCTGAAGGTCCACCCCAGGCTGCTTTCACTTCACAGCATTTTCATTTTGGGAGAAGAAAGTTCATCCAGAAACAAGACATCAGTTTTCAGTCAGAATACGGGGAGGTCATCTGTAAAACAAAACAAAAATGTAGAATTTAAATGAAGCGTAAGGTCTGTATTTTTGTCCCTGCACTTGACCCATCAACACTCTGGTTTCTCAGGCAGGAGAACCATCCCCAGATCTTGAGTTAGTCTTGGTCAGAACTACCTTAGCTGGAGGATTTGGTCTGTTGTGCAAGTTTTAGGTTGATGGGGGAAACCAGACATGTGAGGAGAAGTATGCAAACTCTGACCTGAGCCACCCGGGAACCGAACTCAGAACCTTCTTGTTGTGAGGCGTGAGTTCTAACCACTCAATAGGATTACATCAGAAGTTGTTAATTAATGTCCAATGTCAGCGTTTACTGTCTTGTCAATCCAGTTTGATACTTAAGTAAAGAAGAGATGTAGGAGCAAAAGTAAAAGTATCACATGAAAACATTTACTTAGGGAAAAGTACTGAAATAATCATACTGTACTTTAAGAGAGATTGCTGCCTCACTTCTCTCGTGTGTGTGTGTGTGTTTTTTGTGTATTTACCGAGTCTATGTCGAAGCACAGGTGTTCGTTGAGCATGTTGAATTCTCCCGGGGTCATGGGCGGTTCGGGGGACTGAGAGGGGGGAGGGGTACTGATCACACTGGAGCTGCTGCTGCTGCTTCTGAACAAACATGATTAGATGGCAGAAGTAGGATCCATTATTCTATGAAGCATATTTATTGTCTCAACTAACTATGAAAAAAATGAATAAAAGTAAACAGTTCCCTCGCTATATCGCAGTTCACCTTACGTGGTCTTGCTGTTTTTCAGATTTTTTTAGTGTAATTTTTTTTACAGAGTATGATGTGCTGTGCATGTTGTGTTCTGTAGACCATTATGTTCTGGTCCTAATTGACTAAGGGACTGTAGACCATTGTGTTCTGCATCCTGATTGGCTAAGAGACTGTAGACCATTGTGTTGGCTGAGGGCTGTAGTCCTGATTCTGCGTGAGCTAAGAGACTGTAGACCATTGTGTTCTTGTCCTGATCACTGTAGACCTCTGCGTCCGTGGTGAGGGACTCCTTGTCCACAGTCCCGTGTCTCCTGAATGTGTCAGACAATTTACATAAATGTTGGATCGCAGTGTGACTCTAAAGTGCTGTGTGTTTGCAAGTTTTCTCCTCGACAAAACCCACAATGTCGATGAAACGTTCTGCACCGACAAAGGCACCGACGAAGGTTTGAACTTTGAGAGAGTTTAAACGAGAGAGAAATGTGAGAAAATGTTAATGCCTGTGTGAGAAAAGTGTATAAAGTGTGTGGTGAGGGGTTTTACAATTAAAACATAGAGAATAATTGTAAAAAATAAAGCTGAAACTTTGCGGATTTCGCCTGTTGCGGGTTATTTTTAGAACATAACCCCTGAGATAAACCAGGGACCAGTGTAATATCAAAACAACACAATGACTTACCGCATTTCAGATATGGGGATGAGTGTGGACGGGATGTATGGATAAGCTAAAAATACAGCAAAAACAAAGATGGGATTGAATTACTACTTCCAACAACATTTAGTCACAATTTTTATGATATCTAGGTGCTACCACTGCTGCAACAACCTAGACTACTACTGTGGTGAAAGAAGTACTTGTTTTATTGCTCAAGTAAAAGTACAGATCCTGGAGCAAAAATACTCAAGTAAAAGTATCACATGAAAAATCGACTTAAGTAAAAGTATTAAAGCAAAAAATGTATTTAAAGATTCAAAAGTAAAAGTATTTCTCACAGATTTTAATTAAAAAAAATAGCTTAAACAGAAACTGAATCAATATTTTTTTTCTGGTTGGTTTTATTTGTACATTTTGTTTCCTCAAATTGGCTCCAAACTTTATAAAACCTTCAGCCTTTTCAGCAATAATAAAAAATATGGTTACTTTTCAGTCCAGTCCAAAAATGTAGTGGAGTAGAAAGACACCTGCTCTCAAATACAGTGAAGTAAAAGTAAAAAATATCCACTTTAAAACTTAAGTACAGATACAGAAATATTTTACTTAAATATAGCACTTTACTACTTCTACTTTGTTAGGGTCTAGTGCTATGTGAATGCTGAGTATCTAGGCTTATGTAAGTTTCTTTTATTTAAACTGACACGTGATGCCACTAGGCCAAGTTATCCATTATCAGTTGCCACTAAGTTATCAGTTCAGTACCAGTCCTTTAAAATGTCAGATGTACTTTCTGGTCTCACCTTTGCTGGGCTGGCTGTTGTAGAGTCGTCCGAATGCTTCGTCTTTGGGTATGTTTGGATAGAGGAACTTCAGTGGGTTTTCTTTGACCACTCCTTCAGAAATCACTTTATAATCACGAATGATGTCGGCAAAAGGCAAAGCACTCAGTCTGTTTTTGGTGTAAGGCTCCACCGAGTTGAATTTGACCTCTCCTGAAAGTAAACGGAAAATTCTAATCAATTCACAACATATTTTCTTTGCCTGTACCTAATTCTACCTTATATTTGGTCGTCTGATAGTTCACTGGCCCATATCCACTGTGTGATTAGTGGGGTGTGGGTTTAGTAATGTCTTAACAGCATCTGTACAGTCCTCACTGACTAAATCAGGAGTAAACCAAGTTCAAACTAGGTCTAAACCAGGACTAAATCCAGACGAAACTAGGACTAAACCCGGACAAAATGCAGATGAAACTAGGTCTAAACCAGGACTAAATCCAGACGAAACCAGGGCTAAACCAGAACTAAATCCAGGCAAAACCAGGACTAAACCAGAACTAAATCCAGACGAAACCAGGACTAAACCAGGACTAAATCCAGACGAAACAGGGCTAAACCAGGACTAAATCCAGACGAAACCAGGACTAAACCAGGACTAAATCCAGACGAAACCAGGACTAAACCAGGACTAAATCCAGATGAAACTAGGTCTAAACCAGGACTAAATCCAGACGAAAACCAGGACTAAACCAGGACTAAATCCAGACGAACCAGGACTAAACCAGAACTAAATCCAGACGAAACCAGGACTAAACCAGGACTAAATCCAGACGAAACAGGGCTAAACCAGGACTAAATCCAGACGAAACCAGGACTAAACCAGGACTAAATCCAGACGAAACCAGGACTAAACCAGGACTAAATCCAGACGAAACTAGGTCTAAACCAGGACTAAATCCAGACGAAACCAGGACTAAACCAGGACTAAATCCAGACGAAACAGGGCTAAACCAGAACTAAATCCAGACGAAACCAGGACTAAACCAGGACTAAATCCAGACGAAACTAGGTCTAAACCAGGACTAAATCCAGACAAAACCAGGACTAAACCAAGACAAAATGCAGATGAAACTAGGGCTAAACCAAAACTAAACCAGGTCTAAACCAAAAATAAACTAGGAATAAATCAGTTCAAAATCAGGAGTAAACTATGCAGGTCTAACCCAGGGAAAAATCCAGACAAAATTAGGATTTAACCAGGAACAAATCAGGTCTAAACCAGGGCCTAAACCAGGCCTAAACCAGGCCTAAACCAGGCCTAAACCAGGATAAAAACCAGGACTCAACCAGGAATAAATCAGTTCTAAACCAGGACAAAACCAGGTCTAAACCAGGACTAAACCAGGACTAAACCAGGTCTAAACCAGGTCTAAACCAGAACTAAACCAGGTCTCACCGTTGTCTTCGCGGTCGACCCAGGTGAAGGTGATCCCTCCGAGGTGACTCTCACTGAAACGCAGGAGGAACGTCCCGGGCTCTTTGTCCTTTAGGAGAATACGCTCTGTCTCTTTACTCACAAATCCCATTATATAGCTGCAAAAAATAATAAATAAACAAATACATAAATATAAAAAAATACGTGCATATATTAATGAAATAAGTAATAAAAAAGTATTTAAAAAACATCACAAAATGTACTCAATACCAACAGTTTTTCTGCTTTATTCATATTATTAATTTTTTCCACTTTAAATTTAAATTTCTCTTGTTGTAGTTGTATTTAAATGGGCCACATAAATAGAAAAGAACTGAACTGAGGTGTTTGTTAGTTTTTAATACTTGTCTTTGTAAGTTCACTTGATTAATATTGGTGATTTATGACTTACTTTTCGCTCCAAACTGGCAGTAAATGTTTCTTGATCAACTCCAGAATCGAGTCCAGCCACATCCAAAAACTAAACGACTTCCCTGGAATGTTCTCCTGAAAATGGAAATAAAGTCGAGTGATTCAGTCTCTCAGTTCTGTTGTTTCTGGTCACTGTTTCTATGCCATCAAACCTTTTTGACTCACCTTCGAGAACCTGGACCAGGACACCTGATAGTCACTGCAGGAGACATGATGACCTGGAAAAAGAGACGACAGTTTACAGCACTTCATTCTGATAAGTCCCATCATTACTGTGGGTCAAATCAGTTTAAATCCGTGTGTGCTTGGAAGGGTCAGGGTTACACACAACCACCACTTTGCATTGGTGGCTACGCTAACAAATAAAAAAAAATCATTTTTTTCCACAAACAGGTTATGGTTAGGATTAGGTTTAGGTTTAGGAACAGTTCATTTGGTTTAGGTTAAAGTGGAGGGAAAGGTGAGCTAACCGGGTCTTGGCAAACAACACATATGACTCCACAATTACGAAAAGAATTCACAATTATTTAAATCATAACTGAAATCACAATTATTTTTTGCTTAGAGAGAAGGTGGGGCATCGACCGGGGCACATAAAATGAAGAAAACAGATATAAATGAAATAGTGTGTGTTTACATCACCTATTTCATTTATATCTGTGTGAGTAGAAAGGTACAGAACCATCCATGAGATACTTTTTCACTGAAGGAAACACAGGTGCAGTGATCACACTTAAAACAGGCCTTCTGGACTTTGTTTTAAATAAAATGTAAATGTGTTTTTCCCCAAATGTGTTTTGTACAAGCAGCATTTTGTGACTAAATGAGTCTGCTGTGCACTGTCTGTAGCTCATAATAAAGTATTTTTATTAAAGTGCTGAAAGCAGCGCTCTGATTGGCTCGGACGGACCATCCCAGTGTCACTTAGCTGAAAATAACTGTTCTAAATCTGCACAGGCACATAACAGTACTGCATGTGGATACTAACAACTCACTAAAGGGTTTGTGAGAGCTACACATGACTTAGACAGATTTAAATAACTATTTCATTTAGCTGTTAATAATCTTCACCTCCATCTCTTCATTGCACCATTTTTATAACTGATTAGATCGTAATAATCATAATTGTAATAGAAATGTGATGAATAGCGCAGCTGTAACCGCACATACCCAGCAGCTTCTCTCCGAGCATCGTGAGCTGCTCCTTGTCCAGACCTCGTCCGGCTTGAGCTGAAAACTGCCAACTCAGAACCTCCGACAGCTGGGTCCAGTTCGCCCGAGGAGGGTTAGTGAAGAAAGTCAGATTCTGAAGGGCATCAATCAAAGAAATGATCACTGCTGTTAATATATTATTAGAAAAATCAGTGCAGAAAACAGCAGATGATCTTATTTATTATGTCATTTATTATGACTGACACAAGTATGTTACGCTCTTTTCACAATTTTATTTATCCCAACCATCCCAACATCCCAACCATCCCAACCCGAGTGTGTCCCGGTTTTGCGCTCTATGGGAGAATTGTTTCTGGGCCACTAATCCAGCTCACTTCAGGGCAGAGGAGCTCATAAAAGGTCTTATGGTAGGTCCATAGCGACGACATACCTTTGGCTCATCGGTCAGAAGATTGTACCACATGACAGAAGCCCAGCCTCCGGGCAGCTGGCTCACATTAGAGATGACCACCAGCGGCAGAGAACAGGTCTGTACACACAACACACAGAGCATGATAAACCAGGTCTAAACCAGGACTAAACCAGGTCTAAGACCAGGACTAAACCAGGTCTAAAACAGGTCTAAACCAGGTCTAAACCAGGACTAAACCAGGTCAAAGACAGGACAAAACCAGGTCAAAGACACAACTAAACCAGGTCTAAGACAGGACTAAATGAGGTCTAAAACAGGACTAAACCAGGTCTAAGACAGGACTAAACCAGGTCTAAGACAGGACTAAACCAGGTCAAAGACAGGACAAAACCAGGTCAAAGACAGGACTAAACCAGGTCTAAGACAGGACTAAACCAGGTCTAAGACAGGACTAAACCAGGTCTAAAACAGGACTAAATGAGGTCTAAACCAGGACTAAACCAGGTCTAAGACAGGACTAAACCAGATCTAAGACAGGACAAAACCAGGTCAAAGACAGGACTGAACCAGGTCTAAACCAGGACTAAACCAGGTCTAAGACAGGACTAAACCAGGTCTAAGACAGGACTAAACCAGGTCAAAGACAGGACTAAACCAGGTCTAAACCAGGACTAAACCAGGTCAAAGACAGGACTAAACCAGGTCAAAGACAGGACTAAATCAGGTCTAAGACAGGACTAAACCAGGTCTAAAACAGGACTAAATGAGGTCTAAACCAGGACTAAACCAGGTCTAAGATAGGACAAAACCAGGTCAAAGACAGGACTGAACCAGGTCTAAGACAGGACTAAACCAGGTCTAAGACAGGACTAAACCAGGTCTAAGACACGACTAAACCAGGTCTAAAACAGGACTAAATCAGGTCTAAGACAGGACTAAACCAGGTCTAAGAGAGGACTAAACCAGGACTAAACTATGTCTAAACCAGGACTAAACCAGGTCTAAGACGGGTCTAAACCAGGTCTAAACCAGGTCTAAACCAGGTCTAAGATGGGTCTAAACCAGGTCTAAACCAGGTCTAAACCAGGTCTAAACCAGGTCTAAACCAGGACTAAACCAGGTCTAAGATGGGTCTAAACCAGGTCTAAACCAGGTCTAAACCAGGTCTAAACCAGGACTAAACCAGGTCTAAACCAGGACTAAACCAGGTCTAAAGTACATGCTAAACCACCTAAACCAGGTCTAAACCAGTCTAAACCAGGTCTAAACCTGCTAAACAGTGAAACCAGGACTAAACCAGGTCTAAGAGGGTCTAAACCAGCTCCTAAACCAGGTCTAAACCAGGTCTAAACAGTCTAAACCTCTAAACCAGAACTAAACCAGTCTAATTACATCTTGCTCTCACCTCCAGGTCGATGTTGAGGCCCTGCACAGTGAAACAAGCCTCAAAACTGAGAGAGTGAAGCTCCTCAGTCACAGACAACAGACCCTGGAAAACAGAACTGAGTTAATTTCATCTATATC
The DNA here is from genome assembly GCA_019594935.1 of Periophthalmus modestus. Taxonomy (NCBI): domain Eukaryota; kingdom Metazoa; phylum Chordata; class Actinopteri; order Gobiiformes; family Gobiidae; genus Periophthalmus; species Periophthalmus modestus. The sequence goes on from JAIEZT010000009.1 coordinate 1,003,419, forward strand.
TGAATATGGACCAGCGATGGATGAAGTACTCAATTTTCTTACTTAATACAAATACAGAGGCAAAAAGTTACTCAAGTAAAAGTATCACATGAAAAAATTCTACTTAATTTCTTATTTTTTTGTATGAATTTAGTGTATTTTTTTTTGTTTGCTCAAAGCTGCAGCTGAAAGTTGAAATCTTTAGTTGTAATGTTACTAAGAATATGGTAAAAAAAAATAACCCCTCAAATCATAGGAAAAGTACTTTTTACGTAATGGAGAAGAAAGCACAGATACTGCTCTCAAGTTTAGTGAAGTAACAGTAAAAAGTATCCACTGTAAACTTAAGTAAAATACAGATACATTGACTACTTGTACTTTGTTACTTTGCACCACTGACGGACTAAACAAGTTTCAAACAAGAACTGAACTAAAACATTACAGTTTACGATTTATGATCAGATTTGAACATCATACCTCATTTCCCTTTGTCCCATTGATGTATTTCTTTTCCTTTAGTTGCTGTAAAATAAAAGCAATATGATATTTTTTACAGCAAACCCTTAAAATCTAAAGATTAAATGGATAAAACAACACAAAGGAATAAAATGACAAATGACCTACCAGGTGTCTGAACTCCACTGAGAGGCAGCCGTTGGAGTAGTCTTCAATGTCCATGACTTTAGTGTTGTTTGTGAGAATAAAAAACTGACGACTTGTGAGGAAAATGAAAAAACAATTCACAAAAATGTTCACAATTTCCAAAAATCTATATTACTTGAGAGAAATAGTTGTGGGATACTTACACTCTACCAGGAGGAAGATCCCTAAACAACAAGGAAAACAGTAAGAAACTAAATAAGATTCTATAGGTACAATAAAAATGAGCACATGGTTTGGATGGAAGATGATACAGAGGAGCGACAGTGGTGCAGAGCGGGGGTGGCCCAGCTTGTAGGCAGAATAAGCAGCTGCTTAGGGCCCCAAGGCCACTAGGGGGCCCCCAAGAGCTAAAAAATTTATATGAAAATGTAAGGTAAATACTGGAAACAGTGCTCAGATGTTTACAGCAGACATAAATATCCCTCTGTAAAGATAACATTTGTATTTTTATATATAGTAGCAAAATATCTGGTGTCTACATTTGTTTTAATTATGATTTTACACCCCCAACGTGCGCTGAGTTAGATTAAAACATTTCATTCTTTTGGTCATATAAATAGAAACACAAATGGACAAGGTGACGAGAGCAGGGTCATAATGTCGTCAAATGTGAGTCATTGACAGCTGAGCCAGGATACGTCCTCTGCCCAGGGGCCCAGAGACACATTCTGCTTAGGGCCCCCTGAAAGCTAGAGCCAGCCCTGGTACAGAGGAGGGACAGTGGTGCAGAGGAGAGACAGTGGTGCAGAAGAGGGACAGTGGTGTAGAGGAGAGACAGTGGTGCAGAGGAGAGACAGTGGTGCAGAGGAGGGACAGTGGTGCAGAGGAGGGACAGCGGTGCAGAGGAGGGACAGTGGTGCAGAGGAGGGACAGTGGTGCAGAGGAGGGACAGTGGTGCAGAGGAGAGACAGTGGTGCAGAAGAGGGACAGTGGTGTAGAGGAGAGACAGTGGTGCAGAGGAGGCACAGTGGTGCAGAGGAGGGACAGTGGTGCAGAGGAGAGACAGTGGTGCAGAGGAGGGACAGTGGTGCAGAGGAGGGACAGCGGTGCAGAGGAGGGACAGTGGTGCAGAGGAGGGACAATTAATATATTGTAAAGAGGAGGGAGGGAAAATTTTGTTCAAATGAAATAAATAAAAATCATACTTGTCAAATGTTGTTTTAACTTTGAGCTGATAATCCACCTCAGGGAGTTTAACCAACAACCTGCACAAGGACAATCACAGTAAGAACATGAGGAGAGAAAAGCCTCGGTGCAGTAGTGACGTGGTTTCCTCATACCTGACTTTGGTGGTGAACTGGACTCCCGTCTTGATGATGAGAGGTTTCTGTGGATGTGTGGGCATACACGGCTGCTTCTCCACCACGAACGAACTGACGCAACCAAAGAGCAAAAAGACAGTCAACTACTATGATGCACTCATTTTTATTTGATTTAAGACAAGGAAAGAGGAGAGGAGAGAGAGGGAGGAGACAAAGAGACAGAGACAGAGGAGAGGAAAGAGAGGAGAGAGAGGGAGGAGACACGGAGACAGAGGAGAGGAGAGGAAAGAGAGGAGAGAGAGGGAGGAGACAAAGAGACAGAGGAGAGGAGAGAGAGAAGACAAGGAGAGAGAGGAGAGGAGAGAGAGGGAGGAGACAAGGAGACAGAGGAGAGGAGAGAGAGGAGAGAGACAGAAAGAGACAAGGAGAGAGAAGAGAGGAGAGAGAGGAGAGGAGACAAGGAGAGAGAGAGGAGAGAAGAGAGAGGAGACAAGGAGAGAGAGGAGAGGAGACAAGGAGAGAGAGGAGAGGAGACAAGGAGAGAGAGGAGAGGAGAGAGAGAAGAGGAGACAAGGAGAGAGAGGAGAGAGAGGAAAGGAGAGGAGAGAAAGGAAAAGAGACAAGAGAGAGGAGAGCGAGAAGAGGAGACAAGGAGAGAGAGGAGAGGAGAGAGAGAAGAGGAGACAAGGAGAGAGAGGAGAGGAGAGAGAGAAGAGGAGACAAGGAGAGAGAGGAGAGAGAGAGAGGAAAGGAGAGGAGAGGAGCCAAGGAGAGAGAGGAGAGGAGAGAGGAGACAAGGTGGGAGGAGAGGAGGGAGAGAGAGGAGACAAAAAGAGAGGCGAGAAGAGAAAGTGAAGAGAGGAGACAAGGAGAGAGGCGAGAAGAGGAGAAGAGAGAGGAGAGGAGACAAGGGGAGAGGAGGCAAGGGAAGAGGAGAGGAGAGAAAGGAGAGGAGACAAGGAGAGAGGAGAGAGAGGAAGGAGAGGAGACAAGGAGAGAGGAGGGTGAGGGAGTAGGAGACAGTAGACAGATACAGAGGGGAGAAGATAAGAAGCGAGGGAGGAGAGGAGAGGGGACACAATGAGAAAGAAGAGGAGACAAGGAGAGAGGAAAGGAGACAAGGAGAGAGGAAAGAGAGGGAGGAGAGGAGACAGTAGACAAAGAGGAGAAGAAACAAGGAGAGAGAGAGGAGAGGAGAGAAGGAGAGAGGAGACATAACTACAATCATCACCCCAAACAATAAAAAGAAAATGCATTTGTATTAGGGTTTTTTTTCCAGAAATATCCTTTAACAAAAAAGATCTTGACTTCATTAAAATAACGACTCTACATATGTGTGAGTTCATGTCCAGCCATGTTTTCACACAAAGATTTATAAATAAAAAAACGAATGACTTCCTTAAAATGTGTGAATTCAGACTTCATGTCCCCATTTACTGTTACACACCAACCACAGGCTTTGTATCTGAATGTATTTTTCTACACGCATATTCAATTTAAAGTAAGTAAACGATGTAAAAAACGTTATATTTTGTACCTTTTGATCAGGTGGTAAATGAGGTACTTGAGTTTGTCCTCCATTTGGGGTTTTTGCAGTGGGATGGGGTCGCTCTCATATGTCACTTTTAAGACCAGTTCCCCGAGTTTATCCAGCTGCCGTTTGATCTGGAACAGGCTCTGCACTGTCAGCGTGAACCTGGGGACACAGAGAGTGAATGGTGTTTAAAGGGGCATTACGTAACTTTTCTGGGCGGAGGGTCTGCCAGCTGCTTGCTACACAGAGTACGACATTGAACTCATTTATCTCCATGGAGACAAGCAGCGGGGCAAATTACAGATCTGTGGAGAGGCCGTTCAATAAATGCAAAACAGAAAAGTGCTAATGCTACACTGTGGAACATTCCAAGCAAACCAATAACATCTATATGGAGACACTAAAGTTGAAGTTTGATCTGCCATAAGACGACAGGGATTTCTGAGTTAAACTGTGTGAATTATAATGAGGGATGGCACATTAGCTGCTTCTGTAAAGTTTTCTAGAGCTGCGCCATATTGGAAATGTTTGTGTCGTCCAGGTATGAGCCACAGCAAAAGAAAAATTCAATTCTGCCACGTGAAGTTTGGACGTCTATCTGAATGGAGGATCTAACTCCACACCTGTTTGTTAGCTAGAGCTTCTGAACGAAACTAAGTGAGAAATTGCGCCTGAGTCATATTTTGCATAATCGTTCAGGCCGCTAATGGGTGTTCTTGCCTATTAGCATACTGGCTATCACTACTGTTTTTCTTGTTTAGATTTAGGTCTGAGGATGGAGTAAGAATGCGACACGTACTTATTTAAGATGTCTGCACTGGAACCTGCTACTTCAGTTACATGACACAGCTCTTCATCTTCAGAGACCTTATAATACATCTTTTCAGTGACTGCAAGCATCTTTTAGTGATGTATTCTACCTTCCTGTTAGAACACCTACCTAATCCATTTATGAGCTTGTACAGACAGTATGCAAAATGAGTTAAGTCCTTACAGTACCAGACTTCTATAGAAAGTACTCTTCTCGGGCTGTAAGTACAGGAAAAACCCTTGAAATGTAACACGTGCTGCTGTCTGTAACTTCATTCGTCTGATCAGATAAACTTCTTTCAACTCTCTACCTCGTCAGCAATCTCTTCTTTCACAATTACAAAGACGGATTGTTTGTCGTTCCTAACAAAAATTGCCCCGTAAACTTCCGCTTCCAAACCATTTGTTATCTTAGGCTAATATCTGTACCTCAGTATCTTCAAAGGAGTGGTTAGCGGCTTTGAGATGGAACAGCAGATTGGGGTCCTGAGCTGCTCTAACGCTATTTCACATGGGCTTAAGATGTTAAAGTTATGGTTAAGGTTAAGCAAGCAGTAACTATGGTTAAAGTTAGGATCGCTCTCCTGAATATGAACGGAAGTCAATGTAATGTCACCAAATAGAATGAAAACCCAATGTTATAAAGTATGTGCCATGCTGTACCAGTTCTGTAGTTGTTCGAGGCCGGTGAGCTGAGGTCCTCCGATGGCCGTGATCTGCTGCCTGCGCTTCCAGTCCTGAAGCTCTGGATACAGCTGAGAGTTCATCACATCATCGATCTCCTTCACCACAATGTCCATCTTAGACAGGACCTCCTAAACCAGCCAAGGGACACCACTTTAGAATGATATTAAACGTCCTATATTACACAAAATTGACTCTTCTGAGCTTCAAGCCATGTTAGAATGTTATTACCTCCTCAAAAACACACCTGGAGTTACGTTTTGTTTCATTCACACATGTCTGAGTAATCCTGCATACTTACTCTGTCCTGCATACTTACTTACTACATCTCCAAAGCTCAAAATGCTCTGTTCCACCTTGTGATGTCATGAGGTAGTAGTTTTCAAGTTAACAGCTCCTTTCACAGTTTGTTTAGTTCACATTGAGAATTCCAGGACTGAAATTATCCAAATGATTCTAGTGCAGGTGTATTGAGTTTAAAACACAGTGGAGCACTTCCTGTGTTACCACATGATGACATCACAAGGTGCAACACACATACACACTGCATACAATAAATTAGAAACTCCAAACTAAGTCGCACCAGCCAAATAATGCATAATAATGAAGAAAAAACATATATTTCACATATAATTCACATCTGAGTATAAGTCGCACCCCTGGGCCAAACTAATACTATAGAAAATACTGCATATGTACCCTTTTACTGTATATGTACCCTGATAAAATATAGACTCTATTTATTTATTTTATTTTATTTATATGTATTTATTTTATTTTATTTTTTTTATTTTATTATTTATTTTATTTTTTTTTTTTTTTATTTTATTATTTTATTTTTTATTTTTTTATTTTATTTTTTTTAATTATTATTTTTTATTTTATTTAATTTTATTTTTTATTGTTTTTTTTTTTTTTTTTTTTTTTTTTTTATTTATTTTATTTTATTTATTTATTTATTTTTTTTATATATCTTTTATATTTTTACTGTTTTTGCACTGTGTGTGACATTTTATATTTATTCTTATTCTTTTAAATTTCTATTTTAAATTTCTATTCTGTGGTCGTGGGATCTGTGAACGAAGAGAATTTCCCCTCGGGGATCAATAAAAGTGATTCTGATTCTGATTCTTTTAAAATGATACTCAAAATTCTGTTAACAGTAATAATATTAGCTCGTGATCACTTCAGTTTTTCTTGCACTCAAACTTCAATATCAGGACATCATTATAATACGACAAAAGTTCAACAGGCTCACACCACAGATTAGTGCAGTGTTTACCTTCCTCTTGAAGTCGAGTCGGTTTAGCATTTCCTGCAGTCGTGTTACTTCCTGCTTCATATGTTCAGAGTTCCTCTCCGCCTGATCTAAAACACAAAATGTACTTTACACAGACACAGTAATACGAGGCGTCCTGAAAGAGTTCACTGCCAGCTTAAAGAACTTATATCAAACTATTAATATCTATGTTATAAAGTTGTTTCCTCACCACAAACAGACCTGGAGTTGTGTTTTGTTTCATTCACACATGTTTAACACACAAACCCTGCATGATTTAGGCTGAGTTCATGTCTCAAAATGAAACCACTCTTTCCCACCTTGTGATGTCATCATGTGGTAATACAGGAAGTGCCCCACTGTCTTTGTAAACTCCACACACCTTCACTAGAATCATTTGGGCTAATTTCAACTCTGGAATCTTTAAACTGAACTAAAGGTAAAAGGAGCTGTTCACTTGAAAACTACCACTTCATGACATCACAAGGTGGAACAGAGCATTTTGAGCTTAGGAGATGTGACAGACTAATAATAAAGTGTTACTCAAACATGTCTGAATGAAACAAAATACAACTCCAGGTGTGTTTTTGAGACGGTAACAGCATTATAACATGGCTAAAACTCAATTTTGCGTAATATAGGATCTTTAACTAAATGAACATATTTAGGGAAAACAAAAGAGAAATAAAAACGCAGTTGAACAAATAAAATTCAATACAAGGATAAAAAAAAAAAAAATCTTGTCTGTGTCCGAATGTCCACAGTATTCCCTAGTGAAGGCACTATTTAGGGGTCAGGCCATTTTTAGTTGTGTCCAAATGTCCAGTTGGTGAGAAAATAGTGCAGTCAAAATTTCCCACAATGCACCTTGAAAAGTAGTGGTCACTAGACTGATGAATATAGAGTGTGAATGAGGCGCTATAGAGTTCGATAAAGAGTTTACGGGTTTACGGGTTAGGGTGGACTTTCGGACACAGCCATAACACAAAATATTTTTTCCCAGTACTTATTGGTCATGTTTTTACCGCTAAAACACATCTAAGAATATTTCAAATTAATTAAATGTGTGAAATTGTGCTGACCTCGAGATTGAAGAGTCTTGTAGCGAAAGTCAAAGTCATCCTGCATGTCCTCAATAAACTTCACTGCTTGGTCCATGAGCTAGACCACATTAAAGACATATTTAATAATAAGAGGCATACATTTTGTGTTCAGTGAGTTTTTGTTTTACCTGCACACTGCCCCGGATCAGCCCCACTCGGTTGTCAATGTTTTTCTGCCTCTCCAAAGCCACAGAATTCTGCAGTGATTTTTCCAGCGGACCCTGAAACACAACCAGTGTCATCGAGCATTCGTTATTCTACTCCTTAAGGTACACTTCCTCCACGTCCCTGTAGACAACTGTGTCCTCTTTAAACCTGCATTTGACCCATTCTTTAGTGTCTCTGGTTTAAACCTGCACTTGACCCATCCTTCAGTGCCGCTGGGGCGTCTCATTAGGAGCCATGAGGACCCATCTCCAGGATCTTGTTGCTAATCTTGGTCAGAACTATCTTAGCTGGAGGATTGTACCTACTGTGCATGTTCTGAGTTGATGGGGGAAAGTGGAGAGCCTGGAGGAGGCACAGAACAAAACTCCACAAAAAGGCCCAGGTGACTCATTTTAATCCTAATGCAAATTTTAATTGAGACTGGGGCATTTCTAATTTTAATTGACATGCCTGGGTCTTTTTGAAGGAAGAAATGTGACTATTTTTTGTGTTAAAAGGCAATGGTTAAAAGTCTCTGTGGTTTATGTTCAGAAAATTGTCAATGAAAGACATCGGGTTGTGTAATATGGCACAAATAATGATACAGTTGTCGCTCGTATATTGCGGTTCACCTTTCGTGTTCTTGTTGTTTTGTGGATTTTTTTAGTGCAATTTCACACGTTTTTTTTTTTACCCCGTATGAGCATGCATTGTGTTCTGTGTCCTGATTGGTTAAGGGACTGTGGACCATTGTGTTCTGCATCCTGATTGGTTAAGAGACTGTAGACCATTGTGTTCTGCGTCCTGATTGGTTAAGAGACTGTAGACCATTGTGTTCTGCGTCCTAATTGGTTAAGAGACTGTAGACCATTGTGTTCTGCGTCCTGATTGGCTAAGGGACTGTAGACCATTGTGTTCTGCGTCCTGATTGGTTAAGAGACTGTAGACCATTGTGTTCTGCGTCCTGATTGGCTAAGGGACTGTAGACCATTGTGTTCTGCGTCCTGATTGGCTAAGGGACTGTAGACCATTGCATTCTGCGTCCTGATTGGCTGAGGGACTGTAGATCATTGTGTTCTACGTCCTGATTGGCTGAGGGACTGTAGACCATTGTCCATCAGTTATTCCAATCGGTTATTTTTAGGGGACCACTGTACTATCGTTATTCATGAAAGGTATTTGTGGATCGTAGGTTTGGATATTTCTTTCAAAACCTGTGAATCTCCCTTAGAGTTATATAGATAGGTCCTTGTTCTTCATGTGAAATTATTACATAATTAAACTGTAGAACTTAAACACAACCAATAGAAAACAGTAACTTCCTCGTCCTGCCTCTTGAGTGAACTCTTTTCCCCGTAGACTCTCTGACAAAAACTAAACAGGGACTTTCCACCCACACAAACGGTCGACTCTAACCTGTTCCTGCATGCAGGCGCTCTCCAGGATCCTCTGCTCCTCCTTCAGACAGGTGCAGATGACACGGGCCATGAGGGCGGGGTTAGACGAATATTTCACCTGGAAAATATTGCTGAGTTTCAGTCTGATGGCATCACAACACTCTATAAGCCAAAAATATTTAAAAGTCCTATATTATGCCAAATTGACCCTTGAACTTTAAGTCATAATAGAGCAGGGGTGTCAAGCTCAATTTCACTGAGGGCCACGTCAGCAAAATGGCTGCCCCCAAATTTGGATAGATGTAAAAAATAAGCGTCACTGTGTATCTCCTGATAAACTGACATTTTAAAACAGTTGTACATTTTAATTTACCTGGTCGTGGGCCACATAAAATGACATGACGTGCCACATTCAGCCCCTGGGCCTTGAGTTTGACAGATTCATCAAAAGCATCTCAGTATTTTGTTTCATTCACACACGTTCGAGTCTGTCTATATCTCAAAATGCTCTGTTCCACCTTGTGATGTCATGAAGTGGTTGGTTTTAAGTTAACGGCTCTTTTTACCTTTGGTTTAGTAGAGATTGGAAATTCTAGGGCTTAAATTATCCAAATCTTTCTACTGAAGGTGTATGGAGAGTTTTCCGTTTCAGAGAGGAACTCATCCTAAATATGCAGGATTTTTGTTTTAAATGCGTCAATAAAAAAAATAAAAAAAACTCCAGGTAAGTTTTTGATGAGGAAACGACATTATAACATAGATCTGAAAATAGCACAATTAATACAGATGGAAGCAGCTAAAATTAAAATAGTTAAAATCTAAATCTGATGTACTACAGTGAATTCCTGACTGTAAAACTGGTTCAACATTTGAGTAAGTACCTTTAGTTCATGGCAAATTACAGTGTTATCAATTGATACTTTGAGTGACATCATGCTGGGGGTGCTCTACATGTGCCTCTATGTTGGAACGTTTAGCGGCTACCATGGTGACACAACGCGCGCATTAGCAAACACTGTCAAAAAAGTGTGAAGATCGTCTGAAAAGTGACGAAACAAATACAAAAGGATTTAAACAGCACATTTTCAGAGCGTTTATGATCTCGTTTAAGTGGCTAACTGAAAAACCGTTGGCTAATGCTAGCTAACTTGTGAGCCTAGCGTTACGTGTGAGAGACTTGTTTAACAGCACAAAAATAGCTCAGCCGTAGATCCAACTGAACCAGCTCTTTCTGGTCAGATTGTCTTAAAATAACACTCACATTAAAGTCTAACAAGCAGCAGATAAAGCAGTGCCTACAGTTAGCATCACATCATTCACATTCTACAAACTGAAAACCACCAATAGACAATTATCAATCATGTCTTGGTTGGAGTTTATTTATATTGCACAAAACATGAGGCGTAATATTAACAAGATAATTTGAATGAATACTTTTTATAATTTTAAGCACCTCATGGCTCATATTCACAGTTTGGAAACTGTTGCACCGCTAAAAAAAAGGCCAAATAACACAAGAATGCACCCTCTTCTTTATATTTTAGTTAATTAAGGACTTTTTATAACTTCAACCTGCTCAGGAACAACCGTGTACTGCAACAATCCAGTACAAATGTTATAAAAACTGCGTTAATACTAGAAAAATGGTGTAATGATGAAAGACAGAAAGAAAGAGGGATCCCATTGAACCTGGAGGGAAAGTTATGATGTCGTCTCTGAATATGTGGGTCAAAGGGGCGGGGCTTAACTGGAAATCAAAAATAATGTAGAGATTATAATACCAGTTTGTCCATAAGATTCTGATTTAATGAAGACAATTTTAACAAGGTGTGGCCAACTATAATTATTCATTTCTGCAGCTGTCACTAAGATATATGAGATTATTATTCTTTTGATTTATGAAAAGAGTTTTACAGATAATGAGGAAAAGTCTATTATCAGTTCATTTGTGCAGCAGTTTTAAAAAGTGATCTTAAAGTTATAGACTACCTGATTTATAAATTGTGAAGGAATGAGTATGTATTTGTATTTAAACACAATTAATCAAAAATCAATCGAAATCAATTTGAATGGGCGCAATTAGCAAACCGCAAAGGCTGCACTTTTTGAAGTACTGTAGTTTCCTTCACAATCAACAACATCTCTTGTCTTATTCTGTGTAAAAACTGCTAACCCTGTAATGTGAACTCGCAAGTAGATATTTATCATGTTAATGCAGCAATCGAAAGGAAAAAAAAAAAAGATGGGACTGAACAAAAGCCTACACTATCCCATATATTCAAGAAACATAAACTTCCATAAACAGAATTGCTGTTTCTTGCACTACTACGATACTGTGATGCAGTAATTCCCTTCATGGGTTAATAAAGTCAAAACTAAAAACATTCCCTTCGCCACATCATCGTGACAGTCATTTCTTTACAGTGTTGGCATTTAAAACACAGAATCTACATCAGCCACGTAAATACACTGCCCATTCAAAAAGACGTGGGAAAAGTACCAAGACGTCCTCAGTGAAAAGGGGAACACCTCACCTACTCACTTAAATGCTAAATGGTCACATTTTATATCGCGTTTTTCCACCTTCAAGGCACTTTACATAAAGGAACTGAGATGGAAATTTAAGTGTATTCATGCTGTGTCTTTAAATGCATTTGATCTGTGTCAGTCTGCCTTGAAGACTGTCTCCATCCCACATGAAACACTCGTCGTTCTACATGTCTAAGTGTAAAAGTTCATTATCATATGGGTGTGAGACAAAAGTCACTCTGCTTTGAAATGTATGTAGCTTTGTCATTCTGGTATAAAATAGTCAGACTCAGATGCTCAGGGGTTGGAGGTGGAGTGAGAGTTGGAGTTGGGGTTGGGACAGACTGGGACAGACTGGGACAGACTGGGACAGACTGGGACAGACTGTGACAGACTGGGACAGACTGGGACAGACTGGGACAGACTGTGACAGACCGTGACAGACCGGGACAGACCGGACAGACCGGGACAGACCGGGACAGACCGGGACAGGCCGGGACAGACCGGGACAGACCGGGACAGACCGTGACAGACCGGGACAGACCGGGACAGACCGGGACAGACCGGGACAGGCTGGGACAGACTGGGACAGACTGTGACAGACTGGGACAGACGCCGAAATGCTGCCCGTCTGTGGCCAGGGACTGGGCGCTGTCCTGTCTGTATCTGCTGTAACAAAGAATAAACCTCTTTTCTGTATTACAAATAGTCACTGAGCTTCGAAAATGGATTACTTTTCATTGAGAATTGTAATTTTTTCCACAACAGGAACCACTCACACATTCACACCCCAGTATATGCAGCCACTGTGGGCGAGAAGTGTCTTGCCCAAGGACAGAGGCTAGAATTGCACCAGCAGCCTGTGGATTAGTGGCTCTGCCTGCGCTACCAATGATGTTTATGTCAAGAGCTGGAATCGAACCATCAACCTTCAGATCAGTGGACAAACGCTCTACCAACTGAGCCACTGTCGCTTTCCAGAAATTAACTAAAACTGTCAAAATGTTATTGTGTAACTTTTCTCCTGCTTGTCTCCATGGAAACGTTATTGCTTTGCATGGAATGTTTCACACTATGGCACTGAAAATTACCTTATATTGTGAAATTATAATGTCAAAAATTGAGTTTGAAATTGTAGCTTTAATTTATTTTACCCTGTCTCACAAATTAATAACCACAACATACATTTCTTTAACATTTGAATATAAAGTAGACAAAACTTTTCTGCGTGGGAACTTTGGAAATATTGTGATCATGCCCCAGACAAAACTTCACCACGTTGAACCACTTCTGTCCGCTCCCCACAGCTTGACAAACCCTACTTCACAAAGCCCAAGACCAAATTACAAAGCTCTGGATAAGTATTGCATGAAATTTAAGGATATTTTAATTTCACTCACAACTAAATCAAACCACATAAATTCACCTTGTGGCCGCAGGAGTGTGATCACTTCCTCTCAGAGCTCGGGCTTTGACTTACACAGGAAGTGTAAGTGCAGTTGCTACGTTTTTGGAAATATATTCATTTCAGTAGTGCACTCGAGTTTCAGAACAATATGTTGAGTACAAGAAGACACAGGTTTCAGTAGTTATTTCCTAAATGTTCCATTTGTTTGTTGTGTTTCGTGAGGTTTTTTTGCAAGTTTAATTTGAGAAAGAAATGCTGCCTGGAAAACTGCACCACAACTAGGTCAGATTTGGATTGGAGAAAGAGAAATAGATGTTTATCCACAGTTAGAAAGGTAAAAACGTCTTACTTCATGTCTGTGCTGATAAACAGTCATGGAAACATCATGGAAATCCTGCAAAGTTCTGGAGGATCCGTCTCAGGCCCTAATATTCAGACATTATCATATTTTGTTAGATTCAGTTATTGAAAATTCTAAAGAGGTGACGCTTTTAAAAGGCATTTTATCTCTGCATGTGACGTTTTGGATAATAGGAGTGGTCCTTCTGATCTCGATTATGTTGAATCTGAACCTTGGACAGATCAGGCAGATTTTCTCTCTAAGATCTTTGACTCACATGAAGCTCTTAAATGCTCTCGGCCCCATAGAGCCAAACGAGTCCACAGGAGCTGATGACCATGATCCAAAACTTCTATTACTAGCTGCCCCATATTTAATTAAACCCCTATTACACATTTTTAATCTATCAATTAAAATAACAATACCAGAATTATGAAAAACGACACGTTTTGCCTTTACATAAATGTGGGACAATGAAAAATGTAAATCATTTCTGGACAATACTAAAGTTTTACAAAATTTAGTGCAAATCAAGTCACAAATGATCTAAACAAATGCTCTATTTTGAATCTTATCAATCAGGTTTCATAAAAGGGCTTTGTACTTTCACTGCAACCACAAAATGACACTTTCACAGCCCATGTTGACAAACAATATTGTGTCGCTCTGTTTATTGATTTAACTAAAGCTTTTGATTCAATAGATCAGAAAATCTTCTCGAAGCGTCTGAAGCAGACGGATTAGACGACGTTACATGAAACTGGTTCCAAAATGATCTTTTAAACAGAATCCAGGCAGTAGTAGTCGATGGGTTTAAATCAGATTTTTAAGGGCAAAGGAGTTCCCCACGGCTCAATTTTGGGCCCGCTACTTTTTCACTATATTTAATTCTATTGGTTCTATTGGCAATTTAAGAAAAAGCCTCGTACATTTATATGCAGATGATGCTGTTTTCTACATAAGTGCTCCCTCTGTTACAGCAAGATTTTAATGAAATCCAATGCTCTAAAATATAAAAATTATTGTTGAATGCAAATAAAACAAAGTAAAAAAAAAAAAAAAAAAAAACATTTAAGTGATGTGCAAACTACAAATCTTTATACACTAAATGGTGCATTGATTGAAAGAGTCTATAAATATCTTGGGCTCAACTAAAACTTATTATTTAACATACACATCTCAGAATTGTTAATCAGTTTAAAATCAAAATGATACTTTTATTATAGAACCAAATATTGTGTCCCGCTGAATTACAGAAAATAAATTGTTTAAGCAGAGAGTATAGTATACTAGTATAGAGATAATATACACACAGACTTCAGCCTCTACGTTAAACCTTTAGATTCACTCTTTCACTCAGCCCTTTGTTTCATAACAGGTGATGAATTTAAAACCATCAGAAGTGTTATACAACACTGTATAAAGTGTATTTATAAGGAACTACTTGATAGACTGCCTAAATATGTCACTTATTTGTTGAAGTTTGATACAGATAGAGTACAAGAACTAATTACTGTAAAAATTTGAACTGAAATGGGAAAAAAAACCTTTTGGTTATTTTCCTTCCCAAAAATAGAAAAAAGTTCAAGGACAGGCAAAACTGGATATACTGGTGCCACTAAAACACTTTAATAATCTGGTGATAAACATTAATACTCACACCTGCTCCTGTTTTTAAAGTTTTAAAAGGATCTATGTAGTTATTCGTTTGTTTGCTTTTGTTTATATTGTTCTTTATTATAACAGGGCAATCATGAAAAAAACTGTCTGGTACAAAGAAAGAAACAAAATAAAAATAATTATAAATAATTATAACCAGCAAACAATTATATACTTAGATTTTCTGATGACACAGCTATTCTTAGCTTATTTGATAAAAACACAGACCTTGGTGTCTATAAATTTGAAACAAGTGGTAAAGTGGTGTGAAGAACACAATTTTATCTTAAATGTGGACAAAACACAAGAAATGATTTTTGATCCAAGATCTGTCGGTGATCACAGTTTTGTTGCAGTTAAGGGTCAGAATATAGAGCAGGTGAGTTGTTACAAATATTTGGGGGGTATTTTGATTCTCAACTTCACTGGAGCAAGCACGTGGAATTAGTTTGCTCACGAATCAGTCAGCGCCTGTACTTTTTAAGAAGATTGAGGGTGTACGGAGTGGACAAAAATGTAATGCTTCTTTTTTATCGAGCATGTATTGAGTCTATTATCCGTTATGGGAAATCCACCTGGTTTGGAAACCTATCTGTCAAATTGAAAGCTCAAATCCTTAGCTTGACTAAAAGGGCGGGTAAAATAATTGGCATAGCCCCCTGTCCTCTTCAGGAGATCTTCCAAGACTCACTAGTGAAACTGGGGAGTAAAATATGTAATGACCCAACTCACATCCTCCACAACCAGTTTGAGTTAATGCCTCAGGAAGAAGGTACAGGGTCCCAACCAGCAGACTAAACAGGTTTAAGAACTCATTTGTTCCCCTTTCAATTTTCTTGCTGAACTTGAAGAAATAATGTTCTACAGTCGGTATGTGAGTGTGCAGTGTCCTTTGGCACCTTAGGCAGAAAGGCCCCAGAGAATGTGCAATACTCACCTCTACACTTTAGGCCCCAGGGAATGTGCAAAATATGCTAATTGGGGGAAGCCGGTGCAATATCATCAAATGTTGAATGTTGTTTTTTGTTTTTTTTCTGATGAACTGCATTACTTGATGTGTCCACTGTGTGTGTGTTATGTGTTTGTTTTTTTAAAGGTGGCATGAGTTCCCTTGTCCCAAGACAAATTTCTCCTAAGGGAGACAATAAAGGCTAATATGTATATATATATCTTATCTTATATATATATATATATATATATATATATATATATATATATATATATATATATATATATATATATATATATATATATATATATATATATATATATATATATATTATATATATATATATATATATATATATATATATATATATATATATATATATATATATATATATATATATATATATATATATATATATATATATACACACAAATATAAATCATGATTTTCCTGATTTTCCATATTTGGCCTTAGTTTAGTCAGTGTAAAGTTTGACTAGTTTGAATATATTTAACTGAACATATTGTGTATGTTCAAATTTTGCATTAATGTTGTTAACACAGCACATAACATCGTTACTGAATAATATATATTTTTCTCATACGGGGCAGCTCTACTTTTAGCTATGACCAAGGGGAAATGCTTCTGTTACATGCATTGTAAAGAAGAAATAAAGGTATCAATATAAATAATATAAAACTGTAAATATCAGTATTAATGTTAAAAAACACAAGAGCTCTGGCTTCTTATCACCTATAAACTGTCTCAGGAAATGTTTTCATATCTAATGTTATAATTACTATGACAATACTATAATAATGAATGTAATTATTACTGATTGTTGCAGTTACTGCTCGAGGTGAAAAGTACAACCACAGTGAGTGCTACTGGTGCCTGGTAACACCTCTACTACTGTCTGTCTGTTGTGTTCTATCCACTGCAGAACTTTGTGCAACTACTAAAACCACAGTTACTTTACTACTGCTGCTGCTACTACAATATATACACCACAAATAATACTGTAGTTTCTCTGGGCATTGTCACTTCCTGTTCACCTTTGGTAAATTATATCAGAGTGGCGCTACTTCCCCTTACTTTACGTACATTCTACGTACATGTTATTCAAGTTACAAAAGTTATTTTAAACTGTAAACCTGGAAAGTCACTGCAATTACCACAGTCACTACAACTAGTACCACGACACCAATGATAATACATTTGATACAGTGTTTTTTGCACACCAAAGCTGTTTCACTCTGCATTTTTCATTCACTTTACACCTGGTGCTCCTGATAATCCACCTCTAAAGAGCTCGAGCTCGGGACTGTGACGTCACATAACAGAGAATTTACTGTTAACTTAATAATAAATCAGTCGAGGTTTTAATATGCGAAATCCTAAACTTAGCCTAATGTTAAATCAGCAGAGCTTTTAAGATGCTAAATGCATCTACTACTGCCACAAACATGGCGCATTTCCGTGGTAACATCAAAAGCTATAGCCACAGCTGCCCTGGGGCTAACTGCCAGAAATGTGACAGCCAGTCCACGCCAAACTATTACTTATACCTCTGCCGTGTTACCTGTAGCTGTTGGTGTATTATCTTCATGTTGTGTCTCTGGAGAAAGTTTTGTTCCTGGGATCGGACCTTCTCCATTTGGGTCAAAAGGTTACTGAACATCACCATGGCAACAGACTCATCATTAGAGGCAAGCTCCCTGGAAAAAACAAGAAAAAACAAGAAATCTTTCACTCTCAAACATGCAGTCATTCATAAACGTGAGTACACAGAGACAGACTCAACATATCACTATACTGTATGTTTAATTAGTTATTTATTCATTAATCTCCATGTAATTAGGCTTTATGTTGGTTCTCAGGTGAAGCAGTGCACCCTGAACTCTCCCTCTCTTAGAATTATCACACATCTTGGGGTAGGAAACATACTGTATTGGACTTGGGGACATTTATTATATTTTCCTGCAAATGTTAATGATGAACTGTAATCTTATTATGTAATTGCAATGAAATGTGTGTTTAAATGTGTGTTCACCTGCCCAGGGACCAAACATGCAGCTGAATGTGGTGCAAATCATCTTTTCTTTTGTAAGATTAATGAATTTGTGCATGGTTCCTGACAAATAAAGAAGAAAGACAGGTGTGGAGAGGAAGAGAAACATTAATAGCTTTATGAAAATCTAGGCTTTGGGTAAGGGTAGGTTTTGAGGTAGGTTTTGAGCCAAATTAGACCATTTGAGTGTTTGTTTTCATGTGAAGTAGCAGGATATAGGTAAGTTTATACACATATGGAAAGTTTATGATGGAATATTGATGAAATGGTATGGACTCACCAGTCTTGAGCCTCGATCCAGGAGGCGAGTCCCTGTCTGATGTCCATGGGAAAGTTGTCATCATATAAATAATCCACATGCTCCAAGTGGCGTATCTCCAGCTGCTGTATCCGCTTCCACTGACTCATACTACGACAAATACTCCTTTACTACCAAAACTACACGATGGAATCAATTAAATGTCGTTAATGAAGCAGCAGACTCGCTCGGACTCGTTCACCTGTCGCTTCTCCCCGCTGCGCACACAGAACCATGTGCAGTCTGCGCTTTCGTTTTCAGCGCGAGCGTCAGTCGTGTCATTTCAGGAAATCAGCTCTTTGTTTTCAAGTATTTCACGAAACGAACCCGCCCCCTCCATCATAAAAGCAACAGCACCGAAGAGAAATTACGCACAGGACGCACAGGACGCACACACCTTTTACCGGTAGCGCGGGGTGGGTCTTATGTCAGCCGTTTGCGACTTCATCTGAGACGTTTTAGTCTTAAAATTGGTCTTAATAATGTCTAACTATTGCAAGAGAAATCCAAAACCATGTACTTTTAAACCAAACAGACTTTATTTTTAATCAAACTACTATAAATAATAACGTTACTCACATTTTCATGAACTAGGGGAGCTTTGCCATAAAGAACTACAAACAATAAACATCTTGGACTGAAGCGTATTGCACTGAATCTTATATTTGTGAGTGACATTATTATTTTTTTTTTTTTTTTTTTATTTCTTTCTTATTTATTTATTTATTTTTATTTTTACTTTTTTTTATTCAGCCTGCAAATAAAACTGTGCATTAAATAAGCGTTAAATGTGTCAGATTAGATCGTTAAATGTGTAAGATTAGAGCGTTAAATGTGTAAAATTAGAGCGTTAAATGTGTCAGATTAGAGCATTAAATGTGTCAGATTAGAGCGTTAAATGTGTCAGATTAGAGCGTTAAATGTGTCAGATTAGAGCGTTAAATGTGTCAGATTAGAGCGTTAAATGTGTCAGATTAGAGCGTTAAATGTGTCAGATTAGAGCGTTAAATGTGTAAGATTAGAGCGTTAAATGTGTCAGATTAGAGCGTTAAATGTGTCAGATTAGAGTGTTAAATGTGTAATATTGGATAATATATGGTCATAATAAAAATGGATCCTGAATGGTGCAGCTGCTGCCACCTACTGGATGTAGTTCACAGCGCTCATTATGTAGCTACAGGGAAAGAATTTGCTTCCTTCTCCCTCCTCTGCTCCTCCGTCCTCTGCTCCTCTGTCTTTCCTTCTCTCCTCTCCTCTGTTCCTCTCTTCCTTCTTCTGCTAAATCTGTCAGTTCCTCTCTCCTTCCTTCTCTGATTCTTCCTCTTAAATCCTCCCTTCTCTGCTCCTCTCCTCCTCTCTTCTCTGCTCCTCTGCTCATCTCTCCTCTGCTCCTCTTCTCTCTACTCTGCTCCTCTTTTCAATGTTATGTCCTAACTGAAATAATGCTCCTTTTTCGTTATTTTTTCACCACACAGGAGAACCTACACTTCACTCCTGTAGAGCCTAACCGTGTGTTCAATTTGTTTTCAAAATATAAAGTTAATTCATTTATTTTCACATGTGATACTTTATTACGCAGCATTAACACACAGAAGACCCCCACCATAAAGTCACAATGCTTATAGACTTTTAAGAGGTCTATATTACATCATTTGAACATTTGTGCTCCACTCTTTCAGATATGTTTGAATGTTTTATCCTTCTAATGACATAAAATGATGAAGTTTTACCACTGGTGGAAACAGTACTGCAATTTTGTACTCAAGTAAAAGTACAGATACATGGCTAAAGTGTACACAATTACAAGTACTGCGGTCAAAATTGTACTCAAGTAAAAACAAAAAGTAAGCATAAAAAATACTATTAGTTCTAGTTACTTTTTAACATATTTTAGCTGCATTTTTGATCAGTATTTAATATAAATTGAACAGTTTAAAGCTGAGGTGAGGCAGGTGAGACAGGTGAGACAGGTGAGGCAGGTGAGACAGGTGAGGCAGGTGAAGCAGGTGAGACAGGTGAGGCAGGTGAGACAGGTGAGGCAGGTGAAGCAGGTGACGACAGGTGAGACAGGTGAGACAGGTGAGGCAGGTGAAGCAGGTGAGGCAGGTGGAAGCAGCAGGTGAGAACCTACAGACAGGTGAGACAGGTGAGGCAGGTGAAACACTCTAAGGTGAAGCAGGTGAGGCAGGTGAAACATTTGAAGCAGGTGAGGCAGGTGAAGCAGGTGAGCCAGGTGAGGCAGGTGAAGTAGGTGAAGCAGGTGAGGCAGGTGAAACAGGTGAAGCAGGTGAGACAGGTGAAACAGGTGAGCCAGGTGAGGCAGGTGAAGTAGGTGAGGCAGGTGAGGCAGGTGAAGTAGGTGAGGCAGGTGAGGCAGGTGAAACAGGTGAGACAGGTGAGGCAGGTGAAACAGGTGAAGCAGGTGAGGCAGGTGAAGCAGGTGAGGCAGGTGAGACAGGTGAGACAGGTGAGGCAGGTGAAGCAGGTGAGGCAGGTGAAGCAGGTGAGACAGGTGAGACAGGTGAGACAGGTGAGGCAGGTGAAACAGGTGAAGCAGGTGAGGCAGGTGAAACAGGTGAAGCAGGTGAGGCAGGTGAAGCAGGTGAGCCAGGTGAGGCAGGTGAAGTAGGTGAAGCAGGTGAGGCAGGTGAAACAGGTGAAGCAGGTGAGGTGAAACAGGGTGAAACAGGTGAGCCAGGTGAGCACAGCAGGTGAAGTAGGTGAGGCAGGTGAGGCAGGTGAAGTAGGTGAGGCAGGTGAGGCAGGTGAAACAGGTGAGACAGGTGAGGCAGGTGAAACAGGTGAGCAGGTGAGGCAGGTGAAGCAGGTGAGCAGGTGAGGACAGGTGAGGCAGGTGAAACAGGTGAGGCAGGTGAGACAGGTGAGGCAGGTGAGGTGAGCAGGTGAGCAGGTGAAGACAGGTGAGACAGGTGAGGGTGAGAGCAGGTGAAGGCAGGTGAAGCAGGTGAAGCAGGTGAAGCAGGTGAGACAGGTGAAGCAGGTGAGACAGGTGAGGCAGGTGAAACAGGTGAGACAGGTGAGACAGGTGAGGCAGGTGAAGCAGGTGAGGCAGGTGAAGCAGGTGAGACAGGTGAGACAGGTGAGACAGGTGAGGCAGGTGAAACAGGTGAAGCAGGTGAGGCAGGTGAGGCAGGTGAGCAGGTGAGCAGGTGAGCAGGTGAAGCAGGTGAGCCAGGTGAGGCAGGTGAAGTAGGTGAGGCAGGTGAGGCAGGTGAAGCAGGTGAGGCAGGTGAGGCAGGTGAAACAGGTGAGACAGGTGAGGCAGGTGAAACAGGTGAAGCAGGTGAGGCAGGTGAAGCAGGTGAAGTAGGTGAAGCAGGTGAGGCAGGTGAAACAGGTGAAGCAGGTGAGACAGGTGAAACAGGTGAGCCAGGTGAGGCAGGTGAAGTAGGTGAGGCAGGTGAGGCAGGTGAAGTAGGTGAGGCAGGTGAGGCAGGTGAAACAGGTGAGACAGGTGAGGCAGGTGAAACAGGTGAAGCAGGTGAGGCAGGTGAGGCAGGTGAGACAGGTGAGGCAGGTGAAGCAGGTGAAACAGGTGAGGCAGGTGAGACAGGTGAGGCAGGTGAGACAGGTGAAGCAGGTGAAACAGGTGAGGCAGGTGAGACAGGTGAAGCAGGTGAGGCAGGTGAGACAGGTGAGCCAGGTGAAGCAGGTGAGACAGGTGAGGCAGGTGAAGCAGGTGAGGCAGGTGAAAGAGGTGAGGCAGGTGAGGCAGGTGAAGCAGGTGAAACAGGTGAGGCAGGTGAGGCAGGTGAGACAGGTGAGGCAGGTGAGACAGGTGAGGCAGGTGAGACAGGTGAGGCAGGTGAGACAGGTGAAGCAGGTGAGGCAGGTGAAGCAGGTGAAACAGGTGAGGCAGGTGAAGCAGGTGAGGCAGGTGAGACAGGTGAAGCAGGTGAGGCAGGTGAAGCAGGTGAGACAGGTGAGCCATGGATTGGGATGATTGATACTTGATACTGTACTCAGTACTCATTTGATTTTAATTGTAATTATTAAATTGCTTGAATTATACCATATTATAAGTACAGGTTTAAAAGTCTACTCTAAAAAGTACAATTACCCATAAAATCTACTCAATATAGTAACGTAAGTATTTGTAATAAGTTACTTTCCACTCCTGCTGACTGCACAGTGGAGGACAAAGAGAAAGGGAGAGACACTTGTGCTTGTAATCTGTATTTTATTATTGACTGTCATTTAAATGCATTTCATCATTTTTGACAATTTTTCCATCTGCAGGACCTCACGTTTTCCTCATTATCTGTTGTAATGTCTGGAAAGCTCAGACACAGGGTAAAACCAGGAAAATGTGAATGTTGGTTGACGGAGCAGATAGTAGAAAACTGGGTCGTAGAAAGCTGGGTCCGAGGCCGAGGTGCAGGGAAGTTCCAAGGAGCAGGAGCAGGCAAAAAAAACAGTTGAGTACTGAGACCAGCAGAACTGTACCACGGAGGATACACTGATGATCTGACGACATGTGTAGGATCCTCGTTCCTTTGTGCTCCAGAGGTGGAGGCTTGACTGCAGATCGGTTGCAGGTGTATAGTGGGTGGTGCCAGACTCTCCGCCCAACTCCAGACAAGGACACAGAAGGCAGGGAGAAAGACAGCACAGAGACACAGGGACAAACTGGGATCTTGACATTAACCAAAGGAGCCAGTGTGGACAGTTTCAAACAAGTCAAAGTTGAGGCAGGGCAGAGGGCGTCTGCGGCACGGCAGCTGTTTACTGATGAACCTCTTGAAGGCAGCGTTGACTTGTGCGTCTTTGATGCACAGAGCTCCTCCCCAGCGCTGGTACTGTGACTCAGATCGGTTCACATCTCCAAAACAGGTCCAGGCGATATTCGCTCTGGTGGTCACGCCCCATTTGGAGTGGTCTCGTCTGGTGGCCCATGTGGTCAGGGCTGTGCTGGTCTCCTCCACGTTGATCACCTATTAGGGTTGTCAAAAGTAAACCAGTATCAGAAATATATACTCAGTTTAACAAGTATTGATTCTGAAAAAACATAACCGTGACAAAATTTGACCTTTCTTAAACAATAATCTTGAACTTGAGTTTGGAATTTTAGTACTGTGACACTAACACTTTAGCAGTGAGTGGCTAAACTATATTAGTGGCAAAGGCACTGTACACATTTTTACAGTCTTAAAAACATGAAAAGCAGAACTAGTTCCTGTTAACCAGTTTGCAGTGGTAGCTTTAAATAAGAGGTTTCTGAGGCTGTGTGTTGTGGAGTGGACCTAAAGTGTCTTTTAGGCTATCGTCCCCTGCCATTAGCCAACAAGATAATAAAGCCAATCGAGCCAGCAGTTATAGCAGCTAATCTGCAACCAGGGACCACATTTGGAAATCCAAGTATCATTGCAACCAAAGAGCCAATCAGAAGTGAGGTTGTTGAAGGTAACGTCCCTTCTTGCCCACACCGATGATTTAGCACTGAGCGACACTTAGCAACGTTGTCAATCAAACTTGTTGCTACAGGGAGCAACCATCGGGGAAAGAAGACATCTTTGGTCTGTTATTAATGTTCGCATCTTGATTCATGGATGAAATAGTGAAATAAAAACCCAAGGATCACGTATCGCAGGTTAATACGAATATTTTAAGATCAGAATGACGAGCCTGACAGCAACAGTTACAGAGAGAGAAGCCACCATTGTTCAATAGAAAGTGAATTGGAGTCGATGGAGCCGAAACACGCCCATGCTCACTTTCTATTTGGATTGCAGCCATCAGCAGGTAAGTTATGTCCATTTAAATATACAACCTATGGCAACAATGGAGAAGCAAAGTCATACAGAAAAATGAAAACCAAAGGTATCTATATTGGTGTTTTTCAGATCGTAGTACGTGATGATGTCATACTCCCAGATGGAGGCAAGAGCCAGATTTCCCTATTGATCACATTGTACTTTGCCATGGAATATCCAAAAGGTAAATTCACAAATGTCGAACCTGATCAAAATATCAGCGAATAGATCCAAGAACGCACTGAATTACACATTATTGGCCGACAGAATGATGCGATGCCCTCTGAAACCCAGCAATATAAATGATATTCTTTGTTGAATCTTTTTATATTATACTTTTGTGTGAGCTTGCCTGGTAGTGAGATGATGAAAATGTTCTCACCTGCCGTTGGTCTGTCTGGCAGAAGCTCTCGTCCCTTCGCGGTTGGCAGCCCCAGGTCTGAACAAACATGTCACTATTGAATCCGTTGGCCAGCTTCACGTACAGGTCTCCATCTGAAAAGCACACGCACAGACTGTGAGAAACAAACTTTTATCAACTATGCACAGATAAAGGCAGATTTTAAAAAAGGTGTCACAATCACAACTGAACATGCGGGTTGCCAGAGCCTTAACCTGCAAATAGAGTGTTTCTCATTCCCAGGATATGCACCGGCCATTTATCATAGCTTTACATCAGTTAAGTGGCATTTTGTGAAGGAAAGATGAAAAGAAAAGCACAAAAATACACAGGATAGAGTTCTGAAATAGAATCTTCCATCTATGTCATCATACTCCATCCCTCTTCACGAGACTCCGCCCCCTGCGCCCTGACGTCGCGCCCCGTGCTCTGAACCCGCCCCTCTGCTCTGTGTGTGCAAGTCTGGGTTAGCTGCTCCCTCTCACCACTGGCTTCGTCTCCGAGCGGTTTGGACATAAGGTTTAGTTCCTGGTTTCCTCTGGTGTACATTACTGCTAGGTTGCCCTGACATATGGAGCTCGTGACCCATCTGGATGCTTCCTTCAGCTCATCTGGAAAAGTGTTGGGAAGGTCGTAGTCATACGGATACGCGTGGATGTTCTGTAGATGGTCCCCTGAAAGCAAGAGGACAATGGTCAGGACCTCTAAGCACTTTGCATGTTTTGTATTTATATTGGGTCTATTTTTATTTAACTCATTATTTTTACACATGATGATACGTGATCATAGTTTATTGATGGTTTTCAGATTGTAGAATGTGATGATGTCATACTCCCAGATGACATCGGGCACAAGAGACAGATTTCTCTATTGATTATACTGTACTTTACCATGAAATATCCAAGATTCAACCAGAATATTGAAAGAATTGATATTTGGAAGCCGATATCTGATCCAACAAATTTTCCAGGATCAGTGCCAATATCCGATGCCAGTATCTAAACGGTGGATCCCTAATATATCTTAAATAATGCTCTTTAAACTGGGGTGTGTGTTCCTTACCTATCCCTTTGAGCTCAGAGAAAGGCAGAGACACACACAGGAAGCTCTGGGCGTGGTCATTTCCGCTGACAGGCCAAAAACGGTTCTGGTCCCTCCTGAATGGGAACTGAGGAGTGCTGTGAGTGAGCCACAGAGCTGTCTGAGTAACGCTGTCCCCCATCACCACACCTGTACAGAGACAGAGACATCATCTGTACAGAGATGGAGACATCATCTGTACAGAGACAGAGACATCATCTGTACAGAGACATCCCCTGTACAGAGACTTGTGCCCTCTGACCTTTGCTGTGTCCAAACAGTTTGATGTTGGCACTGGCTCCTGGAGGCTGATCACTGTAGCTCAGGAACCCAAAGCTGGGGGGCTGAAACAAAATTGAGGTTTCAGCCTTTGTTTCGGCTTTTTTTATACAAATTATACTAAACATACACTGCCTGGCCAAAAAAAAAAGTCACCACCTGGATTTAACTAATCAAATATGTACAAGCCTCCTATTGGATAATTACTGAACAGAATGACCAGGTTATTCCATCAGTGGATTTGTTCTTCCCTGAAGCACGGACATATTCCAACATGACGATGCCAGGATTCATCAGGCTCAAATAGTGACAGAGAGGTTCAGGAGCAGGAGACATGGTTTTCACACATGGAGCCTCCACAGAGTCCAGACCTTAACCCCACTGAGAATCTTTGGGATGTGTTGGAGAAGCTTTGTGCAGCGTCAGACTCGACCATCATCGATGCAACATCTTGGTGAAAAATGAATGAAACACTGGATGGAAATAAATCTTATGACACTGCAGAAGCTAAATCAAAACAATGCCACAGCGAATGTTTAATAATAATAATAATAATAATAATAATAATAATATAATAATCAAAGCTAAAGGAGGTCCAACAAAATATTAGAGTGTGTGACTTTTTTTTTTTGGTGGCAACTTTTTTTTGGGCAGTTAGTGTCTATACATGTTTATCGACTACTTTTAGGTTTACTTCACCACAGGTCGTCCTGACAGCCCATGTTTAATGTCAAATGCCACTTGTCTGATTGTTTATCCCCCTCACTTACTCTGATCTCACTGATCTCACTGATTTCACAGATCTCACTGATGTCACTGGTCTCACTGATATCACTGATGTCATTAATGTCACTGATGTCATTAATGTCACTGATGTCATTAATGTTACTGATGTCATTAATGTTACTGATATCATTAATGTCACTGATGTCATTAATGTCACTGATATCATTAATGTCACTGATGTCATTAATGTTACTGATCTCACTGATCTCACTGATCTCATTGATGTGACTGATCTCACTGATCCCACTGATCTCACTGAAAATTGAGAAATAGATTTATGAGTAGCTTTTTTGATAAACTTGATGTAATGCTAAGTTTAATCTCTCGTCTATAGTGAAACGCATTGTAAATGTGACGATAAAGAAGTGGTGGTACCATGGAGCGCACAGAGCGGAGCATGGGCCGGAGTGTGCTCCCCAGAGGGCCGTCTCCATAACTGATGGCTGAGTGTATAGGGATGCCATTCTTCACTCTACTGTCGAAGTACATGTACTCCAGACCAGTGCGCTCGTTTTTCACTGCAGGGGTTTTGTAAATGATGAACCTAAAGAGAGCGTTATGTCAGGACAGCATGGGGGAAATGGCTTTAAACAGCACAGCTGAAAACTTTAGGAGCTTTTTCGTACCTCGGCCTGTCACAATAACATATTTTGAAGTGCGATGTATTGTAGAAGGCACAATAAATTATCATTTGGAAAATAATTGACTTCAGCCCCCCGCCCCAACCTCCGACCAAAAAAAAAAAAGAAAATTCTGAATGCACACTATTGTAAGAAGAAAAAAAAGTTAATAAATAAATAAATAAATAAAGAGCAGACAAAAACCCCTTTTTATTTGTTTGTATCTATAATGAAAAAAGTAACAAAAAGTTCCCCACAACTCCCCAAAAAAATGAATAAAAAAATTAATAAAATAAAAATTAATAAATAAATATTGACCCCAAAAACGATTGCTCCATCTACCGTTTATTGAACAATAACTCACTTATCATGACAGCCCTATCTTTAGAATGATCTTGCGCAGTAGCAGAACAAGTATAAGACACATAGACGAGTATAAACACCATGGACCATATGAACCTACTGCACACTGAGGGATTACACACATGACACACATAGAGATATAAAAGAAAGTACTACCATTTAATGTTGAAAATCACATTCTATTGTCTAAATAAAGAGTGTTTTTTTTCTTATCATCGTGGTATCAGAATCAGTATTGAGGACTGAGTCTATTCCTTAGTATTTGAAATTTCAGAAACATGACAACACTAATTTACATCATGAATTTCTGAATGTCTAGTATTTTTCTTTTATTCTTTTGTACGACATCACAGTTCTCTCATTTGAAACATAAAACATTTGAAAGCAACATGTCGTGAGCGTGCAGTGACTCACCAGTCGATATTGTTGCCCTCTACGTTTTTACAGCTCACCTCTTCGGGAAGTGAAGCAAAAAGAAACGTCCTGCAGGTGGCGCTGTAGAGAAGCACCAGACTCAGCGTGATCCACCACATTCTCCTGCAACACGGGGCATTGACCACATTAGATTTATATTCCGGTTAAGTTTGGACGTACTTTTTCATTCTTTTTTTTCTTTATGTTTACAGAGGATATCGAATATATATTGTGCAAGATACATGGAATTATGTAGCAAAGAAAAAAAAGAAAAGGAAAAAAAATGATGCTGTTGGGTTTTTTTTACATTCAAATCCCGAAAGTATCCACCCTTTGCTTTGTTGCTGCGAACCCTTGTCCTTGTCTCAGTGAGCTTCTTGATGAAATCCCCTGAAATGGGACAAAGCAGTGACCAAAGCAAAGGGTGGCTATTTTTTTTCTTTTTGGATGTAAAAGAACTTTTGTGTTATTTTGAATGCATTTTTAGTTTACTACAATCCATACATGTTCATTCATACTTTTGCTGCCTTCAGTGAGAATCTACCATGTAAATAATCATGGAAATAATGAACCACAATAAGTGAAAACTGTGTCCAGACTTTTGCCTGGCAGTTTTACAATGACTTACCTGCTTCTTGGATCTTCTTGCTGTGAGAGTCAGAATGATCCTGGCTCTGTTCGCAGCAGGTTCTGTGTTTCTGTGACTCTGGTGGGATTTATAGAGAGAAGGACCTCTCCTCATCGACCCGGGACTCACACATTACACAAGCGAAGGCAAATGTACATGTCAAACACAGATGGACAAATATACTAATAACCCATGTTTGTCCCACACTGGGGAAATTCCACTGTTTCGACTGGCAACGCAAGTTCAACAGCAGGAGATTAAAAACACGCCTTCAAAATCAAGATAAATGACCTTGTAATTGCATGATTAGGTTCATCAGGTCTTTTGGTATAAATATACTTTAGGTTCTAATGTACAGACCATGACGTTTTCAACCATAGACTGTATAAAGAAGTGGACTAAGGGAGTGTAACGTCACCCACAGAGTTCTGCTCCAGTCAAATGAAGCTCATGGAGGCTAGAGCAGTTATAGGGGCCGATTTGGAGCCAGGTTGCATATTAGGAATTGCAACCGTGAGTATCATAGCAACCAAAGAGCCAATCCGGAGCGAGGCTGTTGAAGGTAACGCCCCTTCCTGCCCACACCGCTGGTTTAGCAGGAAGGGGGCGCTTATTATAACAGCAGGATAATGTAGAGTAGGTTAATATGAACATTTTAAGACGTCAGCTTTTACAGAGAAAGGGGCCAAAGTTTTCCAAAGTAAAGTGAATTGGAGCCAGAAGAGCGCCCATGATCACTTTAGCACGATAACTACCTGTATGTTGTTTATAATAGCAGTTTATAATAGGTCCATGATATAAATACATGTTATACAGTCTAGGTTTCCTTGTGATGTTGCGGCAGCTGATTTAAACAGATTTTGAAACAACCAAAACATGCACTCGAGTCACTAAACGACAAGCCCACCAAGAACAGCTTCGGTCCAGCCGTTTAAGACCACCGCAAGAGAGAAAACCGTCTCACGGACTTGGACCCAAAGGTCATGGAGAGCAACAAGTCCTATCAGGATCAGGGAGCCCCCAAAACGCACCCACAGACTGTCAATTGGGATGAGGGGGCATAGCGTCTCTCACACCTGGGATACAGTTCTGAAGACGTCGGACTGCAGATGGCGCTGTTGTTTTACTGCTCCAAGTGGGAATACAGTGCCAAAATCACAGGAAGACCACATGACACTTCTGAGGAGGGCGGCAGAGAGCACAGAGGAACCTCAAGTACTGTGTAACTTTGTCACTGTAGATAAACAATACATGGACAAAAAATCCTAGAGTTCAAACTAAAAATGAAACGTGAAAATGAAAAGTGAATGAAAAAGAATGAAGTTCAAGGTCATTCAAATGTGTTTATAAAGGGAGACAGTGGGATACAGAAACTAAGGGCCACAGGTATGAGGGTTTTGATTAAATACCAATAAGAAGAGAAGAAGAAAAAAGTAATTAAACACAGAAGAAGAAGAACGAAGAAGAAGAAAAAGAAGAAGAAGAACGAAGAAGAAGAAGAACGAAGAAAAAGAACGAAGAATAAGAAAAAGAAGAAGAAGAAGAAAAAAGAAGAAGAAGAACGAAGAATAAGAAAGAAGAAGAAGAAGAAGAAGAAAAAGAAAAGAAAAAGAAGAAAGAACAAAGAATGAAAAACAAAGAAGAAGAAGAACGAAGAAGAATGAAGAAAAAGAAGAAGAAAAGAAGAACGAAGAATGAAGAAGAAGAAGAAGAAAAGAATAAGAAAAAGAAGAAGAAAAAGAACGAAAAAAACAAAGATAAAGAAGAAGAAGAAGAACGAAGAAAGAAGAAGAAAAGAAGAAAGTAGAAAAAAGAAGAAGAAGAATGAAGAAGAAGAAAAAGAAGAAGATGAAGAACGAAGAACGAAGAAGAAGAAGAAGAACAAAGAATAAGAAAAAGAAGAAGAAGAACAAAGAACGAAAAACAAAGATATAGAAGAAGAAAAAGAACGAAGAACGAAGAAGAAGAAGAAAGTATTTTATCTGATGGTGCTCTCCAGGCGGTGCAGGTCTCATGGGCCAGTCTGAAGAGGTGAGGTTTTTGATGGGACAGACAGAGGAGGTCTATGCCACAGATGGATGGTGGGAGATAGTTTCTGAGTTGAGTTTAGTTCTGGACCCTTCACGTTTAAGCCTGCATCTTGGTCAAGAAAATCAGTTTTCTGTTTTTTTAATTTGTATTATGAATAATATCAGGCTATGTATTTACCATTTACTTTGAGTTAAACATTGTCAGAGGGTAAATAGTAAAATCTGCAGAGGGTCAGTGCTGGGGTCATTTTTCACTTTCAGCAAATACAGATCAATATTTGGAATTATTACTTATCCAAACATAAAGTGCAGCGAGATTATTTACACTTTCTGTGCATCTGGCAGGTCTCGTGTTTTATAATTCTGACTCGGTTTGGTGTCTGGGATAAATATCTGTCATGTTTATTGTTTTAGCCTAAGTGGCAGTTTGGAAGGAAAAGCTTGAAAAAAGTGTCTACAAAAAGAGGAAGTTGGAGTCCCTCTACGTATGCAACTGACGAGCATTTTAGACCCTCATTTAACAAAATAAATGTGTTGTTATTTATTTTTATAGGTCGATTTGTGTGTCTAGTTTACATTGTGGTATATACTTCACTGTCACATCTGCTGCTCTGTCCAACTGGGGAGTAAAATGATTTAAAAAAAAAAAAAAAAAAACTTCAAGAAAATTGTCAGACTTGGAAAAAAAACTAAACAAGATATTTGTAAATCTATAATAATTTATATAATATAGGAATACAAATATAATGAGCTGTAATTATGACTCCAGACAGCAGATGGCGCCGTTCGACCAGTTAAGAAACCTCCTCTCGGTCAGGATAAATAAACAAAAGTGAAATTATTTTTTTTAACGATAGCTTCAGATAGTGGAGCCATTATCCAGCCCCAAAGTCCTGGTTGTTGTCAGGAGAAAGATTTTGAGACATAAGATTCATGTGACAGGTTTGTGGAGCAGATCCCAAACAAATAATGACAAAGTTCAACATTTGTGAGTTTGGAGATTTCTTTGAAAATGAGTGAATCTCCCCCATAAGCCCCTGAAATCACATGATCACATGACAGAAGGTGGACGCGGGCTGCTGGACTGGACTCTGTTTGACCTAGTGACATGTTTTGGTGAGAATGGCGGATGTCTCTTAGTTTTCCTCCGCTCTGCCTCGTCCTCAGGCTGGAGAGACAGACTAGTGTCTCTTGTGTCTCCGGTTTGTCTCTCTCTCTCTCTCTCTCTCTCTCTCTCTCTCTCTGTCTCTCTCTCTCTCTCTCTCATGTGGAATGCGCCCGGTGAGCCCCGCCCATGGCCCCGCCCTCGCCGCAGGTGTGTCTCAAACAAACGCGGAAGTTTTGGAGCCAACGCGCCGCTCCTCCGCTCATCTTCTCTCCGTGGAGTTTCCCAGTTTCATCCGAGTTCTGGGCTTCGTTCTCCGGTGTGCGCCCTGACAGAGACTCGGCTCTGGGCTTGGCTCTCCGGTGTGCGCCCTGACAGAGACTCGGCTCTGGGCTTGGCTCTCCGGTGTGCGCCCTGACAGAGACTCGGCTCTGGGCTTGGCTCTCCGGTGTGCGCCCTGACAGAGACTCGGCTCTGGGCTTCGTTCTCCGGTGTGCGCTCTGACAGACGCCCGGCGCTATGTCCTCGCCCTCGACCGGGACAGAGCCGCAGGACGGTGCCCTAAACTCGTCCACGGTGAACCGGATCCTGATGGAGTTTCTGATGTACCTGGGCCGGAGCGTGCTGCTTCTCTACCCCGTGTACCTGACGGGATCCTTGGGGCTGAGCGTGAGCTGGGTGCTGCTGATCATGCTGCTGCTCACCTGGTGGAGCAAGAACCGCGAGTGGAAAGATGCGCGCATCGGCACCGCGCTGGAGCTGCAGGACAACGAGACCCGGGTGATCCACGCGGAGCTCCAGAGCTCCCTGCAGCACGCGTCCTGGGTGAGGTCTTTTGTCACTACAGGGGCAGAGCAGAGGTTAGATTACATGGTAAAGTGAGAGTTTAAGAGACCTCAGGCATCAGGCCAGGTCTAACCCAGGTACTGGCCTTCGCCTGTTCTGAACCAGAATTTTTACTGCACGAGGTACAGGTCTGTGCCCAGGTCTGTGCCCAGGTCTGTGCCCAGGTCTGTGCCCAGGTCTGTGCCCAGGTCTGTGCCCAGGTCTGTGCCCAGGTCTGTGCCCAGGTCTGTGCCCAGGTCTGTGCCCAGGTCTGTGCCCAGGTCTGTGCCCAGGTCTGTGCCCAGGTCTGTGCCATCTCCATGGTGACAGAAACTCATTTGCATAAACAGGTTGAACAGGTGTGAGCTAAATGTGCTGTTTGATATCTGATCACACTCCTCACCACTCCTAGACTCTGACAAACTTCTAATCAACACACAAACAAACCCATGTGGCAGAGTAGTGCTTTGAACCCCGTGGTTCATGCTTCCACACACAACACCACAGTAAGAATATAAGCCATTTCAGTCATTCATGGTTGTCATGGTTACTGAAAAATAGTAATAACAATAGTAGTAACAGTAGCATTAGTCGTAGTACCCTAGAGCTGAAACTACCATTTGAGAGAACTTGTTTCATCAGTCTTTTGCCTTTTCCATGATGTCACACTTACATAATACAGAAATATCAAAACTCCAGCTGTATCTAAATGTTTATATTTAAATACATCTATAGATGCAGGGTCAGTGAGGAGGGTGGTACAGAGGAGCGCAGTGAATACATGGTGCAGAGGAGGGACAGTGTATACACCATGCAGGGTACAATGAAATCTCAAGACTATCACGGGATTCTCGAGAGAAATGTGCTGGTCAGTGTCAAAAAGCTTGACCTCAGTCACAGATCATGGGTCTTACAACAGGACAATGACCCAAAACTCACAGCTAAAAACACCCACGAATGGCTAAGAGGAAAACATTAGACTATTCTGAAGTGGCCTTCGATGAGCCCTGACCTACATCCTACTTAGCATCTTTGGAAGGAGCTGAAACATGCCGTCTGGAAAAGGCTCCTTCAAACCTGAGACTGGAGCAGTTTGCTCATGAGGAGTGGCCAAAATACCTGCTGAGAGGTGCAGAAGTCTCATTGACAGTTACAGGAATCGTTTGATTGCAGTGATTGCCTCAAAAGGTTGTGCAACAAAATCTTAAGTTAAGGGTACCATCATTTTTGTCCAGGCCTGATTCATGACTTAACTTTTTAAACATAATTCTGTTGAAGCATGGTTGAAAAGCATTGTCTGACTTTCATTGGTTAAATTTCATAGAATTTTTATTTATTATTACTTAAAAATATTTTTTTTTTGTCAGATTCAAATTATTTCTGTGACCATTGTGAGTTTTTCTTTCATTAACCGCAGGGTACCAACATTTTTTTCCATGTATGTATGTGGTGCAGAGGAAGGACCATGGTACAGAGGAGGGACAGTGGTGCAGAGGAGGGACAGTGGTGCAGAGGAGGGACAGCGGTGCAGAGGAGGGACAGCGGTGCAGAGGAGGGACAGTGGTGCAGAGGAGGGACAGTGGTGCAGAGGAGGGACAGCGGTGTAGAGGAGGGACAGCGGTGCAGAGGAGGGACAGCGGTGCAGAGGAGGGACAGTGGTGCAGAGGAGGGACAGTGGTGCAGAGGAGGGACAGCGGTGTAGAGGAGGGACAGCGGTGCAGAGGAGGGACAGTGGGTGCAGAGGAGGGACAGTGGTGCAGAGGAGGGACAGAGGTGCAGAGGAGGGACAGCGGTGCAGAGGAGGGACAGCGGGTGCAGAGGAGGGACAGTGGTGTAGAGGAGGGACAGTGGTGCAGAGGAGGGACAGTGGTGTAGAGGAGGGACAATGGTGCAGAGGAGTAGTAGTAAACCAGTGAATACTAAAATAAGTGTGTCTTGTGTTTTTAGGTTAATTTTCCTGACGTGGAGAAAGTGGACTGGGTCAATAAGGTATCGTACTCTTTTCATAAGCTCTGTCATTTTGATTTGTGAATGCTCTTGTCTGTTTTATAGTTTGCATATTTGAAATTAATGTGTCTGTTTATATGAAATGTAACACATGATGAGTGTCTGCAGAAGGTTCTACCTTTTCTCTGTTTTTAATCCTGTCCTGTCTCATGGTCCGTGATGAGCTCTGGTGTTTTTAAAGGAGAGTCTACAGCCCAAACTCTGTCACTAACATTGTGTGGTTTGGAGCAGACACACGACTTTGGAGGAAGACTTTTCATTATTTTTGTCTTGAATGGCACTGATTAAAAGTCTGTATTATTTACACTGAGGAAAATAATTTAGAATTCTACATTTGTGTAACAGGATAAAATTGAAAATTTTATCTAAACCAGGTCTTAAGTAGTTGTAAAGCAGGTGTAAAGTTGGTTTAAATCAGGTGTGAACCAGGTCTTAAGCAGGTCTTAACCAGGTCTTAAGCAGGTCTTAAGCAGGTGGTAAAGCAGGTGTAATACAGGTGTAAAGCTGGTCTGAAGCTGGTCTGAAGCTGGTCTAAAGCAGATCTAAATCAGGTCTAAATCCGGACTGAATCCGGACTAAAGCAGGTGTAAACTATAGCTAATCCTGGCTGATAGATTATACCCACACTGGCACTGAGTCTGGTCTCCTGTTAAATGTTACATTAGAATGTACAGTTACAGGACATGGTGTTAGTGTAAGAACTAGTACTAGAAGCAAGTGTTATGAGTATTAACAGTTGTAGAATTAGTAGTATTAGTATATAGTACTATACTAGTGATGTGGTCTCTGTTCCTCAGGTCCTGGATCAGGCCTGGCCCTTTTTTGGAATGTTTATGGAGAAATTATTAAGAACAAACATTCAGCCTCAGGTTCGACAGTCCAACCCCGCTCTGAAGACCTTTACCTTCACCAAGGTGCACTTTGGACATGTCGTAAGTAACACAGACACACAGACACACACACACACACACACACACACACACACACACACACACACACACACACACACACACACACACACACACACACACACACACATACAGGTGTAGAGGTGAAGTGTGTTATATTTTTCAGCCTCTGAGGATCACTGGGATGAAAGCTTACACACATGAGGTCGATCAGAGAGAGGTGATTCTGGATCTTAACATCAGGTGAGAATAAATATGTAGTACATTGAAAATAAGTGTAATATTATGAAACTGATAAAAACTGATAACTTATTCTGCAAGTATCAGTTTAACGTGCATTTTTAGAGTTATTAACTAAAACCTATTGAGTATTGAAAGTAACTCGACATGTCCTCATGACTTTTGTCTACAGTGCTGACTTTACACTCTCCATATTTGGTGTTTTAGGTTTTACAGCAGTGTTGTGTTGTTAATTTGAGCTACAATGAGGAGGTTTTATTATTTATTAGCTTTCTCCTGCTATAAGTGATGTTGTTCCCTCTTCAAAAACATGCCTGATGAAGTTTGAGATGCATGTTTTGAGTAATTTAGAGTAATTTAGAGTAATTTAGTTATTTTCAAAGTCAGTGCTGGTTCTGTAAGTGTGTTTTCTGTTCATTTTTCCCCATGAAGTTCAAATATTAAGAGTTCAAAGGCATTGCACAGGTTAACCAGCTAACGAACATCCATAACACAAAAATACTGTTTAAATGCAAGATTCTGTAAAATGTTTTAAAATCTGTTCCTGAAACTTCATAAACCCCCAAGTTATGAAGTAGAAGCATAGGTCTTGTGTTAGTTACCAAGTAGCTGATTAGCCTTGTCAGCTTTCAAACTTAATTTTTTTACTTTAACTTATTTTTTTTCTATGGGAAAAATGACTGAGAAATGTTCTTCTAGAAACGGTGGCGAGCCGTCACTGCTGTGCTCCTTTCGAACCCTCCCACACGACAATTCTCCATAAATATACAAAAACATGATACAAACCTGAAGCGATGTGCAGTAGTTTAATTAGCGAGATGCATCGTGATAGCGCTCTGAAGGGGGAGTGACTTAGCGCCGGGAGACTTAACGTGTGTGTGCGTGTTTGTGTGTGCAGTTGGTCGGGAGACGTGGACATCGACGCAGACGTGAAGCCTCCCATCACCGCCGGAGTCAAAGGGCTCAAAGTAAGACTCTATAAAAGTACCACACTGTACTGTTTACTGTGCACACGTTTAAGCCTGTCACTATAACACAGTTTGAAGATATATCGCTGAAGTAAATATATGCGATAAATGATAATATTGAAACCAAACCATAAAGCCGAATTACAGCGGTCCCTGGTTTATCGTCTGAACACATTCTGCACTCTACAAGAGACACGGCACGGAGGAGACTGAGGGACAATGGTCTACAGTCTCTCAGCCAATCAGGACGCAGAACACAATGGTCTACAGTCCCTTAGCCAATCAGGACGCAGAACACAATGGTCTACAGTCCCTCAGCCAATCAGGACGCAGAACACAATGGTCTACAGTCCCTCAGCCAATCAGGACGCAGAACACAATGGTCTACAGTCCCTCAGCCAATCAGGATGCAGAACACAATGGTCTACAGTCTCTCAGCCAATCAGGACACAGAACACAATGGTCTACAGTCCCTCAGCCAATCAGGACGCAGAACACAATGGTCTACAGTCCCTCAGCCAATCAGGACGCAGAACACAATGGTCTACAGTCCCTCAGCCAATCAGGACGCAGAACACAATGGTCTACAGTCCCTCAGCCAATCAGGACGCAGAACACAATGGTCTACAGTCCCTCAGCCAATCAGGACACAGAGCACAATGGTCTACAGTCTCTTAATCAATCAGGACGCAGACGCAGAACACAATGGTCTACAGTCCCTCAGCCAATCAGGACGCAGAACACAATGGTCTACAGTCCCTCAGAACACAATGGTCTACATC
Source organism: Periophthalmus modestus (assembly GCA_019594935.1). Classification (NCBI taxonomy): domain Eukaryota; kingdom Metazoa; phylum Chordata; class Actinopteri; order Gobiiformes; family Gobiidae; genus Periophthalmus; species Periophthalmus modestus. Next base: position 1,040,740 of record JAIEZT010000009.1, read on the forward strand.
AGCCAATCAGGACACAGAGCACAATGGTCTACAGTCCCTTAGCCAATCAGGACGCAGAACACAATGGTCTACAGTCTCTTAGCCAATCAGGATGCAGAACACAATGGTCTACAGTCCCTTAGCCAATCAGGACGCAGAACACAATGGTCTACAGTCCCTTAGCCAATCAGGACGCAGAACACAATGCACGCTCATACACTGTTAAAAAACATGTAAAATTGCACAAAAAAATCTGCGAAAACAATGAGTCTGCCAAAAGCGAACCGCAATATAGCGAGGGAGAACTGTATCTCAAAAAAGTTTTCTAAAGGTACAATATAACAGAATAAATAACAGACTTAAGGAGATGTTGGCTTGCATCTATAATGAGTCGTAGAAGTTCAAAATTCAACCTTCTACAGCTCAGATGTCGTCACAGTATAGAAAAATAACCACAGATTTCTCACCAGGGCAAAAGAAAAGTCCCCACGATAAATCCTGAACCCCAAAAAGTGTTGTCCCATCTGTCATTTATTGAACAAAAAGTTGATATTAGTGATTGTCATGACAGGCCTACATATGTAAGTTCAGTAAGTACACGCACGTTTACACAAAGCTCCAGTCTGCTGCTCTCATCACCACCTCTCAAACTAAATACAGTTCGACAGACCACCCCTCCAGCGAGGTACTCCTGACCAGGATACTGGCTCAGGAGTACCACAGGTTTAACCCAGAGACACTGAAGCATGGGTTAAATGCAGATAGATGATATCCCTCCTATGCTCCATAATATTAGCATAAAAATACAAACGTGTACAATAGAAAAAAACTGATATATGACTTTTTCAAATGTCATTTATCTGTTTCTGCAGAGGAACTCTTCACATGTCTAATTTTAATCTTGAGTGTAGAGTGAAAAGCAGTTGTTTGAGAATAAAGTCCATTCAATGATTTTTTAAATGAAGATTTCGTGTCCTGTGTTCAGCTGCAGGGGATGATTCGTGTGATTCTGGAGCCTCTGATTGGCCAGGTCCCTTTAGTGGGCGGAGTCACCTTCTTCTTCATCAGACGCCCTGTAAGTTTCACTGCAACTTCACATGGTTTTGGTTTGAAATGGCGAAATAAACTGTACGGTGTCATCAAGTGCGTGTGACAGGTTTTCATGTTTTTTCTAATTCTGACTCTGTTTGGTGGGATAGTGCCTGTGTTAAATATTTATCACAGTTTTACATCAGCTAAGTGGCAGTTTTTAGACAGGTTTTGGCCTTTGTCTATGGTTTCTAGGTAACAGTTATGGAATTAACAAAAAAAAAAAAAACAACAGGCAGAATTGTTAGTAAAATCGTAAAGCGCTCTGGCCTCTTTTAGCATTTAAACACTGAAACGGCTTTTTCTTTTGGTTTCAGACTTTGCAGATCAACTGGACTGGAACCACCAACCTTCTGGACAGTCCGGCCTTCAGGTACAGCTGATGTACAAAGTGTTCGTCGTGGCTCACTTGTCTTCACAGAAAACCTTGCCTCTTTGTATCTGTGGCTGTTCTTTCCCTAAAGTCCTTTCATGTGGTAGACCCAATAATTACAGCGATATCAACCACAAACCAGGGCAAAGTGTTGTGTTGTGACAGTTAAAAGGTGAATTTTACTACAGAAGTCTGACCTGTCCTCTGGCTCAGTTTGAAACGACAGGCTAGAACATGTTAGATATCATTATTTCATTAGGTTGAGGACACATGCACGTTTTTTTTTCACACTGAGCCATGATTGTCTGCAAGTGCTGGGGTTTAGGTAGTGACCATTCAGATCAGAGAGAGATCTTTTAGGCTTAAGGTCAGCTGTTTTTGTAATTAAGACTAAATCATCATTAGAATTGTTATCATCATAAAGTTATATTTCATTTGAACACGTTTACGCCATATCTGATGACAAATTTAGGTTTTATTTATATTTAGGACACATTTATGTTCATGAAATTTCTGTTTCTCTGCAGCTCTCTGTCTGAGGACACCATCATGGACGTCATTGCCTCCATCATGGTGCTGCCGAACAGAATGTGCTTCCCCCTCATCGACCAGGTCAAAGTGGACCAGATGAGGTTCCCTATGCCCCGGGTAAGTACATAGAGTACTGCATCCTCTCACCTCCTCTGCATCTTCTGCTCCGTCTGACCCTCTCCTCTGCTCCATCTGACCTTCTCCTCTGCTCCATCTGACCCACACCTCTGGTCCATCTGACCCTCTCCTCTGTTCCATCTGACCCTCTCCTCTGCTCCGTCTGACCCTCTCCTCTGCTCCATCTGACCCTCTCCTCTGCTCCGTCTGACCCTCTCCTCTGCTCCATCTGACCCTCTCCTCTGCTCCATCTGACCCTCTCCTCTGCTCCATCTGACCCTCTCCTCTGCTCCATCTGACCCTCTCCTCTGCTCCATCTGACCCTCTCCTCTGCTCCTCTGACCCTCTCCTTTGCTCCTCTGACCCTCTCCTCTGCTCCGTCTGACCCTCTCCTCTGCTCCGTCTGACCCTCTCCTCTGCTCCGTCTGACCTTCTCCTCTGCCTCCTCTGCTCCGTCTGACCCTCTCCTCTGCTTTGTCTGACCCTCTCCTCTGCTCCGTCTGACCCTCTCCTCTGCTCCGTCTGACCTTCTCCTCTGCTCCGTCTGACCTTCTCCTCTGCTTCGTCTGACCCTCTCCTCTGCTCCGTCTGACCCTCTCCTCTGCTCCGTCTGACCTTCTCCTCTGCTCCATCTGACCTTCTCCTCTGCTCCGTCTGACCCTCTCCTCTGCTCCGTCTGACCCTCTCCTCTGCTCCATCTGACCCTCTCCTCTGCCTCCTCTGCTCCATCTGACCCTCTCCTCTGCCTCCTCTGCTCTATCTGACCCTCTCCTCTGCTCCGTCTGACCTTCTCCTCTGCTCCGTCTGACCTTCTCCTCTGCCTCCTCTGCTCCGTCTGACCCTCTCCTCTGCTTTGTCTGACCCTCTCCTCTGCTCCGTCTGACCTTCTCCTCTGCTCCGTCTGACCCTCTCCTCTGCTCCGTCTGACCTTCTCCTCTGCCTCCTCTGCTCCGTCTGACCCCTCTCCTCTGCTTTGTCTGACCCTCTCCTCTGCTCCGTCTGACCCTCTCCTCTGCTCCGTCTGACCTTCTCCTCTGCTCCATCTGACCTTCTCCTCTGCTCCGTCTGACCCTCTCCTCTGCTCCGTCTGACCCTCTCCTCTGCTCCGTCTGACCTTCTCCTCTGCTCCATCTGACCTTCTCCTCTGCTCCGTCTGACCCTCTCCTCTGCTCCGTCTGACCCTCTCCTCTGCTCCATCTGACCCTCTCCTCTGCCTCCTCTGCTCCATCTGACCCTCTCCTCTGCCTCCTCTGCTCTATCTGACCCTCTCCTCTGCTCCGTCTGACCCTCTCCTCTGCTTCGTCTGACCCTCTCCTCTGCTCCGTCTGACCTTCTCCTCTGCTCCGTCTGACCCTCTCCTCTGCTCCGTCTGACCCTCTCCTCTGCTCCGTCTGACCCTCTCCTCTGCTCCGTCTGACCCTCTCCTCGGCTCCCTCTGACCCTCTCCTCTGCTCCGTCTGACCCTCTCCTCTGCTCCCTCTGACCCTCTCCTCTGCTCCCTCTGACCCTCTCCTCTGCTCCCTCTAACCCTCTCCTCTGCTCCATCTGACCCTCTCCTCTGCCTCCTCTGCTCCATCTGACCCTCTCCTCTGCCTCCTCTGCTCCGTCTGACCCTCTACTCTGCTCCATCTGACCCTCTCCTCTGCTCCGTCTGACCCTCTCCTCTGCTCCATCTGACCTTCTCCTCTGCTCCATCTGACCCTGTCCTCTGCCTCCTCTGCTCCGTCTGACCCTCTCCTCTGCTCCATCTGACCCTCTCCTCTGCCTCCTCTGCTCCATCTGACCCTCTCCTCTGCCTCCTCTGCTCCGTCTGACCCTCTCCTCTGCTCCATCTGACCCTCTCCTCTGCTCCGTCTGACCCTCTCCTCTGCTCCATCTGACCCTCTCCTCTGCTCCGTCTGACCCTCTCCTCTCCTCCATCTGACCCTCTCCTCTGCTCCATCTGACCCACACCTCTGGTCCATCTGACCCTCTCCTCTGCTCCCTCTAACCCTATCCTCTGCTCCATCTGACCCTCTCCTCTGCCTCCTCTGCTCCTCTGACCTTGCCCCGCTCCTCTTCTCTCTCAGGGCGTGGTCCGTGTTCACCTGCTCGAGGCTCGGGACCTCATGGCCAAAGACACATACATGATGGGATTGGTGAAGGGGAAGTCGGATCCTTACACCACGCTCCGAGTCGGGAACAAACACTTCAAGAGCAAAACCATCAAGGAAAACCTGCACCCCAAATGGAACGAGATCTACCAGGTCTGGTCTGAAACTCTGCCTTTAGTCCTGGTTTAGTCCTGATTTAAATCCTGGTTTAGTCCTGGTTTAATCCAGATTTAGATCTGTTTCAGCCTTGGTTTAGTCTTGGTTTAGGCTTATCCCATGATCTTTTCTAGTGCCACCAATGTGAAGAAATTAGAATACTTTTCATTCTAATCTTTTAAACTGATTATAGCGTCAACAACAACTAAAATGTACTTGAACTAAACATAAACATTTAAAATTGTCAGTTTTCACCAGAAACATCAGAGCTGCTCCTGCTGCACCAGCCTCTGTGTATTCTCATATTTACACACCAAACATGAGAAAGTTTTATATTGCTTACATAGTCATTGTTGAATGGATGAATTACATTTTCAAACTACATAAAAATTGACAAGAGGGACAGTAACACCCATGGCTGCGGTGTTGACATAGAGCTTAACAACGAGCACCCACGACCTGGTTCCCAAGATAAATTTCACATTCATTTTTCCCATAGACTTTTGAAAAAAAAAAAAAAAAAAAAAAAAAAGTATATTGAAAGTTTAAAAGCTCAGGGCTAATCAGCTACACGGTCACTAATGACCTCAAGACCTGTAATTTTAATCAAAATCTGTTTCTGAAAGTGTATAAACACAAGGATATTAAAACATTTTGCAAAATCATACATTTTGCACATGCTTTTTGGACTTAAAACAGCCATGTTCTGGATATTGCCACACAGCTGGTTAACCTCCGCAATACCTCTGAATATTAACAGTTTAAAACTCTTTGGGAATAATGAATGGAAAATTTAGTTTGGATTTAAAAGTGGAGCTCCATTGAGGGATACTCACTGCTGCCCCCTGCTGTCCTCAGTTTGTGGTCCACGAGGCGCCGGGACAGGAGCTGGAGCTGGAGCTGTTTGACGAAGACACTGACAAAGACGACTTCCTTGGACGGTGAGAAGATCTCCTGCTCCCCAGACAGCTCCTCCTGCTCCTCCCACCCCCCAGACTCCTCCCACCCCCCAGACTCCTCCTCCCACTCCTCAGACTCCTCCTCCCAGTCCTCAGACTCCTCCTCCCAGTCCTCAGACTCCTCCTCCCACTCCTCAGACTCCTCCTCCCTCTCCTTAGACTCCTCCTCTTTCTCCTTAGACTTCTGCTCTCTCTCCCCACACTCCTCCTCCCACTCCCCAGACTCCTCCTCTCTCTCCCCAGACCCCTCCTCTCTCTCCCCAGACTCCTCCTCCCTCTCCCCAGACTCCTCCTCCCACTCCCCAGACTCCTCCTCCCACTCCCCAGACTCCTCCTCTCTCTCCCCAGACTCCTCCTCTCTCTCCCCAGACTCCTCCTCCCACTCCCCAGACTCCTTCTCCCTCTCCCCAGACTCCTCCTCTCCCTCTCCCCTGACTCCTCCTCTCCCTCTCCCCTGACTCCTCCTCTCCGTCTCCCCTGACTCCTCCTCTCTCTCCCCAGACTCCTCCTCTCTCTCCCCAGACTCCTCCTCTCTCTCCCCATACTCCTCCTCTCCCTCTCCCCAGACTCCTCCTCTCCCTCTCCCCTGACCCCTCCTCTCCCTCTCCCCTGACTCCTTCTCTCCCTCTCCCCTGACTCCTCCTCTCCCTCTCCCCTGACTCCTCCTCTCCCTCATCCCTTACTCCTCCTCTCCCTCTCCCCAGACTCCTCCTCTCTCTCCCCAGACTCCTCCTCTCTCTCCCCAGACTCTTCCTCTCTCTCCCCATACTCCTCCTCTCCCTCTCCCCAGACTCCTCCTCTCCCTCTCCCCTGACCCCTCCTCTCCCTCTCCCCTGACTCCTCCTCTCCCTCTCCCCTGACTCCTCCTCTCCCTCTCCCCTGACTCCTCCTCTCCCTCTCCCCTGACTCCTCCTCTCCGTCTCCCCAGACTCCTCCTCTCTCTCCCCAGACTCCTCCTCTCTCTCCCCATACTCCTCCTCTCCCTCTCCCCAGACTCCTCCTCTCCCTCTCCCCTGACCCCTCCTCTCCCTCTCCCCTGACTCCTTCTCTCCCTCTCCCCTGACTCCTTCTCTCCCTCTCCCCTGACTCCTCCTCTCCCTCTCCCCAGACTCCTCCTCTCCCTCTCCCCAGACTCCTCCTCTCTCTCCCCAGACTCCTCCTCTCTCTCCCCAGACTCCTCCTCTTTCAGTGATCCATATCTGTTGTGGTCCAGAAGTATTCCTCACTTACCTTATGCATTCAGAGCATTCTAATTATTCACCACTATGAGTTTATAGATCAGAGTTTTGCCGTCACAGTAAAGCTAACAACACACATGCTAATTCGCACGCCCTGATTCTCAGACAATAAAACGCTTTATAATTAGATGCAGACAGCGCACAACAGACTTATTTTGACCTCAAGAGCTGCTTATATCACATATACTAGGGCAAGACACATTTTGCTCAGATAAATTCAAGATTCAAGAGATTTTATTGTCATAGAAAAGAACAAAATTACGTTTAAATCACACGTGTCAAACTCAAGGCCCACGTGCCAAATGTGGCCCTCCACATCATTTTATGTGGCCCGCGACAGGGTAAATTAAAAGGTATGATGGTCTTGAAAAGTCATTTTATCAGGAGATACGCAGTTACACGGCCATATTTTTACATCTAGGCAAATGCATGTGCAATATTTGTAAATTGAATAAGTAATAAATACAGAAACAGTTTATTCACAAGCTTAAAAAAGTAGTATATATTTTACATCTGGCCCTTTGAGAGCGGCCATTTTGCTGATGTGGCCCTCGGTGAAAATGTGTTTGACACCCCTGGTTTAGATCATCAAACACTGTGTACTTTTGATGTAAAGTGCAATGGTCCCATCCGATAACCCCATATGTGACCCCAGTGTAAACATTAGCACAATAACGACATCAGTGCAGCTCACGTGTAGTAAACAGTAACAGGATTTGTAACACTTGGCACTACATCTGGGGCTCCGGCCTTTTAAAGCCGATGTGCATCTCTATTTTTGTGATAAATCCCTATTTTTGTGATGAACTCATAGACTGTATATATAAATGGACATAGCTAACCCGTTAGCCGCCACAATCCAAATAGAAAGTGAGCATGGGCGCGCTACCGGCCCCATCAACTCTGGCTCCAATTCACTTTCTATGGAAAAAACGTCACACTCTCTCTCTCTGTAACCGCTGCTGTCAGGCTCATCATTTTGGTATTAAAATTATTATTATTAATCCACTCTACATGCGCAGGCAGGGAGGGGCATTACTTTCAATAGCCTCGCTCTGGATTGGCTCTTTGGTTGCTATGATACTGCTAGCCTCGATGAGCCGCATTTGGCTGGAGTCGAACACTGTGGGTAATGTCACACTCCCTTAGTCCACTTTTTTATACAGTCTATGGATGAACCACAGTGATACTTGATTTGAGTCGTTTATGAAGAATCGGATACTGACATACTAACATCTGTATTTACTGTGTGAGCGCAGGTACAATCTGGACCTGGGGGAGGTGAAGAAAAACAAAGTCATGGACGAGGTAAACTGCTGCTTCGGACCAGAGCTGCACAATATATCAAAAAATATCATTATCGCAATAACTTTTTATCCAGTTTAAAAAGTAGAAATGCACTGATTTTGAAAGTACATAGGGTGGTATAGAGTAGTACTGAAATCAGATTCTAGTCCATACTAAAGCTGGTATTTAAATAATTTGAGTATCAATACTTAAAACTTTCACAGGAGAGAAATGAACCTTTCCTGAATAGCTTTAGCATGATCTTGAACTGTTTCAGAACAAGTATAAGACGGACTAGTGTACTGGACACTGAGGGAGTACACAGATATAAGGCCACACGAGAATATAAAAGAAAGTACTACAGTTTAATGTTGAAAGTCACATTCTATTGTCTGATGAAGTAATGTTTTTATTATCATTGTGGTATCAGAATCTGTATTGAGTATCAAGTCTATTCCTTAGTGTTGAAATTGAGTTTGAAATTTCTGTATTGTGACGAAAACTATTATGTCCTAAGACTTGGGTTGGCCTTGATTTACTTTAGTTTTTACTTTTACAGTTTGACTAGTAAAAGACGACATGTACATATCAGTGCTTTAAATGAACTGATCTTATTGTCTTAAACAGCCTATGTATTAAAATATCTGAATAATATCGGTATCGCAGTATCAAACATAGTTATTGTTATGCATGTTTCTCTCATATTTTCAGCCCCACTTCAGACTCAGCTGCAGAACTTCTTATGTATTTACCTTTTATTTATCTGTGTATTTCTTTGTTTTAATTGATATGTTGATTTTTTGTTTATTTGTGTTTACTCCATCTGACCCCATCTTCTGCTCTTCTGCATCATCACCCTCTCCTCTTCTCTTTCTGACCCCCCTCTCTTCCTCTCCTCCTCCTCCTCCTCCTCCTTCTTCTTCTTTTTCTTCGTCTTCGTCTTCGTCTTCGTCTTCTTCTTCGTCTTCGTCTTCGTCTTCTTCGTCTTCTTCTTCTTCTTCTTCTTCGTCTTCTTCTTCGTCTTCTTCTTCTTCTTCTTCTTCTTCTTCGTCTTCTTCTTCGTCTTCTTCTTCTTCTTCTTCTTCTTCTTCTTCTTCTTTTGTCTTTTTTTTTCGTCTTCTTCTTCGTCTTTTCTTTCTTCTTCTTTCTTCTTCTTCTTCTTTCTTTCGTCTTCTTCTTCTTCGTCTTCTTCTTCCTCATCTTCTTCTTCTTCGTCTTCTTCTTCGTCTTCTTCGTCTTCTTCTTCGTCTTCTTCTTCGTCTTCATCTTCTTCTTCGTCTTCTTCTTCGTCTTCGTCTTCTTCTTCGTCTTCATCTTCTTCTTCTTCGTCTTCTTCTTCGTCTTCGTCTTCGTCTTCTTCTTCGTCTTCTTCTCCTCCTTCTTCTTCTTCGTCTTCTTCTTCTTCTCCTCCTCCTCCTCCTTCTTCTTCTTCTGTTGTTGCAGTGGTTCACACTAGAGGGCGCTCAGAGTGGGGAGATCCACCTCAAACTGCAGTGGCTTTCTCTCCAGACCGACCCCCATCTGCTCAAAGAGGTAACACACTACTACAGCTGTGCAAGTCCTGTGCCCTGGGTCAAACTTAAACCTGCATTTGACCCATCCTCAGTGTCTCGGTTAAACAGGCTGTAACTCAGAGACACTAACGAACGGGCCAAATGCAGGTTTAATCTCGATGTGCCGAAGGATGGGTCAAATGCAGAGGACATATTTCCCCACAGGGACAATAAAGTGACCTTACCCATGACCGTGCTCAAAGCCAGACCACACTGACCAGTTCATCTGTTTCATTTCAGACGGACGATGGTTTGGCCTGTGCCATGTTGACGGTTTACCTGGACAACGCCTCAGCTCTCCCGGTCAGATAAAACACAGAAAAACATTTCATATCTGCTAGAATCATGTTTGGTAAAGTGCATTCACGCTTTCACATGTTTTTTTTTCTGTTTGGTGGGATAGAACCTGTGCTAAATATCATAATTTTAAGAGGCAGTTTGTAGGAAGTAGCGCCGAGTTTTTAAAACAGAATCCCTCTGTCTGTGTCATCAACATGGGAAACTCTATCCAAAATGCAGACCATTTTATGCACAAGGAGGCCATTTCTGACTTTATTTAACAAAATAAAGATGATGTTGTTTCTTTTGTGCAATAAAGACTAGTTTTGGCCCTTGCTGACATATGGTTGCAGGTAAAAGTTTTGCACTTTTCACTCACCTGTGAAGAGAGACTTCAGATGTGGAGCTGGACACAAAAACAGGAGACTGGACATTTCCCCAGGGATTTGGGATTTAAACCGCCAGTTTTTCCTTTTGTCCTTCTCAAGTTTAACCGAAATATGTTGGCAGCAGTGGCTCAGTGGTAGAGCAGACCCCCTCACACCTGAAGAGCTCTGCTTAAGTCATACTCATGCTGGAGGTGTGTCCTTTAGCTGCTTGTCTAGTTTGTTCTATTGTAGTGTGAAAATGAGTGATTGGTAGTGGCTGGAGGAGCTGGAGGAGCCAATGGCACAGATCAGCAGCCACTTTTCAGCAGTTGGTGTTAGGGCAGCTGTGGCTACAACATCAGTGTGTGGAGTGAATGGTTTTATAATGTGAGGCTTTTTGAGAGTCTTAAAAGGAGAATATGATGTGAGAGTTTCATATGTATAACCCAGTGGAGGATTTACTGAACAATACTTGTCGACGTGGTTTTTGTAAGAACTTAAACCCACAACATTGAACTTTGTGTCAGTTTTTGTTTCATGTGGCGAGGTCCAGTGATTAGAGATATTAACCATAAACCAGGTCCATATGTTGTGTGTTCTGACGGCTCCAGGAAACATGTGAATCATGTCTGGAGATTAGAGAGTCGTGTGCGTGAAAACTGCTTTTTGACCTTTTTTTTTTTTTTTTAATTTACTTTCATATTTATTCATTTTTTGAAATATAAACTTGGATGTTTGTGCAGAAAGACCACAGTGAGATCTCGCACAATCAGAAACATGCCAAGCACGTCAGAGAGGCACGGGTAAGAACTCTCATTTTTACTCTTTTTCTACTTTGATTTTACTTTTTGGTTTCATGCATTAGAGACCTGTGGGCAGCACTTCACAAAATCCTCACTTAGAAGCTGTTGTATTGAAAATCATTTTTAGTAGTACTGTGTTGGATATTTTAAACTATATTTTACATTCCAAAGTTGGCTCAAATTGGGCAGTATTGTTAAAAATGGTTATTTTTTTGTGTCTTATAAATATTGTTAAGCACCGTGTAACTTTCCTGGTGGAGGGTCCTTCACCTGCTCGTCTCCGTGGAGATGTCATTGCTTTGCACTTTTCTAGCAGCATACTTTTACTACTACTTGAGTAATATTTCATTAAAGTAACTACCCTGTCACTTGAGTAAAAGTTGTGGCTCCTCTTCTCACTGTGAGTAAGTCTACAGTGACAAAAGCTTTATGTCGACAACATGATTTGAACATTTGTGTTTCAGGGACTTCAGATATGATTTAGTTTGTCTCATTTTTGTGTCTCTTTGAAAACACCAGATTTAGTTCATTATTTAATGTTTAAATACCGCATTTTCCAGAGTATAAGTCGCACTGGAGTATAAGTCACACCAGCCAAAAAATGCATCATAATGAAGAAAAAAACATATATTTCACATATAAGTCGCACCCCAGGCCAAACTATGAAAAAAGTGTGAAAATACAGTAGTAGTTTTTTTCCCAAATGCTTTTTTACTCTTACTTGAGCAATTTCTTGGCCCACTACTTCATACTTCTACTTGAATTATATTATTACTTTGAAGTAAGAGGTTTTTTTGAACAATTTTTGGCTGCTCTCCCACCTCTGGTTATAAATGATGAGAGAAAACATCTGTAATCGAGCCAATAAACTGAAACTACAGTACAAAGGTAAAGAGTGTGTCACCTGGTTTAAACTGAACACACCCCGACCTGAGCAGCTCACAGGGAACAGCACATCAGGAAAAACGAGTATGACTAAAATACACCGCCTTCCACCGCCCCAGCACAGACACATTATTGAAATCAAATGCAAACTACGGGTGGGACAAAACAGTTTCCACAACATTTTAGTTGTAGTAGCAGAACCACAGCTTCTCAAGAGATCGGACCATCCTTTAACTGTTTGTCTAATCTAAACACTGAACTAAAGGGGGAAAAATCTCATGAGATCTTGTCCCGTCCCTAATGCAAACCACAGAACGTGATGTGAGTCAGAAATGTCATCGTTTTATAAGTCAGAAAATCAGATCATAATCAGATTTAGAGTGTGCATCACTAGAGTAATCAGATAAAACAATATTAGGTCAGATTCTGGTGTGTGTTTAACTATGGTGGATGTACTCAATACTTTGATACTTAAGTAGAAATACAGATACTAGAGCATAAAAAATACTCAAGTATCACATGAAAAAAATCTACATAAGTAAAAGTCGTGCAAGTACTTGTTTAAAAATGTACTTAAAGAGCAAAAAGTGAAAGTTTAGCAAATATTTTGTGATTTTGATAAAGATTTGTGCTGAATTTTGCAACTGAGTTTTACAACAGAAACAATTTAGTGGGTTGTTTTTTTTTTCTAGCTGTTTTATTTAAATATTTTTGTTTGCTCAAATTATGAACGTGTTAAAAATAAACCCTCAGCCTTTTCAGCAGGTCTCAAACAATAGTAAAAAACACTTTTCAGTCCTGTTCAAAAATGTAGAGGAGTAGAAAGTACAGATACTGCTCTCAAATGTAGTGCAGTAAAAGTAAAAAGTATCCACTGTAAAATGTACTTAAGTAAAGTACAGATAACTAAAATGTTACTTCATTACTACTAGTACTTTTACTTTGTTCCACTCTAGCACATGATCATCAAAAACTCCTGATGACACGTGTCAGTGAATCAAAGGATCGTTAGAGTTTTAACTGTTACATTTTAAAGACAAAGTATAATTCATTTTAAATCACTGTTTATATTTCAATAAACTCTAGAAATCAGACAATGATCCGATTCTTTGTGAGCCTGTAAAGAGCCTCTAAAGAGAGTGTAAAGTCAGCAGTGTGCGAGCAGACACAGGAGAATTATTACACCGAAAAGAATCTGTGGAGGAATCTGTAAAGCCAAAGTCAGGTTTCCCTCAGAACAGGCCAGGAATGTGCACAGCCGTCTGAGTGACCTGGTATTATCTTCAGTCTAGTTTTACAGTAGTAGTAGTAGTAGTAGTAGTAGTAGTAGTATAAGGCTCTTTTTTCAAATGTTGTCTCTAATTTGGTATTTTTACGTAAACTCATTCACTCAACTTACTAAAAATCATGACCAAAAGTACATTTAAGAGCCTGTGATGGTAAAACATATTCTCTGAAGTGTGCTTTGTCCTCTGCTGCCCCCTGCTGACTCTTTTGTCCCTCACACTCTCCCTTCGACGTCACAAGCTCTGCTCTGCTTTGTTTTCTTTGGGACCCGAGTCTCTGCTTAAGTTTTACTCTTCGCCTCTGCTGCTTTTTTTTTTTTTTGCACCAATCTGAAAAATCCTGCATCACTTTGAATCTCATTTGCATAAAACATTGCATCTTAATTTCGAGCTGTCGGCTTTAGTCGTTTAGACGATTAAGTCTTTATATAAATACATTGTTCCCTAATACTTCTGCACAAATAGTGTTTCTTGCATGAACTCCCCCTGTAGGTGTCGTCTTGTAAGTGCAGTTTGGGCCAGTTACATTGAGACATGTCATAGTTTTGAGAGTTTTGGCCACTTTTTAGTCGTCTAATTGATCAGCAGGACATGTCTTGTATTTGTTTACTCGACTACAGTCCTATCGTAATCCCTTTTCTCTCTGCTGTTGTCCAGAGAGCTTTGTGCTTGTGTCGCTTTGTGCTTGTGTGTGCTTTGTGCTTGTGCTTGTGTCTTTGTGCTTGCGCTGTGTTGCTTGTGTCGCTTTGTGCTTGCTGCCTCTGTACTCTCTACTCTCACACATGTCACAGAGGATTTTTGCATCTCCTCCATGTGGGTGAATCCTGCTCTGTGATTGGCTGTGATGTCACTGCTGTTTTGCATATTTAATTTCTGCTTCAGGATCACATTTGCATGACGCTCTTGCCTTTTTGTTGCATTTTTCTTGTTTTGTTTTGCTTTTTTTTCATTAGTGGCAGTAGCATTTTGAAGAACACTTAGAATGCAACACATATATATCAACACAAAAAAGATCACCCAGGGGTCGGAGTTGAAACTGTAGCACTACAATGTCCCTGCCAAATAAATAAACAACAAGTAACAGATCAAATCGTTTGACTGTTTAAATAAATTCACATAAAAGGCTCTTTGAAGCTGAAGCTCTGCCTAGAATACAGACCATCCCAATTGAAACACTTCTAGTAGCAGTTGAAGTAGTAGCAGTATTATTAGTAGCAGTAGAAGCAGTACCAAAAGGGGGATTTTATGTAACAATAAATAAATTCAGCTCATGCTTTAAACTGCTGTATTTGTGCAGTTGACAAAGAGAACAGTGAATCCCAACTCGTTTGTGGAGCTGTCTGTGGACAAAGACGTGCAGAAAAGCAAGGTAAGGACTGGTTATAAACTTATACATTTGATATAACTTTAGTACATTTGAGTCCTGTTATATTTAAAGCTTTTGTCCATAATGCCATGTGTGCCTGCAGGTGGTGTACGCGTCCAGAGACCCTGTTTGGGAAGAGGGCTTCACGTTTTTTGTGCACAACATCAAAACACAACAGCTACAAGTGCAGGTTCTGATCTCATTATATCTCCTAATCAGGGCTAAGGGCGGAGTTCAGGTATAAAATATCCAACTACTCACAGCTGCCCTGGGGCTGACTGACAGAAGTGAGGCTGCCAGTCTGCACCATCGGCCCCTCCTGCCGTCAACACTCACACATCACACATCACATTTATACGAGGCAGTGTGGATTCAACAGAAGTTTACACCACCGAGTGTGGAGTGAATGAATAATGCACAGAACTGTAAAGTGATTTTGAGCGTCTGGAAAAGCGCAGTATAAGATAAATGCTTTATTATTAGTACTAGTAATGATTGTGTGTATTTGCAGGTGAAGGAGCCGGAGAAGAAGACTGCCCTGGGTGTCCTGACTCTTCCTCTGAGCCGCCTCCTGCATATCTCAGACATGACCCTGGACCAGCGCTTCCTGCTGGAGAGATCCGGCACTACAAGTCAGATCAAGCTCAAGGCCACGCTCAGGGTCAGAGGTCACAATACACAGAGAGCCGTACAGAGAGCCATACAGAGAGCCGTACAGAGAGCCATGCAGAGAGCCGTACAGAGAGCCATACAGAGGGCCATACAGAGGGCCGTGCAGAGAGCCGTACAGAGAGCCATACAGAGGGCCATACAGAGGGCGTACAGAGAGCCGTACAGAGAGCCATATATACACAAAACAAAACAAGTATTTTAAGACCAAAACAGAGACGCTTTTTCAACACAAAGTGAATTGGAGCGAGAGTCGATGGAGCCAAATCGCGCTCAGGCTCACTTCCTGTTTGGAATGACTAGCGGGCGAGCTATGTCCAGAGACAAGCTTTGGTCTTGCCTCACAGCCATGAGGTCCTGGGTTTGCAGAGTTTGCATGTTCTCCGCTCAAAGAACATGCACGATAATTGTCCAGCTCAGTGCATTTTACATGGGAGGATTGGTCAAGTGTTTTCTTTTACCTTTAAACATTGAAAAGTAAATGCAATGGTGACTGACTTTTATTAAAATGTTACTATGTACTTTGTAAAATGTAAACTTATAGACTGTACACGGTTCCTGTTTTTGTAGATTCTGACAGAAGAGAAACCTCCTCCAAATATCGAACCAACTGAGCTCAAATCCTCGTCTGTGTCGACCAATCAGAGTCTTCCTCCAGGCTCCGCCCCTCAGACAGCTAGCTCTGCCCCTCCTACACAGAAGCCCACCCCCCAGGCCAGAAGCTCCGCTCCCTGGGCCCAGTCTCCAGTCCAGGTCCCGGAGTCCGGATCTAAAACCTCGTCCCAGAATCCGAGCTCCGCGCCGGGCTCTCACAGACTGCGCTCCCCCTCCTCGTCCAGTATCAGGCGCTACGACTCCCAGAGCCTCCTGTCCGACAACTCCATCGCCTCGTCACGTTTCGACCTGGCAGAGGGTGCCAACTACCCAGAGTGAGTGTGACCTCTGACCTCTGAGGACAGCCCAGCATAGATCTGTTATGGTACTGCATCTTAGACCTGTGTCGAGTTTGGACTAGTGGCCAGTCTGCGGTACTGCAGTAAAAGAATCCTCTCCAGCCCAGAGAGAATTTTTCCCCACAGAGCGCATAGTAAACTAGGTCTAAGCAGCATAGTGATAACAATGGAACTGTTTTCTCATCTATGTAACAACATGCTTTTTGGTCATATCATCAGATTGTGAGTCTGATCTTATCTGTTTAATACAACTTTATGCTCAACATGATGCACAAGGCTCCTATTAATCAGCCTCTATACGGCTCTGAGGGCCAATCACTGTGAAGTATTAACTCTCAGAAGATGACTTTATTGACAGACTAAAGTGTCGTGTGGTGTGATGTTCCTCCTGTTCCAAGAGTTTTGTCTGTGTGTTGTATATTTCTCCTGTTGTAAAACTATTGTCTCTGTTTTGTCCAGAGCTGTGAGGAACTACGGCGGCTCGTTCGGGGAGATCCACCTCACCGTGAAATACGCCACTCTGAGGAACAAGCTCCTCGTGCTGGTGGATGCCTGCAGGTTAGGGGTCACACAGGGGTCACACAGGGGTCACACATGGGGGATTTCAGAGTACCACTCGTGTGTGACAGACTGGAGTGAAATCCCCCAAGTAAAGAAGTCATATTTATACATGAAAATACACAGCGCCCCACAAAAACTCTCTTCAACTTCATTGTCCTGAAACAACCTTTTTAGAGAATCATAACGGAGCTCAACAGTCCCGCCAGCTTCAATACTTTATTTGCCTTTTGCCTAATATCTATCCACATGACACAAAAACTGGTGCAAGGTCCAGCGTCTGCTTTGTCAGTATAAATAAATAAAAGTCAAATTATTCTTCACAATATCTTCAGAAAGTGGAGCCATTATTCAAAGACGTGATTGTCGTCATTTGAAAGGACTTTAAGATGAATGTGACAAGTTTGTGGATCCAATCCCAAACAAATAATGAGAAGGTTCAACACTCGCGGATCATAAGATTGGAGATTTCAGATTTGTGTGTCCTGTGTGTTCCCTCAGAGAGCTGTTTCCCTGCAGTGAAAACGGCACAGATTCGTATGTTCGCCTGTATCTGCTCCCGGACCAATCCTGGACTCACCGAAAGAGGACTCATGTCAAGAAGAGGACCCTGAACCCAGTCTTCAACGACAAGTAATTCAAATGCAGTCTTAGTCCTGGTTCAGTCCTGGTTTAGTCCTGGTTTAGTCCTGGTTTAGTCCTGGTTTAGTCCTGGTTTAGTCCTGGTTCAGTCCTGGTTTAGTCCTGGTTTAACTCTGATTTAGTCCTGGTTCAGTCCTGGTTCAGTCCTGGTTTAGTCCTGGTTTAGTCCTGGTTTAGTCCTGGTTTAGTCCCTGGTTTAGTCCCTGGTTTAGTCCTGGTTTAGTCCTGGTTTAGTCCTGGTTCAGTCCTGGTTTAGACCTGGTTTAGTCCTGGTTCAGTCCTGGTTCAGTCCTGGTTTAGTCCTGGTTTAGTCCTGGTTTAGTCCTGGTTTAGTTCTGGTTTAGACCTGGTTTAGTTCTGGTTTTACCTGGTTTAGTCCTGGTTTAGTCCTGGTTTAGTCCTGGTTTAGTTCTGGTTCAGTCCTGGTTTAGTCCTGGTTTAGTCCTGGTTTAGTCCTGGTTCAGTCCTGGTTTAGTCCTGGTTTAGTCCTGGTTAAGTCCCTGGTTTAGTCCCTGGTTTAGTCCCTGGTTCAGTCCTAGTTCAGTCCTGGTTCAGTCCCTGGTTTAGTCCTGGTTTAGTCCCTGGTTTAGTCCTGGTTTAGTCCCTAGTTTAGTCCCTGATTTAGCCCTGGTTTAGTCCCTGGTTTAGTCCCTGGTTCAGTCCCTGGTTTAGTCCTGGTTTAGTCCTGGTTTAGTCCTGGTTTAGTCCTGGTTTAGTCCCTGGTTTAGTTCCTGGTTTAGTTCCTGGTTTAGTCCCTGGTTTAGTCCCTGGTTTAGTCCTGGTTCAGTCCTGGTTTAGTCCTGGTTCAGTCCCTGGTTTAGTCCTGGTTTAGTCCTGGTTCAGTCCTGGTTTAGTCCATTTTATTCCCTACTTTTTCCCTCTTGTTTTCAGATTTGAGTTTGACGTCTCTTATGAAGAAGCTAAAACTCGGAAGTTGGACGTAGCTGTAAAAAATCACAAAATGTTCCACACCAGAGAGAGAAAAGACATCGGGATGGTGAGAACTGACTTTTTTAACCCAGAAAATGATGTATTATAATGAGATGATTTTTCCCCCGTCACACATTTGTCACAGGTGATGCTCGATCTGGCTCAGTTGGACATTTTGAGAGGTGTCACAGATTGGTAAGTCCACTACGGGCCATGTTTATTGTTCTATTCATTACTCCTCTTACATATCATTATTTTTCTTACAGGTTTGAACTCACACTTCCAGGGCTGAAGAGACCGTAGAACATCTGATTATCAATAGGCTGAGAATGAATGAATAATATGAACAGACTTTTACCGTTAGACTTTTATTATAACAAATGCACAATACGAGTCAATCAATAACACGTCTAGAGCTGGATTTGGTCTTGGTCTTTGGTTAGACATGATTAGAAGGTCTGTTTTAGTCCTGTTTTAGTCCTGTTTTAGTCCCGTCTTAGACATGATTTAGTCCTGGTGTAATTAGCTCTGGCGTAGTTGTTTTAGAGCTAGTTTAGTCCTGCCTTAGCCCTTGTTTTAGAGCTAGTTTAGTCCTGCCTTAGCCCTTGTTTTAGACCTGGGTTAGTCCTTGTTTCGTGCTTGTATAACACTCTTCACCTGACCAGAACGGTAGTGACTGTGTTTGAGCCAAAATGGATGTCTTTGAAACATGCTCGGCCCTGAATGCTGCGGTTACTGTTGGTTTATGTCTAATTTACAGAACAAATCCTGTTTCATTCTTTTGTAAAAACAGAAATAAACAGATCTTGATGTAAGTTTGCCAAGTACTTAAGTTATAATTATATCATAATGGGGGAAAGTGAGTTGTATGAAAGCCTATATGTTAAAATAATATTAATCTAAATATATTTTTTTTACATTTTAAAGTTGCACTAACTCTAAAAGTCTATGTTTTAATAGTAAATGTATGTTACAAAGCCCATGTTTGCTGCTGTTTGATTGGTGTGGATTTTTTCTGGTCAATTCTGTCTTTAAAGATAAATATTTTATTTAGCCTTTTATTTTGGCTCTTGTGTCTTTCTACTGATTTTTTTTTTTTTTACTGCAAACCCTGTTATAAATAAACAAGATAAACAGTTGTGGTGCTGTTTCTTTATTCATGACACAACTAGGGAAAAAATAGTGTGTTGGCGCGCACTCTTAACTTAATGTCATATTTTATGTAATAGTTCTAGTTTAGCCCTGTCCTGGTTTAGTCCTGGTTTAGTCCTGTTTTAGTCCCGTTTTAGACCTAGCTTAATCCTGGTTCAGTCCCATATAAATCTAAAGCGGCAGACATCAAAGGAAGGTGAGCTGACTTCCTTAGCAACGGTCCTAGCAACAGCCTAACGTCCCCCCGCTATCGGACTCGACACAAACTCAAGAAAAACTCCACAAAACCGCGACAAAAAACACTTAACCCTCACAAATCATGGCCAGCGCAGAGGTAAGACAGCGATATCTGAAAGCAAATATTGTTCGTCCGTTTTAATGCAAAGTTTAGCCACTTCGCCATAAAATTAGAGCGAAAAACAGGAGCTAACGTCACAGTAATGAGGTTAACGGCTGTAGAGTGAATGTGAGGCTCTAGAACAGTCACACACACAAACTATCAACGTTTAGATCAGTGACATTTATTTCACCCACTGTATTTAGATTTCCCTGGTTTAGACCTGGTTTAGACCTGGTTTAGACCTGGTTTAGACCTGGTTTAGACCTGGTTTAGACCTGGTTTAGACCTGGTTTAGACCTGGTTTAGACCTGGTTTAGACCTGGTTTAGACCTGGTTTAGACCTGGTTTAGACCTGGTTTAGTCGTAACGGGCCAGACAGAGGGACCAAGAATACAGTGCTCCAGAAGTCTTTACAGTGTTTATTTACAAGGTGGTGGCAAAGGTAAGTACAGTTCAATGATACAGACGGTGCTCGGGTACGTGGTTGCGTTTTCAAATCCAGTACACACAAGTGCAGGAGCCAAAATACGTGAGACAAACCGGTGCGAGAGTGCAGGTGCGGGTCTCCGGAGCGGATCCAAGGCGGAGTCTGAGGCAGAGCAGAAACAGGGTGAGTACAAAATACAAAAATAGCGAGTACTAACTGGTAAGCTGGAGGATTCACGTTTACACGCGGACGTTCTCGCGCCGAGTGGAAACTTCCAGCCCTTCTTATTCTCCACGGCAGGTGTAGGTAATCCTGGAGATGAGGTGCAGGTGCGCGTGGAGGAGGCTGGAAGCTCCGCCCAGCTCCAGAGGCAGCAGGTGAGGGAGGGGGAGAGTGAAGCAGGAGGAGAACAGGCAGGTTTAGACCCGGTTTAGACCCGGTTTAGACCGGTTTAGTCCTGATTTAGTCCCGGTTTAGACTTGGTTTTGTCCTGGTTTAGTCCCGGTTTAGTCCTGGTTTAGACCTGGTTTAATCCTGGTTTAGATCTGCTTTAGTCCTGATTTAGACCTGGTTTAGATCTGGTTTAGTCCTGGTTTTGTTCTGGTTTTAGACTTGGTATTTAGACCTTACATATATAAATATAAATATATAAATATATAAAATATATATATATATATATATATATATATATATATATATATATATATATATATATATATATATATATATATATAAATATATATATATATATATATATATATATATATATATATATATATATATATATATATATATATGTGTGTGGTATATATGTGTGTGTGTGTGTGTATATATATATATATATGTATATATATGTATATATATATATATTTGTATATGTGTATATATATGTTTGTATATATATATATATATATATATATATGTATGTATGTATGTATTGTATATATATGTGTGTGTATATATATATATATATATATATATATATATACATATACATATGTATATGTATATACATATATATATACATATACATATGTATATGTATATACAAGGAAAGCAGCCATGGCCATCCCAAATCCAGCACCCTGAGACTGTACGCGAGTCGTAAGGAAGGAGGCCGAGGACTAGTGAGTGTGAGAGCCACAGTCCAGGATGAAACATCCAAGATCTACAGGTACATCCAGGACAAGGCCCCAACAGATGACATGCTCAGCGAATGTCTCAGACAGTGGAGTGCAGTGATCCTGTCAGGATCAAGGTAACACAAGCAACAGGATGGTTCCTATTTGACGTCCCGTGTGGCGTGTGTTACCCTGATCCTGCCAGAATTAAGGTAACACACGTGACAGGATGATTCCTATTTGAGGTCCCGTGTGACGTGTGTTACCCTGATCCTGTCAGGATCAAGGTAACACACGCAACAGGATATTTCGTCTTTGAGGTCCTTTCATGTGTTATCCTGATGATTCTTGTTTGAGGTCCTGTCGTGTATTATCCTTATGGTTCCTGTTTGAGGTCTTGTCATGACTTATCTTGCTGGTTCCTATTTGAGGTCCCGTGTGGCATGTGTTACCCCAATCCTGTCAGGATCAAGGTAACACACGCGACAGGAAGGTTCCAATTTGAGGTCCCGTGTGGTGTTTGTTACCCTGATCCTGTCAGGATCACGGTAACACACGCGAAAGGACGGATCCTATTTGAGGTCCCGTGTGGCGTGTGTTACCCTGATCCTGCCAGAATCAAGGTAACACACGCGACAGGATGATTCCTTTTTGAGGTCCCGTGTGGCGTGTGTTATCCTGATCCTGCCAGAATAAAGGTAACACACGCAACAGGATGTTTCCTATTTGAGGTCCTGTGTGGCGTGAGTTACCCTGATCCTGTACTGTATTATCCTGATGGTTCCTGTTTGAGGTCCTGTTGTGTGTTATCCTGATGGTTCCTGTTTGAGGTCCTGTTGTGTGTTATCCTGATGGTTCCTGCTTGAGGTACTATCATCTGTTATCCGGCCGGTTACCTGCTTGAGGTCTTGTCATGTGTTATCCGGCTGTTTCCTGTTTGAGGTCTTGTCATGTGTTATCCGGATGGTTCCTATTTGAGGTCCTGTCATGTGTTATCTTTCTGGATCCTATTTGAGGTCCTGTGTGGCGTGTGTTACCCTGATCCTGCCAGAATCAAGGTAACACAAGCGACAGGATGGTTCCCATTTGAGGTCCTGTGTGGCGTGTGTTACCCTGATCCTGTCAGGATCAAGGTAACACACCCAACAGGATGTTTTCTCTTTGAGGTCCTGTACTGTGTTATCCTGATGGTTCCAGTTTGAGTTCCTGTCGTGTGTAATGCTCATGGTTCCTTTTTGGGATCCTGTCATGTGTTATCCTGTTGGTTCCTATTTGAGGTCCTGTCGTGTGGTATCCTGATGGTTCCTTTTTGAGGTCCTGTAGTGTGTCATCCTGAAGGTTCCTGTTTGAGGTCCTGTAGTGTGTTATCTTGATGGTTCGTGCTTGAGGTCCTGTCATGTGTTATCCGGCTATTTCCTGTTTGAGGTCCTGTCATGTGTTATCCTGATGGTTCTTGTTTGAGGTCCTGTCATGTGTTATGCTGATGGTTCCTGTTTGAGTTCCTGCCGTGTGTTATCTTAATGATTCCCTTTTGAGGTCCTGTCATGTCTTATCTTTCTGGGACCTATTTGAGGGCCTGTTTCGCAAGTGTTACCCTGATCCTGTCAGGATCACGGTAACACACGCAACAGGATTGTTCCTATTTGAGGTCCCATGTGGCGTGTGTTACCCTGATCCTGCCAGAATCAAGGTAACACACGCGACAGGATGATTCCTATTTGAGGTCCCGTGTGCCGTGTGTTACCCTGATCCTGTCAGGATCAAGGTAGCACACGCAACAGGAAGATTCCTCTTTGAGGTCCTGTGTTGTGTTATCCTAATGGTTCCTGTTTGAGGTCCTGTCCTGTGGTATCCTGATGGTTCCTGTTTGAGATCCTGTCATGTGTTATCCTGATGGTTCCTGTTTGAGGTCCTGTCGTGTGGTATCCTGATGGTTCCTGTTTGAGGTCCTGTCGTGTATTATACTAATGGTTCGTTTTGAGGTCTTTTCATGACTTATCTTGCTGGTTCCAATTTGAGGTCCCGTGTGTCGTGTGTTACCCTGATCCTGCCAGATTCAAGGTAACACAAGCGACAGGAAGATTCCAATTTGAGGTCCCGTGTGGCATCTGTTATCCGGCTGTTTCCTGTTTGAGGTCCTGTCATGTGTTATGCTTATGGTTCCTGTTTGAGCCCTTGTCTTGTGTTATCCTGATGGTTACTGTTTGAGGTCCTGTCGTGTTTCATCCTGATCGTCCTGTCCATTGGTATCCTGATGGTTCCTGTTTGAGGTCCAGTCGTGTGGTATCCTGATGGTTCCTGTTTGAGCCCTTGTCTTGTGTTATCCTGTTGGTTCCTGTTTGAGGTCCTGTCGTGTGTTATCCTGATGATTCCTGTTTGAGGTCCTGTCGTGTATTATACTTATCGTTCCTGTTTGAGGTCTTTTCATGACTTATCTTGCTGGTTCCTATTTGAGGTCCTGTTTGGCATGTGTTACCCCGATCCTGTCAGGATCAAGGTAACACACGCGAAAGGACGGATCCTATTTGAGGTCCCGTGTGGCGTGTGTTACCCTGATCCTGTCAGAATCTAGGTAACACACGCGACAGGATGATTCCTATTTGAGGTCCTGTGTGGCGTGTGTTACCCTGATCCTGCCAGAATCAAGGTAACACAAGCGACAGGATGGTTCCCATTTGAGGTCCCGTGTGGCGTGAGTTACCCTGATCCTGTCAGGATCAAGGTAACACACGCAACAGGATGTTTTCTCTTTGAGGTCCTGTAGTGTGTTATCCTGATAGTTCGTGCTTGAGGTCCTGTAATGTGTTATCCGGCTGTTTCCTGTTTGAGGTCCTGTCATGTGTTATCCTGATGGTTCCTGTTTGAGGTCCTGTCATGTGTTATGCTGATGGTTTCTGTTTGAGGTCCTGTCGTGTGTTATCCTGATGGTTCCTGTTTGGGATCCTGTCATGTGTTATCCTGATGGTTCCTATTTGAGGTCCTGTTTTGCATGTGTTACCCTGATCCTGTCAGGATCAAGGTAACACACGCGACAGGATGTTTCCTCTTTGACGTTCTGTACTGTGTTATCCTGATGGTTCCTGTTTGAGGTCCTGTAATGTCTTATCTTGTTGGTTCCTATTTGAGGTCCCGTGTGGCGTGTGTTACCCTGATCTTGTCAGTATCAAGGTAACACACTCGACAGTATGATTCCTATTTGAGGTCCTGTGTGGCGTGTGTTACCCTGATCCTGCCAGAATCAAAGTAACACAAGCAACAGGATGGTTCCTATTTGAGGTCCCATTGTTGTGTGTTACTCTGATCCTTTCAGGATCAAGGTAAAACACACGCGACAGGAAGGTTCCTGTCATGTGTTATCCTGATGGTTCCTATTTGAGGTCCTGTCGTGTGTTATCCTGATGGTTCCTGTTTGAGGTCCTGTAGTGTGTCATCCTGAAGGTTCCTGTTTGAGGTCCTGTATTGTGTTATCCTTATGGTTCGTGCTTGAGGTCCTGTCATGTGTTATCCGGCGTTTTCCTGTTTGAGGTCCTGTCATGTGTTATCCAGATGGTTCCTGTTTGAGGTCCTGTCATGTGTTATGCTGATGGTTCCTGTTTGGGATCCTGTCATGTGTTATCCTGGTGGTTCCTATTTGAGGTCCTGTCATGTGTTATCTTGATGATTCCTGTTTGAGGTCCTGTCATGTCTTATCTTTCTGGTTCCTATTTGAGGGCCTGTTTCGCATGTGTTACCCTGATCCTGTCAGTTGATTCTTGTTTGAGGTCCTGTCGTGTATTATCCTTATGGTTCCTGTTTGAGGTCTTGTCATGACTTATCTTGCTGGTTCCTATTTGAGGTCCCGTGTGGCATGTCTTACCCCAATCCTGTCAGGATCAAGGTAACACACGCGACAGGAAGGTTCCAATTTAAGGTCCCGTGTGGCGTCTGTTACCCTGATCCTGTCAGGATCAAGGTAACACATGCGGCAGGATGGTTCCTATTTGAGGTCCCGTGTGGTGTTTGTTACCCTGATCCTGTCAGGATCAAGGTAACACACGGAACAGGATGTTTCCTCTTTGAGGTCCTGTTGTGTGTTATCCTGATGATTCTTGTTTGAGGTCCTGTCGTGTATTATCCTTATGGTTCCTGTTTGAGTTCTTGTCATGACTTATCTTGCTGGTTCCTTTTTGAGGTCCCGTTTGGCGTGTGTTACCACGATCATGTCAGGATCAAGGTAACACACGCGACAGGAAGGTTCGAATTTTAGGTCCCGTGTTGCGTGTGTTACCCTGATCCTGTCAGGATCAGGGTAACACACACGAAAGGACGGATCCTATTTGAGGTCCCGTGTGGCGTGTGTTACCCTGATCCTGCCAGAATCAAGGTACACAAGCGACAGGATGGTTCCCATTTGAGGTCCCGTGTGGCGTGAGTTACCCTGATCCTGTCAGGATCAAGGTAACACACCCAACAGGATGTTTTCTCTTTGAGGTCCTGTACTGTGTTATCCTGATGGTTCCAGTTTGAGTTCCTGTCGTGTGTAATGCTCATGGTTCCTTTTTGGGATCCTGTCATGTGTTTTCCTGTTGGTTCCTATTTGAGATCCTGTCGTGTGGTATCCTGATGGTTCCTTTTTGAGGTCCTGTAGTGTGTCATCCTGAAGGTTCCTGTTTGAGGTCCTGTAGTGTGTTATCCTGATGGTTCGTGCTTGAGGTCCTGTCATGTGTTATCCGGCTATTTCCTGTTTGAGGTCCTGTCATGTGTTATCCTGATGGTTCTTGTTTGAGGTCCTGTCATGTGTTATGCTGATGGTTCCTGTTTGAGGTCCTTTCGTGTGTTATCTTAATGATTCCCTTTTGAGGTCCTGTCATGTCTTATCTTTCTGGGACCTATTTGAGGGCCTGTTTCGCGTGTGTTACCCTGATCCTGTCAGGATCAAGGTAACACACGCAACAGGATGGTTCCTATTTGAGGTCCCGTGTGGCGTGTGTTACCCTGATCCTGCCAGAATCGAGGTAACACAAGCAACAGGATGGTTCCTATTTGAGGTCCCATGTGGCGTGAGTTACCCTGATCCTGTCAGGATGATTCCTCTTTGAGGTCCTGTGTTGTGTTATCCTGATGGTTCCTGTTTGAGGTCCTGTCCTGTGGTATCCTGATGATTCTTGTTTTAGGTCCTGTCGAGTTTCATCCTGATGATTCTTTTTTGAGGTCCTGTCCTGTGGTATCCTGATGGTTCCTGTTTGAGGTCCTGTCGTGTGGTATCCTTATGGTTCCTGTTTGAGCCCTTGTCTTGTGTTATCCTGATGGTTCCTGTTTGAGGTCCTGTCATGTTTCATCCTGATGATTCCTGTTCTAGGTCCTGTCGTGTATTATCCTTTTGGTTCCTGTTTGAGTTCTTGTCATGACTTATCTGGCTTGTTCCTATTTGAGGTCCCGTTTGGCATGTGTTACCCCGATCCTGTCAGGATCAAGGTAACACACGCGAAAGGACGGATCCTATTTGAGGTCCCGTGTGGCGTGTGTTACCCTGATCCTGCCAGAATCAAGGTAACACACGCGACAGGATGGTTCCCATTTGAGGTCCCGTGTGGCGTGAGTTACCCTGATCCTATCAGGATCAAGGTAACACACGCAACAGGATGTTTTCTCTTTGAGGTCCTGTACTGTGTTATCCTGATAGTTCCAGTTTGAGGTCCTGTCGTGTGCAATGCTCATGGTTCTTTTTTGGGATCCTGTCATGTGTTATCCTGATAGTTCGTGCTTGAGGTCCTGTAATGTGTTATCCGGCTTTTTCCTGTTTGAGGTCCTGTCATGTGTTATCCTGATGGTTCCTGTTTGAGGTCCTGTCATGTGTTATGTTGTTGGTTCCTATTTGAGGTCCCGTGTGGCGTGTGTTACCCTGATCTTGTCGGTATCAAGGTAACACACTCGACAGTATGATTCCTATTTGAGGTCCTGTGTGGCGTGTGTTACCCTGATCCTGCCAGAATCAAAGTAACACAAGCAACAGGATGGTTCCTATTTGGAGGTCCCTTGTGGCGTGTGTTACCCTGATCCTGCCAGAATCAAGGTAACACAAGCAACAGGATGGTTCCTATTTGAGGTCCCGTGTGGCGTGTGTTACCCTGGTCCTGACAGAATCAAGGTAACACACGCAACAGGATGATTCCTATTTGAGGTCCCGTGTGGCGTGTGTTACCCTGATCCTGTCAGGATCAAGGTAACACACGCAACAGGATGTTTCCTCTTTGAGGTCCTCTGTTGTGTTATCCTGATGGTTCCTGTTTGAGGTCCTGTCCTGTGGTATCCTGATGATACCTGTTTGAGGTCCTGTCGTGTATTATCCTTATGGTTCCTGTTTGAGGTCTTGTCATGACTTATCCTGATGGTTCCTATTTGAGGTCCTGTCGAGTGTTATCCTGATGGTTCCTGTTTGAGGTCCTGTAGTGTGTCATCCTGAAGGTTCCTGTTTGAGGTCCTGTAGTGTGTTATCCTGATGGTTCGTGCTTGAGGTCCTGTCATGTGTTATCCGGCTGTTTCCTGTTTGAGGTCCTGTCATGTGTTATCCTGATGGTTCCTATTTGAGGTCCTGTCATGTGTTATGCTGATAGTTCTTGTTTGAGGTCCTGTCATGTGTTATCCTGATGGTTCCTATTTGAGGTCCTGTGTTGTATTATCTTGATGAGTCCTGTTTGAGGTCCTGTCATATCTTTTCTTTCTGGTTCCTATTTGAGGGCCTGTTTCGCATGTGTTACCCTGATTCTGTCAGGATCAAGGTAACACAAGCAACAGGATGGTTCCTATTTGAGGTCCCGTGTGGCGTGTGTTACCCTGATCCTGCCAGAATCAAGGTAACACAAGCAACAGGATGGTTCCTATTTGAGGTCCCGTGTGGCGTGTGTTACCCTGATCCTGTCAGGATCAAGGTAACACACGCGAAAGGAAGTTTCCTCTTTGAGGTCCTGTGTTGTGTTATCCTGATGGTTCCTGTTTGAGCCCTTGTCTTGTGTTATCCTGATGGTTCCTGTTTGAGGTCTTGTCATGACTTATTTTGCTGGTTCCTATTTGAGGTCCTGTTTGGCGTATGTTACCCTGATCCTGTCAGGATCAAGGTAACACACGCAACAGGATGTTTCCTCTTTGAGGTCCTATACTGTGTTATCATGATGGTTCCTGTTTGAGGTCCTGTAGTGTGTTATCCTGATGGTTCGTGCTTGAGGTCCTGTCATGTGTTATCCGGCTGTTTCCTGTTTGAGGTCCTATCATGTGTTATCCTGATGGTTCTTGTTTGAGGTCCTGTTGTGTGTTATCTTGATGATTCCTGTTTGAGGTCCTTTCATGTCTTATCTTTCTGATTCCTATTTGAGGGCCTATTTCGCATGTGTTATCCTGATCCTGTCAGGATCAAGGTAACACACGCAAGTGGATGTTTCCTCTTTGAGGTCCTGTCATGTGTTTTCCTGGTGGTTCCTGTTTGAGGTCCTGTCATGTGTTATTTTGGTGTCTCCTATTTGAGGTCCCATGTCGCGTGTGTTCGTAAATTTATCATGTTATATAGCCAATTTATCATGTTTCATAGTAAATTTATCATGTTTTATATTAAATTTATCTTTTTTTTTTAGTAGATTTATCATGTTTTATCATAAATTTATCATGTTTTTTTAGTAAATTGATCATGTTTTATCGTAAATTTATCGTGTTTTGTAGTAAATTTATCATGTTTATATCGTTTGTTACCCTCATCCTGTCACGATCAGTGTACTCTGTTCTTTTTCCTGTTTGAGGTCCTGTCGTGTGTCATACACCTGTAATAACATAGAAGTATAAGAACACATATCTGTAAAATATAGAGCTGTAAAAATATAGATCTGTAAGAACATAGAGCAACACAGAGCTGTAACAACAAAGATGAAAGAACATAGATCTGAGAGTTTTAAGAACATAGAGCTTTTTAAACACATACCTGTGGGAACATAGACACGCTCCTGTCTGGTGTTATTCAAAAACCAGGCCAACCTACTGTCTGTGAATATTCAAATATATTCAAGGACAGTAGGTTGGCTCCAAAGCTCCATGAATAGGCTTTAGCCATTAAATGCTATTTAATGGCTAAAGCCTATTCATGGAACTTTATTGCCTGCGACGGTTACCCCGGCGACCTACCCTGTGAGTCCTGTGCCTCCTCCTGCGGCGGCGTTGGGGCAGAGCGGGTCACTGTGGGCGATCCGTCTGCGAGCGCGTCGGGCCATAGTGACCAGTGCACTGACAACCATACCTGTGTCCCTACAGTCTCCTGTGTGATGTCACACTTTAGAACTGCTCACGAAGTTTGGAAAACTTTATTTAAAACAACACAAGCATTCCAAATGCAAGTATCATAGCAACCAGGGAGCCAATCCGGAACCAGGCCTTTGAAGGGAAGAAACCTGTCATTCAAACCTGTTGCTAAGGTTACCATGAGCAGCCTCTGGGAAAGAAGGCGCCTGATTTGTCTGTTATTAATGTTCATATCTTGATTTACAGACCCAAAGGTGAAATAAAAACCCCAGGATCAAGTAGAGGATTAATACAAACATTTAAGACTAAAATGGCGAGTCTCACATAAAAAAAAACCCTCAAAAAATAAGATAAGATAAATAAGACTCAAGATAACAAAATAAAATTATATTTAAAAAAAACTAAAAATAAAAAATAAAATTTTTTAAAATGAAGAAAATAAACTAAAAACATTAATAAATAAACTCAAAATAACAAAAAAAAAA
Source organism: Periophthalmus modestus (assembly GCA_019594935.1). Lineage (NCBI taxonomy): Eukaryota > Metazoa > Chordata > Actinopteri > Gobiiformes > Gobiidae > Periophthalmus > Periophthalmus modestus. Next base: position 1,070,638 of record JAIEZT010000009.1, read on the forward strand.
AAACCAAACAAAACAAAACCCTCAAAATTTAATAAAAGGAAAAAAAAAAAAAAAAGAATCTAGGATCACGTAGAGGGTTAATACGAACATTTAAGACCAAAATGACGAGTCTGACAGCAGCAGTTACAGAAGGAGGGGTGATGGTTTTTCAATAGAAAGTGGATTAGGGCCAGAGCTGATGGAGCGAGAAGTAGGACGCGGTAGCTAGCATGTTAGCTATGTCATTTATTCATACAGTCTATGTCTGTGGCCGGTCTTTAGCTGGTGTTTGGCTCGTCTGTGGTTTCTCGTCGTTACTGTTGCTGTCTCTTTGTGCTCCATTGTAAACCTTGAATGGGGGAAGTTACACTGACATCGTTGGATTGTATTGAGTTGAAGTTCGGGCCTGTCCTCACATTAACGGGGCTTTTTCAACAGACTTTTAACAATGGACTCTCAAATAAAAGGTACACTGTGTTTGTGCTGTACTATAAACCTGAACAATTAAATATGCAACGAAATGAATATGAGAGACTAAAAAAAAAAAAATGAAATTTACATTTATCCCAAAATGAAATAAACAAATGAATAACAAACAAATAAATACACTAATATTTATCCCAAAATAAAATAAATACATAAATATTAATCTGAACATAAAAGTAAATACATAAATATTAATCCCAAAATGAAAATAAATAATAAATAAATAAATACATACATATTTATCCCAAAATAAAAATATAAAAATAAATAAACATATAAATAAATAATTACATAAATATTAATCTGAACATAAAAATAAATACATAAATATTTATCCCAAAATAAAAAAAAATAAATAATAAATAGTAATTCCAACATTAAAATAAATACAAAGATATAAAAAAAAATAAAATAAAAAGTAAATGCATAAATATTCATCCCAAAAATAAAAATAAATAAATAAATCCTCTGCACATTCATTCCTCCTTTTGGACAATTCCTCCTTCTTCCATGACTTTTACCAACACAAAACAAACTATTTTATATTTCCAATAGTCAGAAGTCCTCAAAATGGCCTCCATCACACACATGTCTTTAACACAGTAGAAATAACAGTGATTTTGTTACAGTTTTGTACAATAAAATATCTGCCTCCTCACATCCCTCCAGAGTGGTTATCCTGCCTCCTCCCTCTCACCAGGAGGTTGTGGGTTAGACTCCTGATCTGAGTGGAGTGTGCATGTTCTCCCTGTGTTACTGTGGCAGAGTGGTTATCCTGGTGTGTGAGTGTCTTTACCTGAGCTGTTGTCTTCTGCCAGGAGCCCTGCACACACAAAAGTCACAAAATGGCGGTTGTTGGTCACATGACACAGAGCTTCACACAAAATGGCGGCTGTTGGGCTCATTAAAGCCACAGGCTGGTTTCATGAGTGTGATGGAAACAGGAAGCTCACTATGGCCCCGTCTGATCAGGCTGTGTTTGACTTTAGAAACACTTTTTATCAAATAAATGTACATTTATTTTCACAAGTGCAGAGACAGTTTCAGACACGAGCCAGTTCCCCTAAGACTGAAGTAGCTGCAGTGTGGGGCCAAAAGACACTTTGACAAATAAACAGTGGTGGAAGAAGTACTCCATCTTGTTACTTAAGTAAAAGTACAGACACCAGAGCAAAGAAATACTCAAGTAAAAGTAAAAGTATCACATGAAAACATCACAGTCTTTATAGAGAGCCGTCTAACCCAGTATTTGTCAAAGTTACACTAAGGTCATGATATTGTTGATTGAAGTGTCCTAAAGTCATGTATAAAGCAAAGTGCCATGTATCACCTGTAAACATTCAAAGACTCTTTGAGATAAGAACAAGTTACTACAGCCTAAAAGGAACAAGTGTTCAAACAGATTCAGAACCAAGAATATGGAACGAAGCAGTGAAAGGAGTTCATTTATGGAGTCATCTGGACAAAGACCAGGATCCACAACAATAATGAGATTTAAGAAACACATGAAACCAGCTCATTAAGTCTGAAAAAGAAAAGGAAAGAAATGTGTTTGTAAAGAACGAGTGTGATGGAAATGAAACACTTTGAAATGTTTTATAGCAAATTTATCATGTTTTATGGTAAGTCCATCATGTTTTATAGTAAATACATCGTGTTTAATAGTAAGTCCATCTTTTATATTTTAGGAAATAAATCAATCTAAGACAAACAAGTCTCACTTACCCAAAGTGTAGATGAACCAGACCAGGACCAGTGCTGCCAGAGCCATGACCAGGAACGAACCAGGACTAAACCAGGACTAAACCAGGTCTAAACCAGGACTGAGACGTGTCTTTAAGAGTTTCCTGTTTTAAACACATTCTTATCTGTTCATCGTTTGTGGGTTTTCTTGGTAAAACTAAAGAACATCGTCATAATCTGATGTTTTTTATAATTCAAATAAGTGTTTGAATGTTCACTTTTTAAACTGTGACTAAACTAAACCAGTGAGGAGCGATGTCCAGTGTGTCTGTGTCCAGACGTCCCCCACGGTCAGTCTCTGCGTTTGGACCATTTGCTGATGTGATTAAAGGTCCTATATTACACAAAATGGATCATGTGCTGTGAGCCGTGTTAGGATGTTGTTTCTTCATCAAAAACACACTTCCACTTGTGTTTTGTTTCATTCACATGTTTGAGTAACTCTTTATTATTAGTCTGTAACATCTCCAAAGCTCTAAATGCTCTGTTCCACCTTGTGATGTCATGAAGTGGTAGTTGTCATGTTAACTGCTCCTTTTAACTTTAGTTCAGTGGAGATGAAATGATGTAAATGATTCAAGTGAAGGTGAATGAACTTTAAAAACACAGTGGAGCACTTCCTGTTTTACCACATGATGACATCACAGGGTGGAACAGAGTGTTTTCCGTGTGAGAGAAGAACATTATAGCATAGATCAATTAAATAACCAGACCAGGACCAGACCAGGACCAGACCAGGACCAGACCAGGACCAGACCAGGACCAGACCAGGACTAAACCAGGACCAGACCAGGACCAGACCAGGACCAGACCAGGACCAGACCAGGACCAGACCAGGACTAAACCAGGACCAGGCCAGGACTATAACAGGAGTTAGTGCCTGTAGTTTACAATAGGACTGTAGATTTGCTCACACATTCGGCCTGTATCTATTCAGGCAGAGCTGATATGACAGGGGTCATCAATAGGCGGCCCACGGGCCAAATCTGGCCCATTGGCCAATGGTTTAACAATATAATATGTTTGTGGTGTGACTGTAGCTCGAGGGCCGTGTGCTCCGTGTGCTCTGAAGTCTGCTCGTTAGGGTTAAGGTTAGTCCTCATTAATGAGGAGCATTATGTGCAGCAGTGATGTCGTCTTCTTGAGTTGGTCATAAATATGAAAACAGGGGCCATTTCACATTTTTACAGAACATGGTCTGCAGGTGAAATCAGTTTGATCTGACATGTTTTGAAGCGTGTGCAGCTCAGAGCTGCTGTTCAGAGCCTTGAACCACAGAGGCCCAAGAGTGAAGGAAACTCACTATCAGCCAGTGTCACGCTCTCATATTTCACACTCTACTGCGTTTTTACATAAATCAAACATATATATAGATTATACAATATAACATAGGTTATAAAATATAAAATAAAACAAAACATAAAATCAGGACAGTGAACAACAAGAGGATTGGTTCAGTTTTATCTGTTCAGTTCAGTCTTTACACATTTGTGGAGTTACACAAATCTATAAACTGTTGCCAAGTAGAAGAAAATGTTCTCAACTTTCCCTTGAGTTAAACCTTATTTTTTTCTGATTGTAGATGTTTCATGACGTCTTTCATTCAGATCAAATGAGATGGGGGTGTTTTTTGTTTCCAGTTTAACAAAGTTAATCTGTGTGTTAAAAGCCTCATGAAACACACCACACTGACCTGAGGGTTTGATAGTTCCACAGCTGCAGACTTCACTCCAAAGACAGAAACTATTGGAGCAACTTCAGTGTTTTTGAAAGAATTTTGGACAAAATATCAAACAGGATTTCCCAATATCATATAACTGTTCCAGCATTTAGATCAGGACCAGGACGGCACAGTGACAGAGGACGACCTACGCAGCCTCATGTTCTTCGACTTCCATGACCCCAAAGGAGATGACCGAAACTACTGCGAGGTCTTCAACCTAGAACAGCTACGGCAGGTGGTGGAAGGGCATCTGGATGAATACAACAACATCAGCAAGGCCCCCATGAACCTTGTGCTGTTCCGATTCGCCATAGAACACGTGTGCCGGATATCACGCATCCTCAAGCAGCCCAGCGGGCACGCCTTGCTCGTGGGCGTGGGTGGCAGCGGGCGGCAGTCCCTCACACGATTGGCTGCATACATGGCAGAGGCTGAGCTCTTCCAGGTGCAGTATGTCATTATGTAGATCTAAGAATAATAAACTAAAACTAGATTAGACTTTTAAAATCTAATCTAGTAGGTCAAAATTTCTTCCAACCTACAACAGACTTTAAAACACTGTTTTTAGTGTACATGTAACACTTTTATATCTTTAATCTCAAATGTTTCTCTGTCTCATGTTATGATTCATTGTTTCACATTATGATTGATGTGAGTGTTTGTGACTGTCTTCTACTTGGGCTGTATTATGTTTCCTTTTGACAAGGGCTTCATTGCAAATGAGACGGTGTTCTCGGTTGATTTAAAATATTTTATAAATAAAATAAAATAAAAAAACTGTATCTCAACTAATTAAATATCATTTAGCATTATAATAAAGTTGCAAGTGCATTTTTATAAATACACTTTTATAATATTTCATTAAGTCCTTTCCTTGACATGTTCCAGGTGGAGATTTCAAAGACATATGGTACGACAGAGTGGAGAGACGACTTGAAGATGATCATGAGGAAGTCCACTCAGGGAGAGGCTCATGGCGTCTTCCTCTTCACTGACACACAAATCAAAATGGAGTCTTTCCTGGAGGACATTGGGAACCTGCTCAACACTGGAGAAGTGAGGCTCCACTGTTAGAGCCACACTGAAACACAGTGTTGATAAGATTATGTAATTTTTATGTGATACTTGTGGTGCAGGTGCCAAACTTGTTTGCGGTGGATGAGAAGCAGGAGATCTGTGAGCGCATGCGAGTGTTGGACAGACAAAGGGACAGAGACAAGCAGACAGACGGCAGCTCTCTCTCTCTCTTCAACATGTTTTTGGAACGATGTAGAACACAGCTCCATGTGGTGTTAGCCATGAGCCCCATTGGAGACGCCTTCAGGGACCGGCTACGTAGGTTTCCACCGCACCCCAGACCCACGTCCTCCGGAACATCGCCACCATCACCGCCCGACCGTCTACCTGATCACCCATCCAGACCCAACCTCCCCCCCGTCAGACTCATGTCCATAGCCCGGTACACCATCTTTTTCGTCAGAAACCTCCACCTGTACCATCAGCGCACTGCCCCCCATTGGACTTTATTCATGGACTGTCTCATCACCCACCTCAGACACCTCCATATAGCCATCTCCCACAGCTTCAACAAGACCCTGCTCCCCCGCAACACCCTCATCACCATCACCCCCCAGGACATTTGGACTTTCACTTTTGATCACCCCACCACAGATTCTAAACTCTTTGTCTTTTAAACTTTTGAACTGTAGCTACGACCCTTGAACGGAATACGACAAGTGATTTAAGAACAATGGACTCAACAAGGATGACAGAGACTGAAATTAAATGTTATTCAAATATTCATATTATTTCTCTCATTATGTCCCAGTCTACCCCGCCCCCCCATGTGTCCCATCTAACCCCGCCCCCTCCCTACTTGCCCCAATGTTGCCTGTCCTGTGATGTACATACACACATATTTATTATTTCTTGTATGTTTCCCCATTTTCCTCCATGTCTGTTTCCCTTCCCGTGTCCCCTCCTACTTGCCCTAATGTACTTTGTATTGTGATTTTATGAAATGATATTTTTAATAGTAAAAGTAAAAAAAACCCAAAAAACTCATCTCCAGATCTGAGCCCCAATCCTGGTCGGGAGGTGCCTCAGAGTGGTTCAGTCTAAACTCTTCTTTTGTACAGCCATAGACGTGACATAATGAGTCACATCTTTACAGGGGCGAAACTCTCAGTTTCATCTAGGGGGGGACAATAAACCAAAAATTAGAACTATGCTTCAAAGGGCGTTGTAATGATAATCATAAGTTCAACAACTATGTTATTATGAGCTATTAACTACTTAACATTCTGTTGCCTTTTCTTTACAAATTTACAGCAATGTACATGTACTTCTGCGTCACCCACACAGACAATCTACACATCAAATAAAAGTCTCATCTTTCTGAATATGTAAACTATTTTCACCTGCAGTCACCACAGTGCTTTCAGGAAAGACGTTTTTACAGAAAAGCCAAAAATTTGGAAGAGGACTTCACTCACCTTTGAGGCTCTGATTCTGTCAAACATCAACATATCCCACAAAGTTGGTCTCATTCGTTCCAGACAATCCCAGAGAATATAATCCAGTCAAGAAATGATGTCCACAAAATAAATTAGATCCTCCATGTCCAATCTGCTGCAGGAAAGTGAAATCTGCTCCGTCATTTTTTGCATTTCTTTTATCGATTTCAGGCATAATAAACTTCTGACAGCGCCGACTTTGTTTCTCAGTGATAAACAAACGTGTTCGCTTCTGATTAACACCAAGTTTTGCCAATAAGATGGAAGTTGTGTGTTGCTGGAGCTTCAGACAGAGAATCAGTGCTACAGGTGACTGAAAGTGTACGCCCCACTCTCCCCCGTGTAGAATCAACCAGTCACATCACACACGTTTAGTGACGTTTTCTGCCTAAAGCCAATGAGCAGCGGAGCGCGACGGTGTCTCACATGCTGTGGTTTTCCGTTAACAGACGGAGCAGGCCGAGGGCGTAAAGACAGTGGCCGTGTCCCAATTCGCCAGATGCAAACCCTTCAAAGTACCCTTCAAAGTATCTGACCGAAAATGTATAATCTTCAGTGTATCCGCCATCTTGTCGAAATGGGACAGCTCTACACCACAGACCGGACTTCCACCGCTGTCTTTGCACGTATGTTACGAACCTTATTCTAAATGATTTATTATTATTTATTTAAGTTTGATAACCCTGCGAGTAGGTAGTACGTGGTTATCTGAGAGAAGGAGAATGCTTATTGCAGCTTTACGTGGACTTCATCTTTACGCACACGCTCCACAAGGGACATATTTACATCACATTTAGCTGCAATTACACTTTTTACCAGGGCAGAGCAGGAGTTTGGACAGAGGTTCGTTCATATTATGTGTTTGGCTTCAACTTTCCGCTCGGACACTGCAGACTGTGACTGAATGTGAACATTATTAAGCTCAACACGGACACTATTTCAGCTCTTCAGTTTAGGAAAATACACTGCACTTTTGGCACTTTGGCACAGACTATGGTCAAACCCAAAGGCTAAAACATAAGTAAGTGTCATGTGACGGTGCTGGGGCCATTGTGACTTGTGTTGTGAACATCTGCACTGCTGTTAATTCAGTTTATTTACTGGTTCACTAACGCAGACATTTAAAGCTAAGAAAGCGAAGAGCAGCAGCATCTGATGTTCATCTCAAACAGCCCGGTCACACTGTCCAGAAGCATCTTACACTTCAGATATTGTATCTATCAAGCGTAAACTGCTCTCATCGTTTCCCTCTGGTGTTGTGTCCTCTGTTTCCAAACCAAACATAGAAACTTAACGGACATGGAGCCTGGTTAAGTTTGAGTTAAGGTGCTTTCCTCCTCCTTTTTCAGGAGTCTACAACATTAAGTTATATATATTCACTCTTCAAAGTCTATAACATTATATTTGGCAAACCATGATATTCAGTAACTTACTCTGCGTTTTGACAGAAATATGACTTAAATCCGCCTTTTCTTCATGTGTGGACATTACTGTGACAAGTAACACGAGTTAAAGTAACGGCGCAGAATAAGAAAACTGAATTTCTGAATGATATTCACAATGACGCTTTATTGGCATTAGCTAAATAAATGCCACTTTTGGCAGTAAGAGGGCAGAGGGGGACACTAGTAAGCAAGTGTTTTCTGCCTATGAGTGAGGGGTTTTACAGCCAAGAAACATACAGAATAATTGTGAAAAATAAAGCTGATACTTCATGCATTTCGCTTATTGCAGGTTATTTTTTAGAACATAACCCCCACGATAAACCAGGGAGCACTATTTGAATATGAACTGGAGGAAGAGTCTGAAACTTTGAAAAACCTTTGGCCTAAATCTCACTCAATTAATGTTTTTTTCAACTAGACCTGACTCTACAAATGTAAATAAAGACACACTCCTCGATGTAATCTTAACAAACAAACCCCATCATTATGAGCAAAAGGTGTTTTCCACCTGATTTTAGTCAGTTGGATGTATTTGAAATACAAAAGTGAAAAAAACACATCCATGTGTAAAGGTCAGAAGATCATATAAACATTTCATGAGCTTCATGTGTGACCTGTGTCACAGTGAGATCAGGCTCACGTCAGCATTCTCCCCTGATATGACCTTCAACTTTTTTATTCATACATTTAATGACATTGTAGACTGACATGTGTTTTGCTTCACAAAATTGAAACATACTCCAAGGAAAAGCAAAACTGGACATGTTGGTGACACAACTCAGGACAGATCTAATCAAACCCCTGGAGCCTTGGCACGGAGGAGCTTCAACCACCTCAGTGACTTCAAAAAAAGGTCAGATCATTTCATAATGTCGACATGAAGCTCAAGTCACTTTTGACTCACTCACAGAGAGAAGAGGAACTACAACTTTTACTCGAGTAAGAGTACTGAGACTTGAAAATAACACGTTCTCCTCGACTGGTTCAAAGTTGGACACTGCCCTCTACTGGTGAATGTGGTGAAGTGAGGGATTTGGGAACAGCACAAAGTGAAACAACTTTAAACACAAATTGTTTCTTAAATGTTTGAGTAAAATGCAGTGAGAGATTTTGAACACACACAAATCCACAGGAACACGAGCTGCTCTCACTGTCAGAGCCTTTATCGTCTCTCATTTTATATTAAACACAAACTAAATGATCATCTCAAAACTCACTTTGTGTCTTTTATAAAACCAGACTTATTATTCATAAACTGACCTGCACTATGGTCCAAAACTCAACCAAACTCTCAAATAAAGAAATGATTCATATTCATATGAGCCAGGCCAAGTTACAGGTCAGATCTGTGGAGAGCAGAGCCGTCTCACAGTTAGAATGATTTTTAAATACCAGCTTGACAAGTTTAACGCCAAACTGTGGAACATCTCCATAGTGAGAAGCAGGTGACTCCAACCAGAAAAGTTACACAGTGCACCTTTAACATCTCTTCTTGTTCAGAGGCGGCAGAACTGGTTGAATATAAAAAAAAAAAAACTAAAACAACCTAGAGACTTACTAAATGAGCACCTGATGACATCATGCAGTGAGGCCAAGCATTTCCACATATACAGGATCATTAAAAAGCTGCTCCACACTGATGGATTGGCCCTTGTATTAATAATAATAATAAATCCAGCACATCGACTCAGCTCCATTAGACTGAGTGTGTCCAGAGCCTCCTGCCTGTAAAAGCTCAGCCTCAGAGTTAGAAGAGTGTAATGGCATCTTCAAGTGCACCACAGGTTTTCATGTTTTTACAGTTCACACTTGGTTTGGTGGAACAAGGAACCAACTTTTATGGCACTTTAAATTCATGATGTCAACACATTCATTTAACAAAATAAAGGTTTTGTCATTTATGTTGAATCATAAATATTGAGTCATTTAGACTTTGTCCTTGTTTACATTACAGTTGCTAGGTAACAGTGATGTAATGACTCTATATTTTCAGTTTTCACATTCAAGAACGTGACGATGTCATGCTCCAAATAGACTCAGAGACACTTCTGTTGATCAAATTGTACTTTGTCATGAAATATCCAAGTGGTAAAAGCACCAATGTGGAACCTGATCATTTTATATTAGTGACGAGACCCTAGAATGTGCCACATTACAACAAGAAACTGCAGTTGAACAAGACCAAAACCACCCTTGAGGCCACTGGCAAGCCACTAGCACAAGTGACCATCAAATGTGGCATATACCAAGGAGACGCACTGTCCCCACTGCTGTTCTGCACAGGTCTGAACCCCCTCAGCCAAATCATCAGCAACACTGGCTATGGACCGACTCAGGAATGGGGCCACCGTCAGTCACCTCCTGTACATGGATGACATCAAGCTGTACGATAAGAATGAGCGAGACATCGACTCACTGATCCACACCACCAGGATCTACAGCACAGACATTGAAATGTCATTTGGGCTAGAGAAGTGTAGCCGGATGGTGACAAAGAGAGGGAAGGTAGCCCACACAGAAGGGGTCTCACTCCCAGAAAGAACAATGGCAGACATTGAGGACGGTTACAAGTACCTTGGTATCCCACAAACAAATGGCAACTTTGAAGAGGAAACAAGGAAAGCAGCTACGGCCAAATACCTCAGACGAGTAAGGCAAGTCCTAAGGAGTCAGCAGCTCAATGGCAAGAATAAGACCCAGGCAATAAACTGCTACGCCCTGCCAGTAATTAGATACCCAGCAGGAATCATAAGCTGGCCAAAGGAGGAGATACAGACCACAGATGTTAAGACCCGAAAGCTCCTGACCATGCATGGCAGGTTCCATCCCAAATCCAGCACCCTGAGACTGTACGCGAGCCGTAAGGAAGAAGGCTGAGGACTAGTGAGTGTGAGAGCCACAGTCCAGGATGAAACATCCAAGATCCACAAGTACATCCAGGACAAGGCCCCAAGGTACCGTGCTCAGAGAATGTCTCAGACAGTGGAGCAGAAGAAGAGGAGCTGGAGGAACCAACATGGAAGGACAAGCCCCTGCATGGGATGTACCACCGGAACATAACACGAGCTGGTGTTTGGCTCCCCTGGTGTCTTTGCCGATGCCCTTCTGTGCTGTGCTCATGTATTGATTCATGTGCCCATTTATCTTAGCCTGCCTGATAATGCCTGACATGAGCTTCCATGTTGTGGAGAGACAGGTTATTGGCCGACAGTTGGATGGAACTGTACCCTTTGAGGGATCCTTCGGCTAGCCATTCAGGATGAGTCCCATCCATTAGCAGCTGGTTCATTTGTGCTGCCAGGCGCTCATGGAGAGCAGTGAGCTTCTTTAGCCAGTAGCCAGTAGACTCTTTCCTGGATGTCTGCCACTGTGATGGTGACTGCATTCTGTTCAGGGAGGTTGCTGTGGTCTTTTCCCAGAGCCACCAGCCACTGTGCATCACTGTTATGTGATGCCTCCTTCTTCCATATACCTTTCCAGTGCTGTTCGATTTCCAGCCTTGGTCAGTCTGCTCTGGTGTTATTACCCTGCCACTGAGCGTACACTTTCACCGGTTGTGTTGCGAACATACGGTTTATTCGTCTGGATTCAACATCTCATGTGTACCTCTTTAGGCGGCTGGCAGTTTCCAGTGCTTCAGGTCTGGGCATCTGGCTGTACCTCTTGGTTACTTGTTTTTTCATTGCACCTCTCTGGGCCTATGACAGTTGGCTCACTTCTCTCCGCACTGCCTTCATCTTAGCCTCTAAATGTCGTTTCCATAGTGGGTTCCTTGTGTTCATTCGGGCCATGATTTTTTCTTTCAGGTCAGTCGCTGCCTCGCTCAGCGTAATACTTATTGGGGCTTATTGGGGCTTCGTACCCAATCTCCAGATGGGGAGTTGATGTTAACTCCCCTCTGACCTGGCATATTTTGTGTTGTACCTCGTCAATCTCAAGTTGTGATAGCAGATGCCGTTTGCACATGTATATATATATATATATATATATATATATATATATATATATATATATATATATATATATATATATATTATATATATTATTTATTTATTTATTTATTTATTTATATATTATATATATTTATTTATTTATATATTTATATTATATATATATTTATATACATATATATATATAATTTGAAGTATAAGGCACAGCGAAACGCAACGGAGTCGACCCCACATCTTGTGTCTGCGAGTATTTAATAGATGGAACCAGTGGAAAAAAGAAAGTTTTCCCCTGTTTGGGCGAACTGTGTCTTGATCACTCACAACAAGGTTTGTCTTATATCTTATATAGTAATTATGAAACTAGGGAGGAGGACCCACTGCGGTACTGGAGAAAGCAAAGAAATAAGTTTCCACATGTTTCACACTGGCCTCATGAACCTGTGACTCCAGCTCCATCTGTGCCTGTGAGAGGATTTTTTCCAAAGCAGGAGAAATCCTCACAAAAAAGTGGAACCGCCTTAGTCTTAACTCTTTAGAGAAACTACTTAAAAAAAAAAAAAAAAAAAAAAAAATTGGATTTAATTATCTTTATTTAATTAGAAGCACTACTACAAGTAACACAAGTGCATCTTATTTCTAATAATGTTTCACTATGGTCCTATCACTGGTTTTGTAGTACGAGGGTCATTCAATAAATAAGGTGAATATTTTGGTAAAAGGACTTGGGCCTGGGAGGCCTACAGAAGTGAGGTCTCCTGAGGTGATCGAATCAGTCAATGACCTCATTCAGTCTAACAGAAGGGTGACAGTGGATGACATTGCAAGGACTTTGAGCTTATCTGTTGGCACAGCACACAAAATTGTCCATGATGACCTTGGCTACTCGAAGGTCAGCTGCTGGTGGGTGCCAAAGATGCTTACTGCAGAGCGCAAACAAAAGAGGGTCGAGTTGTCCCAGCAGGGTCTCTCCCGCTATGAGAAGGATGGTGATGAGTTTCTGAAGAAGGTGGTCGCATGTGACGAGACATGGGTTTGGCACCATGAACCTGAGTCCACACGGCAGTCCATGGAGTGGAAGCACGTAGGCTCTCCAGTGAAGAAGAAGTTCAAGTCCCAGCGGTCCACGAGGAAGGTGATGCTCACCGTTTTTTGGGATATGCAAGGTCCAATCACCATTTCATTCCTTGTGAAAGAAGCACTGCGAACAGTGTCAGCTACTGTGAACTGCTGAGGCAGGTCAAGAAAGACAAACAACAAACGCAGGGGTCATCAGTCAGAAGGAGTCAGCTCGTATCATGACAACACAAGGCCTCACACAGCAGCCCAAACGGTGCAGACCATCAACGAGCTGGGCTGGGAACTGCTCCCTCATCCCCCTTACAGCCCACACCTTGCCCCTTCAGACTTTCACCTGTTTGGTCCCTTGAAAGCGTTCACGAGAGGCACGAAGTTTGAAAGTGACGATGAAGTCAAAAGTGTTATGAACGACTGGCTGAGAGAATACGGAAGCTTGTGCACAGATGGAAAAAGTGTGTGACAGTGCTGGGAGACCACGTTGAAAAAAAAAAAAAAAAAGTAACCTTATATCTGTATTAGTAGTCCTTATACCGAAAAATTCACCTTATTTATTGAATGACCCTCGTACATTTGTTCAGTTGATGGTGCTGAGGTGGAAAGTAGATTGTAGCACATGTTATTGACCTCTTGATGGCGCTATAGAGTAAATGAATCCTTATGTGCCGCACAGTTGGCTGAAAGTATCGATGCTTCATGGGGCTTCGTCTCACCATCACTACTTATTTTGAGTGACGAAAAACAATGAAATATAATTTTATTTTAATATTTCAAGATCACAATCATCTTTTAACTTAGAATTACAATTTAAAAAGGAACTAACACAAATAAAATACACTTCAATTAAACTGCCGCAGTATAAAGATAGTCTTTATGATACATTTATGCCCCCTGCTGCTGGAGCAAAGTATGACACACAGAAGTTTCAAATGCCATATTTAAATGTTTTATTTTTGTGTTTTACAACTCATTTCTTACATTTATTTTGAAAATCCACATGTATGTGTGACACAGACCTTTACTACACATTTAATAAACATGTTGGAGTTATTCTTATTCATGGAGTTATCAGGAGAATATGGACACATGCAGATGTAATATCTGTGTGGAGCACACACGTACCAGGTTTAACCAAAGTACCAGAGTAACTCCAGGACAAGTTTAAAGACCCAGAAGTGTCTCTAAAAACATGAGGATTCAAACAGTTTATCAAACATCAGCTAAAGTACATTTTACAATCTAAACACAGGCAAAAGAATGATTATAAAAAGTGTAACTAACCCTAGAGTGTAACTAACCCTAGAGTGTAACTAACAAACACTATAGTGTATCTAACCCTAGAGTGTAACTATCACTAGAGTGTAACCAACACTAGAGTGTAACTAACACTAGAGTGTAACTAACCTTAGAATGTACCTAACCCTATAGTGTAACTAACCCTGGAGTGTAACTAACATTAGAGTGAAACCAACACTAGAGTGTTATTAACACTAGAGTGTAACTAAACACTAGAATGTAACCAACACTAGACTGTAACTAAAACTAGAGTGTAACCAACACTTGAGTGTAAGTAACACCAGAGTGTAACTATTACTTGAGTGTAACTAACACTAAAGTGTAACTTACACTAGAGTGTAACTCACCCTAGAATGTTACTAACACTAGAGTGTAACTAACACTAGAATGTAACCAAAACTGGAGTGTAACTAACCCTAGACTGTAACTAACCCTAGAATGTACCTAACACTAGAGTGTAACTAACACTAGAGTGTAACTAACAGTAGAGTGTAACTATTACTAGACTGTAACTAACCCTAGAGTCTAACTAACCCTAGAATGTTGCTAATACTAGGCACTAGAGTGTAACTAACCCTAGAGTGTACCTAACTCTAGGGTGTAACTAACACTAGAATGTAAATAACACTAAAGTGTAACTAACACTAGAGTGTAATTAACACTAGTGTGTAACCAACACTAGAATGTAACTAACACTATAGTGTAAATAACACTAGAGTGTAACTAAACCTAGAGTGTAACTAACCCTAGAGTGTAACTATCACTAGGGTGAAACTAACACTACAGTGTAACTAACACTAGAGTGTAACTTTTACTGGAGTGTAACCAACACTAGAGTGTAACAAAACACAGCAGAAGCAGTCACACAATTGAAGTGCCTACGACAGGTCAGACTAATTTTTACTGAAAAAAATGTAAGGTTGTAATACTTCACGCAGGTTTTAGATTTAAAATTTTACTTCCTCTTTGTAAATCATGACATTACACTGATGAAAATTGTGAAACTGGGAAATTACTGGGAAATTACATGACTGTTACCAACCAACCATGTGGTACACTGGACCAAAACTCCTCAAATGTCACAGAGATTAATATTTGAGAAATACAAATACTTTTAAAATACCTTTATTTTGATGGAATAGTGTAAAAAAGTGTTAAAATCACGTGTAAATTGTGCCAAACTTTTGCAAAGAATTCTCCCAGTGTGATGTCATCAATCTGATGTCATCAGTGTGATGTCATCAGTGTGATGTCATCAGTATGATGTCATCAGTTGGGGATCTCTAAATAAAACTCTCTGGCCGTGTCCCAATTTGCCAAATGCACTGTTCGTATCCTTCGATGTACCGTTTGAAGTGCCATTCAAAGTGCCCGCTCAACAAAGTGTACCTTTGGGTCCTCCGTGTAGCCACCTTTGTGCCAAAATGTGCTGTTGAGGAGAATTTGGTACTGGTGAATAAGTGCCATTCTCTCCAAAGACAAAAGAATATTCTTAAATAAGGATGAATATTAAACATTATTATAGCTACAATAATATACAAGTGTTAGGGATAATTATAGGGATAATTACTCTCAGTGATTGGTCAGTTACACAGTGATCACTGTAAACCCAAATGAACAAGATTCACTGAGGCTGAGTCGTCTCAATCAGATCTTTACTCAAGTTTTAACAGTTTTATGTCACACTGTTGTAGGTGACGTAAACCAGTACGAACATTTAAATGTGTGTTGAGTAGCATACTCCATCTTTGTCTTGTTTTTACATAGGTGCGGTGCATGATGGGATATAGCAGTGCTATGGTCGATCTCCATGGAAACGGTGGGCACATTTTTGGTCGCATTCATCGAGTACATGAAAGGGGACAGCACGTGTCACGTTGCAAGTTACATAAGCCCTTAAATGCATGTTCGAGCGGTGCATTTAAGGGCACCTTAATGTTTTCTTGACAAACTGCTTCTTGATTTGTGTGAAAGTATAATTTATATAACATATTTTATCCTCCAGATGAAGTGGAAATGAGAGAATCGTTCAAACCTGTCAGACACTTTAAAGTCACTCTGTATTTGCACAAATGTCCTGAGCATCAGGAGCTCACATCTGGACCAGTCTAAGACCAGGTCTCACGTGGATCTGGACTGGTCAAAGTCCAGGTCCTTCGAGGCCCTCTCTCTAGCGCCAACTCTGGCCCGGACCTGAGACAACAGGAAACAGCACATCCACAGATCACAAAACAAAGTGTAAACCAGACCTTAAACCAGACTATAACCAGGACTAAACCAGGACTAAACCAGGACTAAAGTAGATGTAAACCAGGACAGAACCAGGACTGAAACAGGTCTAAACCTGGTCTAAACCAGGACTAAACCAGGAATAAACCAGGACTAAACCAGGAATAAACCAGGTCTAAACCAGGACTAAACCAGGACTAAAGCAGATCTAAAACAGATCGTAACCAGGTCTAAAGGTCCAGTACCTTGCAGTAGTAGTAGAACATTGGAAGGATGTAGAGGAGGTTCAACAGTAGAATGAGCAGGACTCTGATGATCAGGTCTGAGTCTGAAGCTGCAACACAAAAGACCCAGATCAGTCCAGACTAGGACCAGGAAAAGTTTCTGTGACCCCTTGACCCTCACATGACCCTGTGTGACCCTCACATGACCCTGTGTGACCCCTGACCCTCACATGAGGCTGTTGCTGGACGTACCTCCCAGAGAGAGCTGGAGGCTGGGGCTCTGAGAGGAGAAGTTGTGGTTGAACACATGCAGGTGGTAAACACAGGTGTAGTTTCCTTTGTGGGCGGGGCCAGTGTCAGAGAACAGGAAGTGTGCGGAGTGATTGACAGCGGGCAGGGTGTGGTTCTGACCGAGGGGCGCAGTGGGAGAGAGGAGCTGGAAGGAGCCTCCCGGGTACTGTGGCTCCACAGAGCATTTTGACCCTGAACTTTGACCCCTGCAGCACCCCGAACCCCCTGCGGCAGGGCCTCGGAACCCCCGTCAGACAGACAGAGAGATGACCGGACGATTCAGTAAATCTGCGGAGAGGATGATTCAGTTAAATCTGTGGAGAGAGAGTGTGATTGGACAGTGTGTCACACAGAGGAGTGGAGACAGAGAGTGTGACAGAGAGAGTGTGTGTGTGACAGAGAGGAGTGTGTGACACAGAGGAGTGTGTGACACAGAGGAGTGTGACACAGAGGAGTGTGTGTGACACAGAAGAGTGTGTGTGACACAGAGGAGTGTGTGTGACACAGAGGAGTGTGTGACACAGAGTGTGTGTGACACAGAGGAGTGTGTGTGACACAGAGGAGTGTGTGACACAGACGAGTGTGTGACACAGAGGAGTGTGTTTAGTCCTGATTCAGTCCTGGTTCAGTCCTGGTTTAGTCCTGGTTTAGTCCTGGTTTAGTCCTAGTTTAGTCCGGGTTTAGTCCCGGTTCAGTCCCGGGTTACTGCTGGTTTAGTCCTGGTTCAGTTCTGCTTCAGTCCTGGTTTAGTCCTGGTTCAGTCCTGGTTTAGTCCTGGTTTAGTCCTGGTTCAGTCCTGGTTTAGTCCTGGTTCAGTCCTGGTTTTGGTCCTGGTTTAATCCTGGTTTAGTTTAATCCTGGTTTAGTCCTGGTTAGAAGTCCTGGTTTAGTCCTGGTTTAGTCCTGGTTTAGACCTGGTTAGTCCTGGTCAGTCCTGGTTTAGTCCTGGTCCTTTCAGACCTGGTTTAGTCCTGGTTTAGTCCTGGTTTAGTCCTGATTCAGTCCTGGTTTCTGGTTTCCTGGTTTAGTCCTGGTTTAGTCCTGGTTTAGTCCTGGTTTAGTCCCGGTTCAGTCCAGGGTTAGTGCTGGTTTAGTCCTGGTTCAGTTCTGGTTCAGTCCTGGTTTAGTCCCGGTTCAGTCCTGGTTTACCAGCAGCAAAGAGACAAGTTTAGGCTCGTGTCTGTCATGTTTACTTTGAAAACTACAGAGAGATTCACTTCTCACGAGTTTAGTAACAAGTGAACTAGAACTAAACCAGGACTAAACCGGGACTGAACCAGGACTGAACCAGGACTGAACCAGGACTGAACCAGGATTAAACCAGGACTAAACCAGGACTTAACCAGGACTTAACCAGGACTAAACCAGGACTAAACCAGGACTAAACCAGGACTAAACCAGGACTAAACCAGGACTAAACCAGGTCTAAACCAGGTCTAAACCAGGACTAAACCAGGAATAAACCAGGACTAAACAGGACTGAACCAGGACTAAACCAGGACTACACCAGGACTAAACCAGGACTGAAGCGGGTTCAGTCCTGGTTCAGTTCTGTTTCAGTCTGTCGTGATGTGGGGTGTGAGGCGGACCAAAGATGCGGGACTCGAGGCAAGTTTAAGGGTGTTTATTCACGGAACAAGACAACACAGGTGACGGGAGAACATACGAGGAGCTGGGTCCAGAGGTGCAGGGAAGACACGAGACGGGAAACACAGCCGGTACCGGGAGACAGGGTCGGAGAACACAGGACAGGACACGGACAGGAAGCACAGCAGGGATACGAGGACAAGCAGTGATGTGAACAGCACGCAGACACATGGTGAAGATCAGCAGAATGACGATCAGACGACCTGGCAAGGAGAGCTGGGTCCCGGCTCCTTTTAAGCTCCTACAGCCGTGTTAATTGCCCTGATGGGCTGCAGGTGCGTGTGGGAGGAGCCAGGGCTCCACCCAGCTCTGGAGTCAGGTGAGGGAGGGGGAGAGGAGACACAGGAGGCAGGAGCAGGTAGAGATCATGACACAGTCCTGGTTCAGTTCTGGTTCAGTCCTGGTTCAGTCCTGGTTTAGTCCTGGTTCAGTTCTAGTTCTGTCCTGGGTTAGTCCTGGTTTAGTCCTGGTTTAGTCCTGGTTCAGTCCTGTTTAGTCCTGGTTTAGTCCTGGTTCAGTCCTGGTTTAATCCTGGTTCAGTCCTGGTTCAGTCCTGGTTTAGTCCCGGTTCAGTCCCGGGTTAGTCCCGGCTTAGTCCCGGTTCAGTTCCGGTTCAGTCCCGCTTCAGTCCCGCTTCAGTCCCGGTTTAGTCCTGGTGTAGTCCTGGTTCAGTCCTGGTTTAGTCCTGGTTCAGTCCTGGTTTAGACCTGGTTTAGTCCTGGTTAAGTCCTGGTTTAGTCCTGGTTTAGTCCTGGTTTAGACCTGGTTTAGTCCTGGTTAAGTCCTGGTTTAGTCCTGGTTTAGACCTGGTTTAGTCCTGGTTAAGTCCTGGTTTAGTCCTGGTTTAGACCTGGTTTAGTCCTGGTTCAGTTCTAGTTCTGTCCTGGGTTAGTCCTGGTTTAGACCTGGTTTAGTCCTGGTTTAGTCCTGGTTCAGTCCTGGTTTAGTCCTGGTTCAGTCCTGGTTCAGTCCTGGTTTAGTCCTGGTTCAGTCCTGGTTCAGTCCTGGTTTAGTCCTGGTTCAGTCTTGGTTGAGTCCTGGTTTAGTCCTGGTTTAGACCTGGTTTAGTCCTGGTTAAGTCCTGGTTTAGTCCTGGTTTAGACCTGGTTTAGTCCTGGTTAAGTCCTGGTTTAGTCCTGGTTTAGTCCTGGTTTAGACCTGGTTTAGACCTGGTTTAGTCCTGGTTAAGTCCTGGTTTAGTCCTGGTTTAGACCTGGTTTAGTCCTGGTTTAGTCCTGGTTTAGTCCTGGTTCATTCCTGTTTTAGTTCTGGTTTAGTCCTGGTTTAGTCCTGGTTTAGTACAGGTTCAGTCCTGGTTTAGTCCTGGTTTAGTCATGGTTCAGTCCTGGTTCAGTCCTGGTTTAGTCCTGGTTCAGTCCTGGTTCAGTCCTGGTTTAGTCCTGGTTCAGTCCTGGTTCAGTCCTGGTTCAGTCCTGGTTTAGTCCTGGTTCAGTCCTGGTTCAGTCCTGGTTCAGTCCTGGTTCAGTCCTGGTTTAGTCCTGGTTCAGTCCTGGTTCAGTCCTGGTTCAGTCCTGGTTCAGTCCTGGTTTAGTCCTGGTTCAGTCCTGGTTCAGTCCTGGTTCAGTCCTGGTTTAGTCCTGGTTCAGTCCTGGTTCAGTCCTGGTTTAGTCCTGGTTTAGTCCTGGTTTAGTCCTGGTTTCAGTCCTGGTTTAGTCCTGGTCCTGGTTTAGTCTTAGTTCAGTCCTGGTTTAGTCCTGGTTTAGTCCTGGTTCAGTCCTGGTTTAGTCCTGGTTTAGTCCTGGTTCAGTCCTGGTTCAGTCCTGGTTTAGTCCTGGTTTAGTCCTGGTTTAGTCCTAGTTCACTTGTTACTAAACTCGTGAGAAGTGAATCTCTCTGTAGTTTTCAAAGTAAACATGACAGACACGAGCCTAAACTTGTCTCTTTGCTGCTGACAGAGCTAATCCTCCGTGAACATATTTAATCATGTTTTTAGCGTCACTCTGGGTTTCAGACTTTAGCCGTTTCTCTGTGATCACAGACTCTTTTTGGAGAGTTTCTAAACTCACACACTTGGACTCGTCTCTGTCGTGCTCTGTGTTCACCAGGACTCTCCTCCTCATGTCCAGAACACACACACAGAGGCCCCGCCCTCTCTGTGTGAGGCCCCGCCCCCTCTGCGTGTTGTGTGTACACTCACCTAAAGGATTATTACGAACACCTGTTCAATTTCTCCTTAAAGCAATTATCTAATCAACCAATCACATGGCAGTTGCTTCGATGCATTTAGGGGTGTGGTCCTGGTCAAGACAATCTTCTGAACTCCAAACTGAATGTCAGAATGGGAACGAAAGGTGATTTAAGCAATTTTGAGCGTGGCATGGTTGTTGGTGCCAGATGGGCCGGTGTGAGTATTTCACAGTCTGCTCAGTTTCTGGGATTTTCACACACAACCATTTCTAGGGTTTACAAAGAATGGTGTGAAAAGGGAAAAACATCCAGTATGTGGCAGTCCTGTGGGCGAAAATGCCTTGTTGATGTTAGAGTTCAGAGGAGAATGGGCCGAGTGATTCAAGCTGATAGAAGAGCAACGTTGACTGAAATAACCACTCGTTACAACCGAGGAATTTAGCAAAGCATTTGTGAAGCCACAACACGCACAACCTTGAGGCAGATGGGCTACAACAGCAGAAGACCCCACCGGGTACCACCCCTCTCCACTACAAATAGGAAAAAGAGGCTACAATTTGCACAAGCTCCCCAAAATTGGACAGTTGAAGACTGGAAAAATGTTGCCTGGTCTGATGAGTCTCGATTTCTGTTGAGACATTCAAATGGTAGAGTCACAATTTGGCGTAAACAGAATGAGAACATGGATCCATCATGCTACCATCATGTTACCACTGTGCAGGCTGGTGGTGGTGGTGTAATGGTGTGGGGGATGTTTTCTTGGCACACTTTAGGTCCCTTAGTGCCAATTGGGCATCGTTTAAATGCCACGAGCTACCTCAACGTTGTTTCTGACCATGTCCATCCCTTCATGACCACCATGTACCCATCCTCTGATGGCTACTTCCAGCTGGATAATGCACCATGTCATAAAGCTCCAATCATTTCAAATTGGTTTCTTGAACATGATGATGAGTTCACTGAACTACAATGGCCCCCACAGTCACCAGATCTCAACCTGATAGAGCAACTTTAGGATGTGGTGGAACGGGAGCTTTGAGCCCTGGATGTGCATCCCACAAATCTGACAAACAAAACTGCAAGATGCTCCTATCAATATGGGCCAACATTTCTAAAGAATGTTTCAGCACCTTGTTGAATCAATGCCACGTAGAATTAAGGCAGTTCTGAAGGTGAAAAGGGGTCAAACACCGTATTAGTCTGGTGTTCCTAATAATCCTTCAGGTGAGTGTATAGTGAGTGTGTTGTGTGTATAGTGAGTGTGTTGTGTGTTACATTTGCTTTTGTGTGATTGTTGTTCTTTTCTCTGTTCTGTCGACTATTTTACATCAATCTGTCGAGGGACTGAAGATGGAAATGATCCACGTTGGCTATAATCTTTACATATTTACATTTTTAAATGTTCATTAATATGTGCTGTGCCTTTACAAATAAATAAGAATAAGACTAGAAAAAAACATCTGAGGAACATAAAAATGTAAGATCAGACTTTTACCTGAACACTTCACCTCCAGACCCGAGGAAGAGGAAGAGGAGGAGGAAGAGGAATAATCATAGACACAGTGTCTCACTGCAGACTTCTTCACACAGTCAGATGAGACACTCCAAACTGGACTCTGTGGAAAATCATTTCTCTTTTCTCCATAAACAGCAGAGCCACAGTCCAGGTGTCTGCAAACAGCAGCTGTGTCCTCCAGGAGCCAGGGTCCAGAGAGTCTATAGGGCACCACCCGTCTCCACTCTCCTCTGTGTCTCACCTCCACAGTCCCAGCACAGCGACTGGCTCCTCCCACCAGCCTGAGCGGCTCTGAACAGACAAGAGACAGAGTGAGGCCCCGCCCCTTTACCTGAGCAGTGAGGCCCCGCCCCTTTACCTGAGCAGGTGAGGTTGACAGTGGCTCCAGAGGAGCAGGTCTCTGAGTCGGAGCGGGGACAGTCCATCAGAGCAGACTCATGGCCCTCACAGTGGAACGTCTGCTCCAGAGGAGAGAGCGCCCCCTGGAGGAGAGAAGGAGCCCCACAGCCCAGCTCCCTGCACAGCACCTCTGCCCCCTGCTGGTCCAAGGCCCCTTCACAGACCCAGGTCCAGGACTGGTCCCAGATCCCACTGATCCTGAGCACAGACTGGGCCCCGAGGCCAGACGCACCGAGTCTGGGGACACACATGTGTGACCATCACGCTCTGAGCCAATAGGACACACACAGGACTGTGACATCACTGCTCTGAGCCAATAGGACACACACAGGACTGTGACATCACCGCTCTGAGCCAATAGGACACACACAGGGCTGTGACATCACCGCTCTGAGCCAATAGGACACACACAGGGCTGTGACATCACCGCTCTGAGCCAATAGGACACATGCTGCATTTATGTGAGACACATCTGAGAGATGTCCTCCTCTTTAGTCCTGGTTCAGTCCTGGTTCAGTCCTGGTTTAGTCCTGGTTTAGTCCTGGTTCAGTCCTGGTTTAGTCCTGGTGCAGTCCTGGTTTAGTCCTGGTTCAGTCCTGGTTCAGTCCTGGTTTAGTCCTGGTTCAGTCCTGGTTCAGTCCTGGTCTAATCCTGGTTTAGTCCATTTTCAATCCTGGTTTAGTCCTGGTTTAGTCCTGGTTAGTCCTGGTTTAGTCCTGGTTCAGTCCTGGTTCAGTCCTGGTTTAGTCCTGGTTTAGTCCTGGTTCAGTCCTGGTCAGTCCTGGTCTAATCCTGGTTTAGTCCATTTTCAATCCTGGTTCAGTCCTGGTTTAGTCCTTGTTCAGTCCTGGTTTAGTCCTGTTTTAGTCCTGTTTTAGTTCTGGTTTAGTCCTGGTTCAGTTCTGGTTTAGTCCTGGTTTAGTCCTGGTTTAGTCCTGGTTTAGTCCTGGTTTAGTCCTGGTTTAGTCCTGGTTTAGTTCTAGTTCACTTGTTACTAAACTCGTGAGAAGTGAATCTCTCTGTAGTTTTCAAAGTAAACATGACAGACTCGAGCCTAAACTTGTCTCTTTGCTGCTGACAGAGCTAATCCTCCGTGAACATATTTAATCATGTTTTTAGCGTCACTCTGGGTTTCAGACTTTAGCCGTTTCTCTGTGATCATGTAGAGGCTGGAAAACTAGACACCCCTTAAAATTTTATTTTTACATGTGGTCCCATGATCTATTTCAAGTTAAAGAGAATTTTCATTACTGGCCAGTAGATGGCGAATATCGCGCAGAGAGTAGACTGAGCGCTGCAGAGGAAGAATCAATCCTCTCTGAATTAAATGCAGCTCAAAACGTGCTCTCTGTCTACTCTTCTGCTTACAGGTTCGTAACACCAAGATTACTAGTTTTATGTCAAGTATCAGAGTGTGGGAGGTCAAAGGTTGAACTGAGCGTTGTGGTAGGAGTGAAACAAAAGTTCTAGAGGGTTTGGAGCACATCGTGACACTGTGTGCTGGGCTAGCCTGCGGAGCTAAGGGTCAGGTGTAGAAGTGCAGCGTGGGTCAAATTAATTCATTAATCAGTTAAGACGAAGGACACGCTGGAGTTATGTGATAATTGTAAAACGTTCTTTTTATGGTTTATGTGGCATTGAATGTACATTTGAGTTGTGGCCGGGTACCTGAAGGGCTGTGGCATAGGTGTATTTCGCACATAGTCATGTTGGGCGGGAAGACACTGGCGCCATCTTGTGGACACTTGCAGGATTGTCAATTTGTGAAACGGGGTGAATTGGCTGAACATGTCATGGATTATTGTGAGAAAAGTTCAATTGAGTTAAAAATGAAAACATGAATCCATTTTTTGTGTAAAATTGGTGTTAAGAAAAAATGTGTTCACTGCATTGTTAATGTGTGTAAATGTCAATGTTATATATGTTACATATGTATATGGATTGTTATGTGATGGGCAGAGGAAGAATCAATCCTCTCTGAATTAAATGCAGCTCAAAACGTGCTCTCTGTCTACTCTTCTGCTTACAGGCATATTTCAGCGAGGCATATGCCCTCTGAACCACTGGTCAGAGGAGCAACAATCACAGACTCTTTTTGGAGAGTTTCTAAACTCACACACTTGGACTCGTCTCTGTCGTGCTCTGTGTTCACCAGGACTCTCCTCCTCATGTCCAGAACACACACACAGAGGCCCCGCCCCCTCTGTGTGAGGCCCCGCCCCCTCTGTGTGTGTGTGTGTTGTGTGTGTGTAGTGAGTGTGTTGTGTGTTGTGTGTGTATAGTGAGTGTGTTGTGTGTATAGTGAGTGTGTTGTGTGTATAGTGAGTGTGTTGTGTGTATAGTGAGTATGTTGTGTGTTACATTTTCTTTTGTGTGATTGTTGTTGTTCTTTTCTCTGTTCTGTCGACTATTTAACATCAATCTGTCGAGGGACTGAAGATGGAAATGATCCACGTTGGCTATAATCTTTACATATTTACATTTTAAAATGTTCATTAATATGTGCTGTGCCTTTACAAATAAATAATTAAGAAGAAGACTACAAAAAAAAAGATCTCGGCAACATCAAAATGTGAGATCAGACTTTTACCTGAACACTTCACCTCCAGACCCCAGGAAGAGTAACAGTCACAAGAGACACAGTCTCTCACTGCAGACTTCTTCACACACTCATATGAGATGTCCCACACTGGAATATGTGGAAAATTATTTCTATTTTCTCCATAAACAGCAGAGCCACAGTCCAGGTCTCTGCACAGAGCAGCTGTGTCCTCCAGGACCCAGAGTCCAGAGGGCACCACCCGTCTCCACTCTCCTCTGTGTCTCACCTCCACAGTCCCAGCACAGCGACTGGCCCCTCCCACCAGCCTGAGAGGCTCTGAACAGACAAAAGACAGAGTGAGGCCCCGCCCCTTTACCTGAGCAGTGACGCCCCGCCCCTTTACCTGAGCAGTGAGGCCCCGCCCCTTTACCTGAGCAGGTGAGGTTGACAGCGGCTCCAGAGGAGCAGGTCTCTGAGTCGGAGCGGGGACAGTCCATCAGAGCAGACTCATGGCCCTCACAGTGGAACGTCTGCTCCAGAGGAGAGAGCGCCCCCTGGAGGAGAGAAGGAGCCCCACAGCCCAGCTCCCTGCACAGCACCTCTGCCCCCTGCTGGTCCAAGGCCCCTTCACAGACCCAGGTCCAGGACTGGTCCCAGATCTGCACTGATCCTGAGCACAGACTGGGCCCCGAGACCAAACGCACTGAGTCTGTGGACACACATGTGTGACATCACCGCTCTGAGCCAATAGGACACACACAGGGCTGTGACATCACCGCTCTGAGCCAATAGGACACACACAGGGCTGTGACATCACCGCTCTGAGCCAATAGGACACACACAGGGCTGTGACATCACCGCTCTGAGCCAATAGGACACACACAGGGCTGTGACATCACTGCTCTGAGCCAATAGGAGACATGCTGCATTTATGTGAGACACATCTGAGAGATGTCCTCCTCTTAAGTCCTGGTTTAGTCCTGGTTTAGTTCTGGTTCAGTTCTGTATTAGTCCTGGTTTCGTCCTGTTTTTTTCCTGTTTTAGTCCTGGTCCGATCCTGGTTCGGTCCTGGTTTAGTCCTGGTTCTGTCCTGGTTCTGTCCTGGTTTAGTCCTGGTTCGGTCCTGGTTTAGTCCTGGTTTAGTCCTGGTTCAGTTCTGGTTCTGTCCTGGTTTAGTCCTGGTTTAGTCCTGGTTCAGTCCTGGTTCAGTCCTGGTTTAGTCCTGGTTAGTCCTGGTTTAGTCCTAGTTCACTTGTTACTAAACTCGTGAGAAGTGAATCACTCTGTAATTTTCAAAGTAAACATGACAGACTTGAGCCTAAACTTGTCTCTTTGCTGCTGACAGAGCTAATCCTCCGTGAACATATTTAATCATGTTTTTAGCGTCACTCTGGGTTTCAGACTTTAGTCGTTTCTCTGTGATCACAGACTCTTTTTGGAGAGTTTCTAAACTCACACACTTGGACTCGTCTCTGTCGTGCTCTGTGTTCACGAGGACTCTCCTCCTCATGTCCAGAACACACACACAGAGGCCCCGCCCCCTCTGTGTGTGTTGTGTGTGTAGTGAGTGTGTTGTGTGTATAGTGAGTGTGTTGTGTGTTACATTTTCTTTTGTGTGATTGTTGTTGTTCTTTTCTCTGTTCTGTCGACTATTTTACATCAATCTGTCGAGGGACTGAAGATGGAAATGATCCACGTTGGCTATAATCTTTACATATTTACATTTTTAAATGTTCATTAATATGTGCTGTGCCTTTACAAATAAATAAATAAGAATAAGACTAGAAAAAAACATCTGAGGAACATAAAAATGTAAGATCAGACTTTTACCTGAACACTTCACCTCCAGACCCGAGGAAGAGGAAGAGGAGGATGAACGAAAGACACAGTGTCTCACTGCAGACTTCTTCACACAGTCAGATGAGACTCTCCACACTGGACTCTCGTGGAAAATCATCTCTCTTTTCTCCATAAACAGCAGAGCCACAGTCCAGGTGTCTGCAAACAGCAGCTGTGTCCTCCAGGAGCCAGAGTCCAGAGAGTCCAGAGGGCACCACCCGTCTCCACTCTCCTCTGAGTCTCACCTCCACAGTCCCAGCACAGCGACTGGCCCCTCCCACCAGCCTGAGCGGCTCTGAACAGACAAGAGACAGAGTGAGGCCCCGCCCCTTTACCTGAGCAGTGAGCCCCGCCCCTTTACCTGAGCAGTGAGGCCCCGCCCCTTTACCTGAGCAATGAGGACCCGCCCCTTTACCTGAGCAGTGAGGACCCGCCCCTTTACCTGAGCAGTGAGGCCCCGCCCCTTTACCTAAGCAGATGAGGCCCCGCCCCTTTACCTGAGCAGGTGAGGTTGACAGCGGCTCCAGAGGAGCAGGTCTCTGAGTCGGAGCGGGGACAGTCCATCAGAGCAGACTCATGGCCCTCACAGTGGAACGTCTGCTCCAGAGGAGAGAGCGCCCCCTGGAGGAGAGAAGGAGCCCCACAGCCCAGCTCCCTGCACAGCACCTCTGCCCCCTGCTGGTCCAAGGCCCCTTCACAGACCCAGGTCCAGGACTGGTCCCAGATCTGCACTGATCCTGAGCACAGACTGGGCCCCGAGACCAGACGCACCGAGTCTGTGGACACACATGTGTGACATCACTGCTCTGAGCCAATAGGACACACACAGGGCTGTGACATCACCGCTCTGAGCCAATAGGACACACACAGGGCTGTGACATCACTGCTCTGGCTGTGACATCACCGCTCTGAGCCAATAGGACACATGCTGCATTTATGTGAGACACATCTGAGAGATGTCCTCATCTTTAGTCCTGGTTTATGCCTGGTTCAGTCTTGGTTTAGTCCTGGTTTAGACCTGGTTCAGTTCTGGTTTAGTTCTGGTTTAGTTCTGGTTTATTGAGTGTATAGTACGTATGTAGTGTTGTGTGTATATTGAGTGTGTTGTGTATAGTGAGTGTGTTTCTTTTGTGTGATTGTTCTTTTCTCTGTTCTGTCGACTATTTTACATCAATCTGTCGAGGGACTGAAGATGGAAATGATCCACGTTGGCTATAATCTTTACATATTTACATTTTTAAATGTTCATTAATATGTGCTGTGCCTTTACAAATAAATAAATAAGAATAAGACTAGAAAAAAACATCTGAGGAACATAAAAATGTGGGATCAGACTTTTACCTGAACATTTCACCTCCAGACCCGAGGAAGAGGAAGAGGAAGAGGAGGAATAATCATCGACACAGTGTCTCACTGCAGACTTCTTCTCACAGTCAGATGAGACACTCCACACTGGACTCTGTGGAAAATCATCTTTCTTTTCTCCATAAACAGCAGAGCCACAGTCCAGGTGTCTGCAAACAGCAGCTGTGTCCTCCAGGAGCCAGAATACAGAGGGCTCCACCCGTCTCCACTCTCCTCTGTGTCTCAGCTCCACAGTCCCAGCACAGCGACTGGCCCCTCCCACCAGCCTGAGCGGCTCTGAACAGACAAGAGACAGAGTGAGCCCCGCCCCTTTACCTGAGCAGTGAGGCCCCGCCCCTTTACCTGGGCAGTGAGGCCCTGCCCCTTTACTTGAGTACATCTTCCTTTTTTTTTTACTGGGACAGAGTAAAGCACAAGTTTCACTTCTGTAAACTGGACAAAAGCTTTAGAGCAGAGGTGGCAAATTGGGGCCCATGAGCCAAACTTGTCCCTCCAGTGGCTCTAACTTGGCCCACAAGGGGCTCTGAGATTTTAAGAATAATCTGTTTTGATTCAGTTTTGTAGTGAAAAGACAGTCAGGAGATGGAAGGAGGCCAGTCCTGTCTACTTCCTCATTTTTAAATGTAATCATATATTTGTCTGCAGAGAAACCACAGACTGTATAAAGAAACAGACTAAATGTGGGACGTTCCCACAGCGTTTGGCTCCAGTTGGTGATGGGACTTTTATGGGATCTGATTCTTTTGGATCTGTTCATTTCAAAGAGTTGTTCAAAAGTCTGACTCTTTCACTATTTATTTGTACGACAGAGGCCAATGTGAGAACTCATTTTATACAAACTAATCACAGAGAAAAGTGAGACCAAGGCTCAGATGTTTAAGATGGTTCAAACTGAGAGTCGGAGAGTTTACACTTTGGAATTATGAATCTAAATAAAATGTTTCACTACAATATTAATAATCATTAAAAATCTGTTATTTTTATTTATCCAATGATGGAACAGAATTTTTCTTTTGCCCTGGATCCCACCTGGACGACTGAGGGATCACACAGACACTGTGGCAGAGTGGTTATCCTGCCTCCTCCCTCACCAGGGGTTGTGGGTTAGACTCCTGATCTGAGTGGAGTGTGCATGTTCTCCCTGTGTTACTGTGGCAGAGTGGTTATCCTGGTGTGTGAGTGTCTTTACCTGAGCTGTTGTCTTCTGCCAGGAGCCCTGCACACACAAAAGTCACCAAAATGGCGGTTGTTGGTCACATGACACAGAGCTTCACACAAAATGGCGGCTGTTGGGCTCATTAAAAGCCACAGGCTGGTTCATGAGTGTGATGGAAACAGGAAGCTCACTATGGCCCCGTCTGATCAGGCTGCTTGTTTGACTTTAGAAACACTTTTTATGAAATAAATGTACATTTATTTTCACAAGTGCAGAGACAGTTTCAGACACGAGCCAGTTCCCCTAAGACTGAAGTAGCTGCAGTGTGGGGCCAAAAGACACTTTGACAAATAAACAGTGGTGGAAGAAGTACTCCATCTTGTTACTTCAGTAAAAGTACAGACACCAGAGCAAACAAATACTCAAGTAAAAGTAAAAGTATCACATGAAAACATCACAGTCTTTATAGAGAGCCGTCTAACCCAGTATTTGTCAAAGTTACACTAAGGTCATGATATTGTTGATTGAAGTGTCCTAAAGTCATGTATAAAGCAAAGTGCCATGTATCACCTGTAAACATTCAAAGACTCTTTGAGATAAGAACAAGTTACTACAGCCTAAAAGGAACAAGTGTTCAAACAGATTCAGAACCAAGAATATGGAACGAAGCAGTGAAAGGAGTTCATTTATGGAGTCATCTGGACAAAGACAGGATCCACAACAATAATGAGATTTAGAAACACATGAAACCAGCTCATTAAGTCTGAGAAAAGAAAAGGAAAGAAATGTGTTTGTAAAGAACAAGTGTGATGGAAATGAACAAACAAGTCTCACTTACCCAAAGTGTAGACGAACCAGACCAGGACCAGTGCTCCCAGGGCCATGACCAGGAACCAGGACTGAACCAGGACTAAACCAGGTCTGAGACGTGTCTTTTGGAGTTTCCCGTTTTAAACACATTCTGTTCATGTGTGTATTTCCTGTATTACACAAAATGGATCATGTGCTGTGAGCCGTGTTAGGATGTTGTTTCTTCATCAAAAACACACTTCCACTTGTGTTTTGTTTCATCCACATGTTTGAGTAACTCTTTATTATTAGTCTGTAACATCTCCAAAGCTCTAAATGCTCTGTTCCACCTTGTGATGTCATGAAGTGGTAGTTGTCATATTAACAGCTCCTTTTAGCTTTAGTTCAGTGGAGATGAAATGATGTAAATGATTCAAGTGAAGGTGAATGGACTTTAAAAACACAGTGGAGCACTTCCTGTTTTACCACATGATGACATCACAAGGTGGAACAGAGTGTTTTCTGTGTGAGAGAAAAAACATTATAACATAGATCATAAAAAAAAAAAAAAAGATCAGAAATAGACCAAGACCGGACCAGGACTATAACAGGAGTTGGTGCCTGTAGTTTACAATAGGTCTGTAGTTTTGCTCACACAGTCGACCTGTATCTATTCAGGCAGAGCTGATATGACAAGGGTCATCAATAGGCGGCCCACGGGCCAAATCTGGCCCATTGGCCAATGGTTTAACAATATAATATTTTTGTGGTGTGACTGTAGCTCGAGGGCCGTGTGCTCCGTGTGCTCTGAAGTCTGCTCGTTAGGGTTAAGGTTAGTCCTCATTAATGAGGAGCATTATGTGCAGCAGTGATGTCGTCTTCTTGAGTTGGTCATAAATATGAAAACAGGGGCCATTTCACATTTTTACAGAACATGGTCTGCAGGTGAAATCAGTTTGATCTGACATGTTTTGAAGCGTGTGCAGCTCAGAGCTGCTGTTCAGAGCCTTGAACCACAGAGGCCCAAGAGTGAAGGAAACTCACTATCAGCCAGTGTCACGCTCTCATATTTCTAAGTTGCTAAGTAGAAGAAAATGTTCTTAAATTTCCCTTGAGTTAAACCTTATTTTTTCTAATTGTAGATGTTTCATGACATCTTTCATTAAGATCAAATGAGATGGGGGTGTTTTTTGTTTCCAGTTTAACAAAGTTAATCTGTGTGTTAAAAGCCTCATGAAACACACCACACTGACCTGAGGGTTTGATAGTTCCACAGCTGCAGACTTCACTCCAAAGACAAACTATTGGAGCAACTTCAGTGTTTTTGAAAGAATTTTGGACAAAATATCAAACAGGCTTTTCCAATATAATATAAGACTAGAACAGTTATAAAACATGTTGCTCGTGAGGCCGGCTGCTGTTTACATCTGTCACATAAAGGACAGTCTGAGTTTTGATAGATGCAGTTTATGCAACACTTTAAACTGAATAAGAGTCGATACAAACAGAGGAGGAGAGCTCATCCTCTTGAGCTTTAGTCCAGTGAATATCAGTGATGATCATGTCCAGGTCCTTCTGACACACATCTGGTAAGTGCTCTGCAGCTCTGGGCGTGGCCTCCTTCACCAACAGTTGTTGATAGTTGGAAAACACAGCTCAGCCTCATTTGGTGCTTCATGGTCTGATGTTCTGAAGTCCTCACATGGGCAGAGCCTTTTTTATAGTCGTGAGGTATCGCTCCACCTCCTCTCAAAGACTAAAACCTGTACGTCATATTCAACCATCTCAGACGTCTGTGCTAGAACTTTTAGAAAAACACTCTGTTAACTCCATAGATGAGACAGTGGCTCAGTTGGTAGAGTGTTTGTGCACTGATCTGAAGGCTGGTGGTTTGAATCCCATCTCGACATAAACATCATCAGTAGAGTCATATCCACTGACCCACAGGTTGTCGGTGTGATTCCAGTGTCTGTGTACACTGGTGTATGAATGTGTGTGTGAATGGGTGAGCGGTTCCTTCATGTAAAGTGCTTTAAGTGTCTAGACGGTGGAAAAGTGCTACATAAAAACATGAGCATTTTGTGGAGTTTGTACCATAGACTGTATAAAGAAGTGACTAAGTGAGTGTGACGTCACCGGCTCCAGTCAAATGAAGCTCATCGAGGCTGGAGCAGTTATAGCCGACAATTTTGAGCTGAGGTCCATATTTGGAACTCTGACCACGAGTATCATAGCAACCAAAGAGCCAATCAGGAGCGAGGATGTTGAAGGTAACGCCCCTTCCCACCTGCACCGCTGGTTTAGCAGGAGCGACCTCAGAGAATGAAGGTGCCTGCTTTTTCTGTTATTAATGTTCATATCTTGATCTCCAAAGAGCTCACTGATCAGATATTTATTTGTTGAATCTTTTGTGCAGTGCACTGGTGGTGGAGAAACAGCCTGTGATGTACAACCAGACCCACAGACCTCTGGTGCTGAGGACCACGGTGCACTTCAATGTCAAACTCAGGTAAACCACAAGTCCAGTAAGTTTTCAATAGAGGTGATTAGTAAATGAGTAAAACAACTAAATATCTTGTTAGTATCAGCTTTTCTTCTGTTATCACTCATATGGTGTTTCAGAATGTGTTAACGTGAGCCCTAGTATTTGCTACAGAGAAATACAACGAGAGACGATATTGAAACTATTTAATCCTGACACAAAGCTGGAGAATCTCCGTAAACCAATTTTTAAGTAGACAGTATCATTAAAAGGCCTGAGCTGCAGCAAATAAATAGCAGATTGAAGTCATATTTAGCCATAAAAGTGATTTATTCAACCCCTACAGCTCAAATCTTATTGTATTACAACATAAATCTGCCCATTGTTTCATATATTGGCCGATAAGTTGATATAGTGATTATTCTGACAGACCTATTGACACTGTGAACTACTCTATATTAAAAAAAAAATGTTAACAGTCAACCTCCCGCATAAGCTCAGGCCCCTTTCCCCCAACGAGGTGATATTCCATATCCCCAGAGCCAGTCTCCATGTCCGGAAATCCAGTCGTCGAGGCCCCGCCTTCGACTGCCGCCCAGATCTCCATGCACCGGTCCCTTACGGATCCTCCCGGTGGTGGGTCCACGTGAGGACGGCCCCACGTCGCTCCTTCGAGCTGAGCCCGGCCAACGGTCGTGCTCTCGAGCACCCACCCCGAGCTTGGCTCCAGGGTGGGGCCCCGGTTGCTTTTACACTCGTCATAAGGGCTTCTGAACCGATCTTAGTCTGACCCGTCCCCCTGGACCTGTTTGCCACAGGTGACCCTACCAGGGGCCTGAGGCTCCTGACAACATGGCTCCCAGGATCATTCAGGTGCTCAAACCCCTCCACCACAATAAGGTGACAGTTCAGGGAGGGGTCCCTAAATCTCTTCATCATCATATTTTGAGTGTGTGTAACTGCAGCCAATGTCCTACAG
This sequence comes from Periophthalmus modestus, assembly GCA_019594935.1. NCBI lineage: Eukaryota > Metazoa > Chordata > Actinopteri > Gobiiformes > Gobiidae > Periophthalmus > Periophthalmus modestus. Next base: position 1,104,456 of record JAIEZT010000009.1, read on the forward strand.
TCTGGATGATAGGAAATAATGATGTCTATGTTCTGTTTTTAGCAAATTGTAGCATAAAATGTGTGATTTCTTGTTTCAGATTTTTGGTAAACCTGCCAATTCTACAGCATGATTGTTTGATCAAAGCAGAGTTTGATGAGTAAGTCAAATGAACTACATGTTAAGTATTTTATCAGTATTATAAACCATAGACTGTATAAAGGAGTGGACTAAGTGTGACGTCACCCACAGCGTTCAGCTCCAGTCAAATGAAGCTCATCGAGGCTGCATATTTGGAATTTGGAATTGGAGTTGATGGTAACACCTCTTCTCGCTCACACCGCTGGTTTAGCAGGAAGTGCGCTCTTAGCAACGCTGTCAATCAAACCTGTTGCTAACATGAGCAGGAGCATCGGGGAGAGAAGGTGCTTGATTTGTCTGTTATTAATGATTGATTTACAGACACAATAGTGAAATAAAAACATGTAGAGTGAGTTAATACAAACATTTAAGACCAAAATGACGAGTCTGACAGCAGCAGTTACAGAGAGAGGGGCCACAGTTTTTCAATAGAAAGTGAATTGGAGCCCATGTTCACGTCCTCCTATTGGACTTTAGCGTCTGCAGGTTCACTATGTCCATTTATATTTATACAGTCTATGGTTTTAACTCGCTCTCAGATAAACTTTTATTTTTCACTTAAGGGGTGTGGAGGAAATCAAGACTATTCAAGGGTCAGTGGAATTTAAAATAACTAGCACCACTTTATAATAACTACACCTTAATTATTCTTAATAAAGCATGAACAGAGATGATCAAAAATACTTTATTAAGAAAGACTAAGTAAGTTAATTAAAGGGTTAGAGATTTAATTAAAGGCCATGTACCTGACGTTTTCCTTTTGCCCCACTACAGATATATTGTATGAGCAGCTTTTGCATTTTATTGAACCATAATCAGGAAGTGCACCTTAGCATGTTAGTTGTTGTCACCTTTACTGTGATGGAAAAACTCCACACTGGCCTCTGAAAGGTGCAAAAAGTGCTTATAAACTCATGGAGGTGAATAATTAGGATGCTCTGAATACATGAGGTCAGTGAGGAATAAATAAAAAAATCCGGGACAGCACCTTTAATTAGTCAGGGTCAGGCTTAGGTTTAGGTAAATAATAAACTATTTGTTCATTATTTATTTATTATTTGTTCATGCTATATTAAGAGTAATTAAACTGTAGTTTTTATGAAGTGTGACCAGTTCACTTCAGCCGATTGTAATCCACATAAATATATAAAACTGAATGTATTTTCTTATTCTAGGTTTCGTCAGTTTCATTTCACCTCTAAAAACACCACGTTCATGAACATCAACAGAGAAAGTGGACGTCTTGTGGCAGATTGGGACATGGTACGATTCACACAAACACTGCTATGAAAGGTTGAAGGTTTGAGTCCAGTACTGCTGTTATTGTGTCCTTAGGCAAGACACTTGACCCGTGGTGCCTCTGTGTGAATGTGGGATGTGAGTGATTGGTGCTGGTTAGAGAGGCCACAACAATTCAGTATCTGCCAGATCTGTTCTTCAGTCCCAGCTGTGACTTAAAGAAGACATACTGTGATTGTGTGTGCTCTGTAGTTATAATCTGTGACACCTGTGGATCATTATGTTGTAATCTGCACATTTTAAATCACAATATTCATCTAAAACAAGTAATAAGTCGCCCCTCCTATGGACAGCTGCAGATCCACATAAAACGATGTATAAAACTGCTGCATAAGTGGCTTTTATTTATAAAGTCATCTACACAACATGGATGAAGAATTAAGATCTGAACATTTGGGACAAAATGCTTCTTTAAACGTGCACTTTGTACCTTTGTACCTTTTCTAGTGGAGGGTCTGCCACCTGCTCGTCTCCATGGAGATGTATTTGCTTTGCCTCGAATCTTCCATTAAACGCATCTACACCTGGTGACAGCACTAGGTTAGATCTGTGGAGAGGCGACCCCCCGTCACATTAAGACTGCATCATTTTCAAGGAATTAACTAAACAATAACACCTATAATTAAATAAATGCAAGTCCAATTTAATGTCGTACTGAGGAACATTCCACAGCAATAACATCAGTGTAGACAAGTAGCTGACAGACCCTCCACCAAAAAAGTGACATAGTGCACCTTTAAGTTATTTCTTTTTTCTGTAATGTCAAGTCTACATGTTTCTTTGTTTTTTTTAGTCAATTGCAGAAATTAAATCAAAACGGAAAAGGTCGAATGAGGTAAGGAGCCGTAGGACTTTTAGATCCTCTTCTCTACAGTTGAGTAACTATTGAACTAAAATCACTTTGTTGTTTGAGCAGTGCTCCATCAGAGTGACTGAGGAACTGCACATTATTAAATTCAGCTCTGATCTACAGATCGCAGGTCTGAAGTGTAAGGCGCAGGTGAGACACGTCACCTACATTTACAAAACACTCAGCACTTCACTGCATGTATGTTTATGGGCAAATGTTCAGCAGTTACCATGGTAACACAAAGTACATATTAGCAAACACTGCAAAACAGTTTTAAGAAAAACTGAAAACTGAAAAACTGTGGGCTAATGCTAATGCTAGCTAGCTTGTGACTGTCATTTTATGTGAGAGAGACTTGTTTAACAGCACGAACCATCTTACCTGCTATAATCTAACAGTGTCTAACAGAGCTTCAGACAGAGCAGTGCCTACAGTTAGCAACACACCCACAGGGAATGACATCATCTGCAAAGTATCAATATTTGTCTTGTTCCAGACCAGCTCTCTGCCTCTGGTGGTCGTGTCCACCTCCAGTCAGGGCCCCAGTGCCTGGGCCTCTGTGCTGTGGTCCAACCTCTGCCCCCCTCAGGACAAGGTGAGAACTACAACCACTGTCAGCGCTTTTGATACTTCTGATTATCTCACATTTTGAGTCCGTGTTTCGTCAGTGAAAACATAGGTCCCATTTTATTATAACAATACCTTAAAGTGGGACTAAACTCCTGAGCTTCATGTAGCTGAATAAATATAAATGTGTTACGTTAATGTGCTGTTCTGACATTCAGCCTGTTGTTCTGTTTTATTATTATTATTATAACTTGTCTTTAAAGATAAAATGTCTGTTCTTGGTCTCAGATTTTGTCAAATAAATTTCCCCCAAAAATGTGACTTATGTTTTTTTGTTCATTATTATGCATTTTTTGGCTGGTGTGACTTATAGTCCAGAAAATATGGTATATATTTTTACATAAATAAGAAATGCACGTACAGATCTGACGAGTTCTGAGGAAGTAATGACCAGTCTGTAAATCTTACACAGAACATTTCAGTCTGGACTTATCAGGCAGTGCACTAATGTAGTAAATCTACATTATTGTGGTCAGTAATTTTATTGTCCCTTCTCCTCTAGTCCTCTCCTCTGTCCCTGTTCTTGGACCCTCCTCCTCTGTCCTGGGAGCAGCTGTCCCAGGCTCTGAGCTGGCAGTTCATTTCAGCTGGAGACAGAGAACTCAATGAGGACCAACTTCATGAACTCAAACTCAAAATCGTCGGTGAGTCTTTCACAATTTCATGTCCAAAATGTAAAATATTTTATAATAACTACACTTGAATTAGTCCTAAAAATAACTGAAATGGTGCCAAATAACGTCTTATATATTTTCAGAAAACCAAGAGGAGCTTGTGTCTTGGTCCAAGTTTTCTAATGTAAGTGATGAATTAAAGTTGCACTGTGGAACTTTATGGTGGTGCTCTGCTACCTGCTTGTCTCCGTGGAGACTGTGTTGCTTTGCCTGTTGAATGTTTCACTGAGCCTGTCTCCATGGAGACGAGCCGAGTATGGAGTCGACCCCGCCCACAGTGCAAGACTGTTTAATGCCATATTGTGGAACATTCCAAACTAAGCAATAATGTCTCCAAGGACACAAGCATGCTGCGCTCTACCAGAAAAAGTACATAGTGCACCTTTTGTTTTTCACACACATTGTCAATTTATAATATTTTTATGAGGTAAAGTAAAAAAAAAATCAGAGTTTTCCCTGTTTCATTAGTTTTAACACAAATGAATCTCTGTGTTTTCTTTATTAGTTTTATTTTATTTCTACAGCAGAAAGAAGGCCCTTGGATTTGGATCAGTGGGATACTTGATTTAATCGAGAAGCGTCTAGCGAATCTTTGGAGAGTCTAACATTGTTTCCCCATCCAAAAAAAAAAAAAAAAAAAAAAAAAATATAATATATATATATATAGTATAATATATATATCCAGTATTGCATAATACATATAGATATATATATATATATATATATAAATATATATATATATATATATATATATATATATAACTATATATATATATATATATATATATATATCTATATAATATATATATATATATATATATCCATAAAACATATATATAATTTGGAAAGGGTTTCAGTTGTCATCCATGCATGTTTCAGTAATTTAGCGATCTCTCCCGTCTAACCTAACCCCAGTATAGGCTCCGCCCACAAACCAACGTGACAAGATAAGATAAGCCTTTATTAGTCCCACAGTGGGAAATTCCAGTATTGCACCGCACAGTTAAAGACAGAAGGAAAATGGTACATGCAAATAAAACAAGATAATAGATAAATAGACTTAAAAATAAAACTAAAAATAGACTCTAATGTAAACATCTCTGTAACCTGCTCCCACACGACAGTTCTCCATAAAACCTGTTTTAATTTTGTTTATGTCCGTTTCCAGGTGCATCATGGGATTTGTGAGCAAGGTCAATGCTGAAGAACTTCTGAGTGGGAACTTCCTGCTGCGCTTCAGCGAGAGCAACAGAGAGGGCGCTATCTCCTTCAGCTGGAGTGAACGCACTAAAAATGGTACTTTACACACTTCACACAGAGGCCAAATAATCACATTAGTCGTTTCTACTAATAAAAAAGTGTCGGGACCACATATTAAAGGTGCTGTACCTGATTTAAAACTCGTAAAAATGGGGTAAAACAAAAGAACAAGTTCATTTTAAACAGTTTGCAGTGGTTCAAAGTTACTCCTCACTTACCTTATGCTCTCAGAACATCCTAATTATTCATTGTGGTGAGTTTCTCAGCATTTTTCACAATCTCAGACCAGAGCAGAGTTTTGCCGTGACAGTAAAGCTCACAATCGGCATGCTAACGTACACTTGCTGATTATGGGACTAACATGCTTTCTGATTACATGCCGACAGGACACAGTGAACATATTTTGACTAAATACAATATAAAACACTTTTTCTTTCCATGTATTTGAGAAAAATGTGTCGTTCCAGTGGAGATATAAATACTAATGTTGAGGAAATCAGTCTTTTCTTCTCGTGTTTGTCTCTGCAAAGACATCTCGGTGTAAAATCTGCACTTATTTGATTTTTTATTTGGTTTGGACTGTAGGAAACGTACTGTATTGGACATGGGGACAATTATTGTATGTAACAGTGAGTTTTTACACATAGTATAGTGGGAGGTCACTGGGTTTAGACTTAGCTCCTCTTCACTGGTGCACAGACCAGCCAGGCCTCTTGGCACGTTGCTCAGTCTTATCAGACTCTTGCTCCGACTGCTGAAGCTCATTTTACTGGTTTGACCAGGGCCACGAGTCATGAGTCAGCACATGCCTGTAAATAAGTCCTTGCTCTACTTAGTTATTTGATTCGATTTATAGATAGATGTAGAATAATTGTTCATGTCCTGACACACAGCTGTAATCTTGGCCTCGTCTTCACATGAGCTCTGGTACAATAATGAACTAGAGAAATACAATAATAAACTACAGCAGTGGTTATGCAGAATAACTAAGCAGAGTTATTCATCCTAACATTAACTAATATCTAAAATAACCAATCACAAGCACACACATTACCACTAAGTTAATGACTGTGATCTCTAAAGTACAATTTCCTCACATGGTTTTGTCCTGTAGGGGTCACTATCCACCCATTGACCCGTTCACCATAGACGAGCTGGCAATCAGTCTCTGCCTGACATCATAAAACTGTACAGAACCAAGAGGAACTCCAACAACCCCCTGATCTACCTGTACCCGGACCAACCCAAGGACGACGCCTTCAAACGCTACTACTCCAGGACAAGCGGTACTGACTGTTTATGTGTTTGTTACTTTAAAGGGGCGCTCTGCCACCTACTCGTCTCCAGATGTTATTGCTTTGCCTGGAATGTCCTAAAAAGTCTTAGTTTAGTCTTGATTTCCTTGTCTGGTTTTGTCAGGTATTTTCTGCTATTGTAAAAATACTGACTGGAAACGATCATTTAGAATCATTTTTGGGGATGGTCTAACTCACGAAACTCAAATCCTTACACTTCCTGATGTGTTTTATTTTCCAGAAAGCAAGAAACCAGTGGCACCTTATTTAAAAAGGAATTACGTTTGTGAAGGAGAGTAAGTACTGTTTTCTGAGCAAATATACATGATTTTACTTTAAGCCATGTTCACGATTATTTAAAACATTTAAACCTGTTGTGCTGCTCCATAGTATAATCTATGACACCCGTGGATCATGTGACACTTAACTCATTTTAAATCACTGAATTCATCCAAAACAATGAATATATTGATATATATTTGTATATATTTATTTTTTAAATCACTGATTAGGTAATAAGTAGAGAGCAGTGGGCGTGTGCCGCTGAAAACAGGGATGGATTGAAAATAAGTGGTTAAAGATTGTTCAAACATGTACGAGTCGCTCCAAAAACAACTTGGTGAGTAAATGTTGAGGGGAAACAATTATAACATGATTAAAAGTTCTCAAAAGTCCATTTTGCAGAATAGTTCTGCTTTAAGGGTTATTCCTCTGCTCTATGTCTGTAACAAAGTGTTTCTGATACTATTAATACAAGTCATTTCTGTACAAATAGTTAGTCCATCTTTGAGTGCAGGTCGTCAGTGTGTTTGATACTAAATAATATCAATATAATGCAGTATAAGTAATGTAATGATTGATTTATTCCATATTGCTGCAGCTGCCCCACCCCTCTGTCGTCTTCCCCCGTTCACACAGAGATGGACCTGGATCCAGACTTCACAGACGACCTACCTCCTCCTCAGGTGGGTCAGACACTCAACTAAACCCTCAGAGTAAAGCTACAGTATGGAACTTTCTAGAGGTGCCACACAAAGTACAAAGTTAAGTTGTAACATTCTCCATGGTGACGGATACGTTTATGCTCCACTGTGGATAATTATGGCCAAATGAACATTTCCATGGAAACAATCAGGTGGAGCCCTCCTCCAGGTTAAATTACTGCCAGGTTTGTGGAGATGCAAGCCCCCATACAGCAAGGACACGTTTTTATGTTTTTCAGAGCAAGAAACACAAACAAAATGAAAAAGACATGCTTTTATTTTAGTCTATTTTTTTTGGAGTAAAAAGTTACATACTGTATCTTTAAAATCAGGCCACTGTGTGTCTGTATTTTATCGATGTCAAACCCAGAGGAAAGAGTCTGATGTGTTTTGATACATTTGCAAAGACGGCAAATTGACAGTATGTTGGTGTTACAGAATGACTTTAAATATCTCCCTCCTTTTCATGGTTTTAACTTATAATAAAGAGTCGTTTTTACTAATATCGTTTAAACAGAATATTTTCAAATGGCCATTGTATGGTCATGGTTTTATTATACTGTTTAAATTGTAAATACTTCAGATATTTTTTTTTTTTTAAATATATCTGAAGATACTTATAGAAGTGTTTTGTGTGTTTCTCGGTGTAGATGCTGCCGTCTCAGTCATTTGAAGATTTCATTGAGCTCTCAGATCTGCATTTTGACAGTGACCTGCTGTTTAATGGTTTCTGTGGTGGTTATCCTCTCAAATCCACTGTTTGTGATGATTTTGCTGTGATACGTCACAGTTGAACTTGTATCTAAAGTGGAGTCTCTGATCTTTCCAGTGTTAATCACCAGCTCAGGGCATTTTTTCAGGTCAGAGGTGAGAAATCTCCCAGGTACCAGGAACACACCGTGATAGGATAACGGCAACTGGATCTGATTCAAAGGTGCTATTGATACTTTGCAGCTGATGTCATCAACATTCCCTGGAGGTGTGATGCTAACGGAGGCACTGTTCTGTCTGAAGTTCTGTTACTGAAATTAAAATTTAATCTGATCTTTGTGGTGAAACAATCTAACAATAAAGAACTGACTTGGATGGAGCTACAACAGAAGAATCAGAAGAAGTTTTATTGCCATTGTCCGTGAGCAGAGCTCACAGACTAGGAACTTACTTCAGTGATAAAGTGCGACATACAACAACACACACACACAAAAAAACCACACTAAAAAAATACAAATAAGGGCATGCAGGAGGTAGAAATATATACAATAGTAGAAATATATACAATAGTAGAAATATATACAATTGTAGAAATATATACAATAGTGGCATTAAAACAACAACAACAGTGCAACATGGGTTATTAAAGTGACCAGTGTTATGAAGTGTCCAGTTTAGTGCAGGTTTATGAAGTGTTCATGAGGGGGAACAGCAGAGGGGAAGAAACTGTTCTTGTGACGAGAGGTTCTGGTCCTGATGGACCGTAGCCTCCTGCCAGAGGGAAGTGGCTCAAATAATCCATGTCCAGGGTGAGAAGTGTCAGCTGCTATACGACCTGCTCGCCCCCGAGTCCTGGAGGCGTACGGGTCCTGGAGAGATGGAAGGCTGCAGCCAATCACCTTCTCAGCAGAGAACAATGCACTGCAGTCTCTGTCTGTCCCTGGCAGTGGCCCCAGCGAACCACACAGTGATGGAGGAGGTGAGGATGGACTCGATGATGGCCGTGTAGAACTGCACCATCATCTGGACCGGCAGCTTGGCTTTTCTCAGCTGCCGCAGGAAGTACATCCTGATTCTGTGCTGCTAAACAAGTTGGCCCACCCCTCACATAAAACCAGACACAAGCTAGCTAACATTAGCCAACAGTTTTCAGTTAGTCCCTCTAACCTTTTTACTGAAAATCAAACATATGATCTAAACGGGACCATTTATTGATCACAGGCTCATGACAATGTTGTTTAAATCCATTTAGTCTTTTTTCTGGAGCTTTGACACTGTCTTAAAACTTTTTTTTTGGCAATGTTTGCTTATGTGTGTGTGTTATGTCACCATGGTAACCGCTGAACATTCTGCCATAGACATAGTCTACATGAAGAGAGCACCCAGTGTCACTGCAAGTATCAATAATTGCCATGTTTTTGTGATTGACATAAATGTTCTGCATATTTTATTTTTATTTTCATCCTAATAAAAAGTGTGTAGAGCAGTAATATCACCTCTGCTTCTTCCTGTTTTGTGAGTTTGTTTATATTTATGATGTAGGATTGTCATGTGACCTGAACTTGATGAACTGATGAGGCTTGAATCAAAAATAAAAATCTAGAAAGAATATTTAACTTTTTGTTCTTTATTGAAAACTTATTTGTTTGTAATTCACAATGTTCTGATGTATAGAAACTGTCCAAAGACAATGGTCCTCTGCCCATATATTCACTATTCCTCCTCTGCAGGTTCAGACCATGTTAAACTGGAAACACCTGGAGGTACAAATGTGTCTCTGCATTTGTCCCTCAGTGTCTCTGGTGTAACCTGTCAGGACCAGTGAGTGACCACAGCACCGGGTCCTATTTTCAGATCATGAACGAGGCTCGGTCAGGACGACCTTAACGGAGGATTTTACCTATTATCAAAGACGAGTATATTAACCAGATATTTTACTGAAGTAAAGTATTTGAGAAAAGTACTACTCAAGTGACTGAAAGAGTAACTGTCACAGACACAACTGAGCGTAACATCTGATTTATAATTTAATGTAAATGGAAGAACAAAACATGAAATAATGAGCAAAATCTGGTATTTTCAAAGTATAGACACAAAAATGAAACAAACTAAATCATATTTGAAGAAGCAAGAAACACAAACGTTCACATCAGTTCATTTTGTCGACAAAAAGCTTTTGTCACTTGTCGACTTACAGTGACACAATGAGAAGAGGAACCACAGTTTTACTCAAGTGAGAGTACTGTTACTTCAATAAAATATTACTCAAGTGAGAGTACTGTTACTTCAATAAAATATTACTCAAGTGAGAGTACTGTTACTTCAATAAAATATTACTCAAGTGAGAGTACTGTTACTTCAATAAAAATTACTCAAGTGAGAGTACTGTTACTCAATAAAATAGTACTCAAGTGAGAGTACTGTTACTTCAATAAAACATTACTCAAGTGAGAGTACTGTTACTTCAATAAAATAGTACTCAAGTGAGAGTACTGCTACTTCAATAAAATATTACTCAAGTGAGAGTACTGTTACTTCAATAAAATATTACTCAAGTGAGAGTACTGTTACTTCAATAAAATAGTACTCAAGTGAGAGTACTGTTACTTCAATAAAATAGTACTCAAGTGAGAGTACTGTTACTTCAATAAAATATTACTCAAGTGAGAGTACTGTTACTTCAATAAATTATTACTCAAGTGAGAATAAAAGTATGTGCTAGAAAAGTACTCTGAAAAGTACATACATCTATTTTCTTCCACTTATCCAGACTTCCCCCACCCTAGACATGTCCTCCAGCTCCTCTGGTGGGACCCCAAGGCCAGAGAGACATAGTCCCTCCAACATCATCCACAAACAGCAGAGATGAGATCCTGTGGTTCCTGAACCAGACCCCCTCAGGCCCCTGACGACCAGACCCCCTCAGGCCCCTGAACCAGACCCCCTCCTGACCCTGAACCAGACCCCCTCAGGCCCCTGAACCAGACCCCCTCAGGCCCCTGAACCAGACCCCCTCCGGCCCTGAACCAGACCCCCTCAGGCCCCTGAACCAGACCCCCTCAGGCCCCTGAACCAGACCCCCTCAGGCCCCTGAACCAGACCCCCCCTCCGGCCCCTGAACCAGACCCCCTCCGGCCCCTGAACCAGACCCCCTCCGGCCCCTGAACCAGACCCCCTCCTGACCCTGAACCAGACCCCCTCAGGCCCCTGAACCAGACCCCCTCCGGCCCCTGACTGTGACTAGAAATTCTGTCCATAAATATAATGAACAGAACCGGTGACAAAGGGAGGCCTGCCTCTAAAAACAAAAGAATATTCTTAAATAAGGACGAATATTAAACATTACAATAGTTACACTAATATACACTAATGAACAGGACTCACTGAGGCTGAGTCGTCTCATACTGATCTTTACTTTAACAGTTTCATGTTGCACTGTTGTAGGTGACATAAACCAGTACGAACATGCAAACGAGTATTGAGTAGCATACTCCATTCTTGTCTCTTTTTTGCGTAGGGGAGGTGCATGATGGGATGTAGCAGTGGGTGAAGTCTGCTCTGATGCACGCTTCGTCTAAGGTCAATCTCCATGGAAACACAGGGAACATTTTTGGCCACATTCGTCGGGTGCAGCACTTGTCACGCTGGAAGTTACACGAAGTTTGGTGAATTGGGACACAGCCTCTACTTTCTGTCATTTTCAAATTATTTCTTTCTTTTTTCTTGACAAACTGCTTCTTGATTTGTGTAAAAGTATAATTTATATTTAAACATGTTTTATCCTCCAGACGAAGTGGAAATGAGAGAATCGTCCAAACCTGTCAGACACTTTAAAGTCACTCTGTATTTACACAAATGTCCTGAGCATCAGGAGCTCACATCTGGACCGGTCTAAGTCCAGGTCTCACGTGGATCTGAACCGGTCTAAGTCCAGGTCCTATGAAGTCCTCTCTCTAGCGCCCCCTCTGTCCCGGACCTGAGACAACAGGAAACACAAAAGAAAGTATAAACCCGATCTTAAACCAGACTTAAACCAGACCGTAAACCATAACTAAACCAAGACTAGACCAGGACTAAACCAGGTCTAAACCAGGTCTAAACCAGGACTAAACCAGGACTAAACCAGGACTAAACAAGGACTAAACCAGGTCTAAAGGTCCAGTACCTTGCAGTAGTAGTAGAACATTGGAAGGATGTAGAGGAGGTTCAACAGTAGAATGAGCAGGACTCTGATGATCAGGTCTGAGTCTGAAGCTGCAACACAAAAAGACCCAGATCAGTCCAGACTAGGACCAGGATAAGTTTGTTTGACCCTTGACCCTCACATGACCCTGTGTGACCTCACATGACCCTCACATGAGGCTGTTGCTGACCCTCACATGAGGCTGTTGCTGGACGTACCTCCCAGAGAGAGCTGGAGGCTGGGGCTCTGAGAGGAGAAGTTGTGGTTGAACACATGCAGGTGGTAAACACAGGTGTAGTTTCCTTTGTGGGGCGGGGCCAGTGTCAGAGAACAGGAAGTGTGCGGAGTGATTGACAGCGGGCAGGGTGTGGTTCTGACCGAGGGGCGCAGTGGGGAGAGAGGAGCTGGAAGGAGCCTCCCGGGTACTGTGGCTCCACAGAGCATTTGACCCTGAACTTTGACCCCAGCAGCACCCGGACCCCCTGCGGCAGGGCCTCGGAAAACCCGTCAGACACAGACAGAGAGATGACCGGACGATTCAGTAAATCTGTGAGAGAGATGATTGGACAGTTCAGATGTGGGACAGAGTGTGACACAGTCTGTGGAGAAGAGAGTGTGACACAGAGGAGTGTGTGTGACAGAGAGAGTGTGTGACACAGAGGAGTGTGACACAGAGGAGTGTGTGACACAGAGGAGTGTGTGACACAGAGGAGTGTGTGACACAGAGTGAGTGTGACAGAGGAGTGTGTGACACAGAAGAGTGTGTGTGACACAGACAGTGTTGTGACACACCACCTGACGCTCCTCTAGAGAAACTAGAAAAAATACTTCTGGGAAACAACAATGTAATATCAGACTTTTACCTGAACACTTCACCTCCAGACCCGAGGAAGAGGAAGAGGAGGATGGATCAAAGACACAGTCTCTCACTGCAGACTTCTTCACACAGTCAGATGAGACACTCCACACTGGACTCTGTGGAAAATCATCTCTCTTTTCTCCATAAACAGCAGAGCCACAGTCCAGGTGTCTGCAAACAGCAGCTGTGTCCTCCAGGAGCCAGAGTCCATAGGGCTCCACCCGTCTCCACTCTCCTCTGAGTCTCACCTCCACAGTCCCAGCACAGCGACTGGCCCCTCCCACCAGCCTGAGCGGCTCTGAAGAGGCAAGAGACAGAGTGAGGCCCCGCCCCTTTACCTGAGCAGTGAGGCCCCGCCCCTTTACCTGAGCACGTGAGGTTGACAGCGGCTCCAGAGGAGCAGGTCTCTGAGTCGGAGCGGGGACAGTCCATCAGAGCAGACTCATGGCCCTCACAGTGGAACGTCTGCTCCAGAGGAGAGAGCGCCCCCTGGAGGAGAGAAGGAGCCCCACAGCCCAGCTCCCTGCACAGCACCTCTGCCCCCTGCTGGTCCAAGGCCCCTTCACAGACCCAGGTCCAGGACTGGTTCCCAGATCTGCACTGATCCTGAGCACAGACTGGGCCCCGACGCACCAGACGCACCGAGTCTCTGAGGGACACACATGTGTGACATCACCGCTCTGAGCCAATAGGACACACACAGGGCTGTGACATCACCGCTCTGAGCCAATAGGACACACACAGGGCTGTGACATCACCGCTCTGAGCCAATAGGACACACACAGGGCTGTGACATCACCGCTCTGAGCCAATAGGACACATGCTGCATTTATGT
>JAIEZT010000009.1:1123151-1174618 GCA_019594935.1 Periophthalmus modestus
GTGTGTATAGTGAGTGTGTTGTGTGTGTGTGTGTTGTTGTGTGTGTGTGTGTGTGTGTGTGTGTGTGTGTTGAGTGTATGTGTTGTGTGTGTTGTGTGTGTATTGTTTGTGTGTGTGTTGTGTGTGTATTGTTTGTGTCCTTTGTGTGTGATGTGTGTTGTGTGTATAGTGAGTGTGTTGTGTGTGTGTTGTGTGTGTTGTGTGTATAGTGAGTGTGTTGTGTGTATAGTGAGTGTGTGTGTGTGTGTGTGTGTGTGGGTGTGTGTTTATAGTGAGTGTGTTGTGTGTGTTGTGTGTATGTGTGGTGTGTGTGTGTTGTGTTGTGTGTGTGTGTTGTGTGTGTGTAGTGAGTGTGTTGTGTCTGTTGTGTGTGTTGTGTGTGTGTGTGTGTGGGTGTGTATAGTGAGTGTGTTGTGTGTATAGTGAGGTGTGTGTTGTGTGTATAGTGAGTGTGTTGTGTGTATAGTGAGTGTGTTGTTTGTGTGTATAGTGAGTGTGTTGTGTGTCGTGTGTAGTGTGTATAGTGAGTGTGTTGTGTGTATAGTGAGTGTGTTGTGTGTGTTGTTTGTGTGTGCTGTGTGTGTTGTGTGTATAGTAAGTGTGTTGTGTGTGTGTGTTGTTTGTGTGTGCTGTGTGTGTGTTGTGTGTGTGTTGTGTGTATAGTGAGTGTGTTGTGTGTGTTGTGTTTTGTGAGAGTGTTGTGTGTGTTGTGTTCTGTGTGTGTTTTGTGTGTGTGTGTTGTGTGTGTGCGTGTGTGTGCGTGTGTGGTTGTGTGTATCGTGAGTGTGTGTTTGTCTTGTGTGTGTGTTGTGTATAGTGAGTTTGTTGTGTGTATCGTGAGTGTGTTGTGTGTATAGTGTGTGTGTTTTTTTGTGTGCGTTGTGTGTGTGTTGTATGTGTTGTGTGTGTGTTGTGTCTGTGTTGAGTTGTGTCTGTTGTGTGTATAGTGAGTCTGTTGTGTGTATAGTGAGTGTGTTGTGTGTGTGTGTGTGTGTGTTGTATGTGTTGTGTGTGTGTGTTGTGTGTATAGTGAGTGTGTTGTGTGTATCGTGAGTGTGTTGAGTGTATAGTGTGTGTGTTTTGTGTGTGTGTTTGTGTTGTGTGTGTGTGTTGTGTGTTTATGTTGTGTGTATAGTGAGTGTGTTGTGTGTATAGTGAGTGTGTTGTGTGTATAGTGAGTGTGTTGTGTGTATAGTGTGTGTGTTGTGTGTATAGTGAGTGTGTTGTGTGTGTAGTGAGTGTGTTGTGTGTGTGTTGTGTGTGTATAGAGTGAGAGTTTTGTGTGTATAGTGAGTGTGTTGTGTGTATAGTGAGTGTGTTGTGTGTATAGTGTGTGTGTTGTGTGTATAGTGAGTGTGTTGTGTGTGTAGTGAGTGTGTTGTGTGTGTGTGTGTGTTGTGTGTGTATGTGAGTGTGTGTTGTGTTGTGTAGTGAGTGTGTTGTGTTTGTTGTGTGTGTATAGTGAGTGTGTTGTGTGTGTATAGTGAATGTGTTGTGTGTGTGTGTGTGTGTGTGTGTATAGTGAGTGTGTGTTGTGTGTATAGTGAGTGTGTGTTGTGTGTATAGTGAGTGTGTTGTGTGTATAGTTAGTGTGTTGTGTGTGTAGTGAGTGTGTTGTGTGTGTATAGTGAGTGTGTTGTGTGTGTTGTGTGTTGTGAGTGTGTGTTTGTGTTGTGTGTATAGTGTGTGTGTTTGTGTGTATAGTGATTGTGTTGTGTGTTACATTTCCTTTTGTGTGATTGTTGCTGTTCTTTTCTCTGTTCTGTCGACTATTTTACATCAATCTGTCGAGGGACTGAAGATGGAAATGATCCACGTTGGCTATAATCTTTACATATTTACATTTTTAAATGTTCATTAATATGTGCTGTGCCTTTACAAATAAATAAATAAGAATAAGACTAGAAAAAAACATCTGAGGAACATAAAAATGTAAGATCAGACTTTTACCTGAACACTTCACCTCCAGACCCCAGGGAGAGGAAGAGGAAGAGGAGGATGAAGCATAGACACAGTGTCTCACTGCAGACGTCTTCACACAGTCAGATGAGACTCTCCACACTGGACTCTCTGGAAAATCATCTCTCTTTCTCCATAAACAGCAGAAACCACAGTCCAGTGTCTCTGCAAACAGCAGCTGTGTCCCCCAGGAGCCAGAGTCCAATGGGCTCCACCCGTCTCCACTCTCCTCTGTGTCTCACCTCCACAGTCCCAGCACAGCGACTGGCCCCTGTGGTGTGTGTGAGCGGCTCTGAACAGAAAAAGAGAGAGTGAGCCCCGCCCCTTTACCTGAGCAGTGAGGCCCCGCCCTTTTACCTGAGCAGTGAAGCCCCACCCCTTTACCTGACCAGTGAAGCCCCGCCCCTTTACCTGAGCAGGTGAGGTGACAGCGGCTCCAGAGGAGCAGGTCTCTGAGTCGGAGCGGGGACAGTCCATCAGAGCAGACTCATGGCCCTCACAGTGGAACGTCTGCTCCAGAGGAGAGAGCGCCCCCTTGAGGAGAGAAGGAGCCCACAGCCCAGCTCCCTGCACAGCACCTCTGCCCCCTGCTGGTCCAAGGCCCCTTCACAGACCCAGGTCCAGGACTGGTCCCAGATCTGCACTGATCCTGAGCACAGACTGGGCCCCGAGACCAGACGCACCGAGTCTGTGGACACACATGTGTGACATCACCGCTCTGAGCCAATAGGACACACACAGGGCTGTGACATCACTGCTCTGAGCCAATAGGACACACACAGGGCTGTGACATCACTGCTCTGAGCCAATAGGACACACACAGGGCTGTGACATCACCGCTCTGAGCCAATAGGACACATGCTGCATTTATGTGAGACACATCTGAGAGACATCCTCCTCTTTAGTCCTGGTTTAGTCCTGGTTTAGTCCTGGTTTAGTTCTGGTTTAGTCCTGGTTTAGTCCTGGTTTAGTTCTGGTTTAGTCCTGGTTTAGCTCTGGTTTAGTCCTGATTTAGTCCTGGTTCAGTCCTGGTTCAGTCCTGGTTTAGTCCTGGTTTAGTTCTGGTTTAGTCCTGGTTCAGTTCTGGTTTAGTCCTGATTTAGTCCTGGTTCAGTTCTGGTTCAGTCCTGGTTTAGTCCTGGTTTAGTCCTAGTTTAGTCCTGGTTCAGTCCTGGTTTAGTCCTGGTTTAGTCCTGGTTTAGTCCTGGTTTAGTTCTGGTTTAGTCCTGGTTTAGTCCGGGTTTAGTCCTGGTTTTAGTTCTGGTTTCGTCCTGGTTCAGTTCTGGTTTAGTCCTGGTTTAGTCCTGATTTAGTTCTGGTTTAGTCCTGGTTCATTCCTGTTTTAGTCCTGATTTAGTCCTGGTTCAGTCCCTGGTTTAGTCCTGGTTTTAGTTATGTTTAGTCCTGGTTCAGTTCTGGTTTAGTCCTGGTTCAGTCCTGGTTTAGTCCTGGTTTAGTCCTGGTTTAGTTCTGGTTTAGTCCTGGGTTAGTCCTGGTTTAGTTCTGGTTTGTCCTGGTTTAGTTCTGGTTTAGTCCTGATTTAGTCCTGGTTCAGTCCTGGTTTAGTCCTGGTTTAGTTCTGGTTTAGTCCTGGTTCAGTCCTGATTTAGTCCTGGTTCAGTCCTGGTTCAGTCCTGGTTTAGTCCTGGTTTAGTTCTGGTTTAGTCCTGGTTCAGTTCTGGTTTAGTCCTGATTTAGTCCTGGTTCAGTTCTGGTTCAGTCCTGGTTTAGTCCTGGTTTAGTTCTGGTTTAGTCCTGGTTTAGTCCTGGTTCAGTTCTGGTTTAGTCCTGGTTCAGTCCTGGTTTAGTCCTGGTTTAGTCCTGGTTTAGTTCTGGTTTAGTCCTGGTTTAGTCCTGGTTTAGTTCTGGTTTAGTCCTGGTTTAGTTCTGGTTTAGTCCTGATTTAGTACTGGTTCAGTCCTGGTTTAGTCCTGGTTTAGTTCTGGTTTAGTCCTGGTTCAGTCCTGATTTAGTCCTGGTTCAGTCCTGGTTCAGTCCTGGTTTAGTCCTGGTTTAGTCCTGGTTTAGTTCTGGTTTAGTCCTGGTACAGTTCTGGTTTAGTCCTGATTTAGTCCTGGTTCAGTTCTGGTTCAGTCCTGGTTTAGTCCTGGTTTAGTTCTGGTTTAGTCCTGGTTTAGTCCTGGTTTAGTCCTGGTCAGTCCTGGTTTAGTCCTGGTTCAGTTCTGGTTTAGTCCTGGTTTAGTTCTGGTTAGTCCTGGTTTAGTCCTAGTTTAGTCCTGGTTTAGTCCTGGTTTAGTCCTGGTTTAGTTCTGGTTTAGTCCTGGTACAGTTCTGGTTTAGTCCTGATTTAGTCCTGGTTCAGTTCTGGTTCAGTCCTGGTTTAGTCCTGGTTTAGTTCTGGTTTAGTCCTGGTTTAGTCCTGGTTTAGTCCTGGTTCAGTCCTGGTTTAGTCCTGGTTTAGTCCTGGTTTAGTCCTGGTTTAGTCCTGGTTTAGTCCTGATTTAGTCCTGGTTCAGTTCTGGTTCAGTCCTGGTTTAGTCCTGGTTTAGTTCTGGTTTAGTCCTGGTTTAGTCCTGGTTTAGTCCTGGTTCAGTCCTGGTTTAGTCCTGGTTCAGTTCTGGTTTAGTCCTGGTTTAGTTCTGGTTTAGTCCTGGTTTAGTCCTGGTTTAGTCCTGGTTTAGTCCTAGTTCACTTGTTACTAAACTCGTGAGAAGTGAATCTCTCTGTAGTTTTCACATTAAACATGACAGACACGAGCCTAAATTGGGCATTTTGTTTGTATTGATTGTATAGTGTGTGTGTTGTGTGTGTGTTGTGTGTTGTGTGTGTGTGTGTGTGGTAGTGTGTGTTGTGTGTTGTGTATGTGTGGTTGTGTGTGTATAGTGTGTGTGTTTGTGTGTGTGTGGTGTGTGTGTGTGTGTATAGTGAGTGTGTTGTGTGTTGTGTATGTGTGTGTGTTGTGTGTATAGTGAGTGTGTTGTGTGTGTGTTGTGTGTTGTGTATGTGTTTGTGTTGTGTGTATAGTGTGTGTGTTGTGTGTGTGTGTGTGTTTGTGTATGTGTGTGTTGTGTGTAGTGTGTGTGTGTTGTGTAGTGTGTGTGTTGTGTGTATAGTGAGTGTGTTGTGTGTTGTGTATGTGTGTGTTGTGTGTATAGTGTGTGTGTTGTGTGTTGTGTATGTGTGTGTTGTGTGTATAGTGAGTGTGTTGTGTGTTGTGTATGTGTGTGTGTTGTGTGTATAGTGAGTGTGTTGTGTGTGTGTTGTGTGTTGTGTATGTGTGTGTTGTGTGTATAGTGTGTGTGTTGTGTGTGTGTTGTGTGTTGTGTATGTGTGTGTTGTGTGTATAGTGTGTGTGTGTTGTGTATGTGTGTGTTGTGTGTATAGTGTGTTGTGTGTTGTGTATGTGTGTGTTGTGTGTATAGTGAGTGTGTTGTGTGTGGTCCAGTTTACTACTTAGTCCTAAAACTAACTCTACATTTAGCTCGTTTGCCTTTTACTGTCAATCACCTGCCCAAGCTGGAGAAACCAAAAGGCTGTTTTATTCATAATAATCTATCGACCTCCTGGTCCCTATTCAGAGTTCTTGATTGAGTTCTCTGATTTTATATCTAGTCTAGTGTTAGCCTGGGAAAGGATAGTAATAGTTGGAGATTTTAACATACACGTTGACAATAGCAGTGACTATCTTGGTAATGCCTTCAGTGCTCTACTCGATGGGATCGGTTTTACCCAGAATGTGAATAAACCAACCCACAGTCACAAACACACCCTGGATCTTGTTCTAACATATGGTGTAGAGATCAGTGACCTTAATGTCCTCCCTCAAAACCCCATATTATCTGACCACTTTCTAATAACCTTTCAGTTTATCCTTAAAGATTATCCTGTCCCACAGAATAAAACTATAATGAAAAGAACAATATCTGAAAAATGTATTGTAACATTCAAAGAAACAATAGAGCCAGTATTTAGGACCATGTCATATGACTCTGAAAACAGCTTTAGCCCATCTATGTATGACCAGTTTTGCTGACAGATCTATGTACGCCCTGAAAACTGCTCTTGATACTGTAGCTCCCTTAAAACAGAAGGATGTTAGGCCCAGACCTCCTGCCCCCTGGTACAATGAAGAACTGCGCTCACTCAAACAAAAGGTCAGAAAATTAGAGAGGTCATGGCGCTACTCCCGCTCTGAGCAATCACTAAAGGCATGGAAAATCTGCCTTTTGACTTATAAGAAGGCTCTGCGGAAGTCCCAAACCAGATATTTTTCAAATTTAATTGAAGTAAACAAAAACAGCAGCAGGTTTCTGTTCAGCGCTGTAGCCAGGCTGACAAACTGCCACAGCGCAGTTGAACCTCAATCCCTGCTACTCTTACCTGCAATGACTTTCTTAATTTCTTTAACAACAAAATCACAGAAATTAGAGATAAATTGAACAAAATGACTCCTACAGTCAGTATTGAGCAAGCCCAGGCTGTAAAACTAATGTCCCACATAAATCCACCAGTGACATTAGACAGGTTTACTGCTGTTGACCAAGCAGAGATAACTTCAGCCTTTATGTCCTCAAAAACATCAACTTGTATCTTAGACCCTATACCAACCAGACTCCTCAAAGAAATCCTCCCTCTAATTATAGATCCTGTCCTTAATATAATAAATACCTCATTAGAAAATGGCTATGTCCCCCAGTCCTTCAAATATGCAGTGATTAAACCGCTTCTGAAAAAACCTAATCTTGAACCTGATATTTTAGCCAACTATAGGCCCATCTCTAATCTTCCCTTTGTCTCAAAAATCCTTGAAAAAATTGTAGTTAAGCAGCTTTATCGCCACCTACAGGCTAATAATTTATTTGAAACTTTTCAATCAGGATTCAGAGCTCACCACAGCACAGAAACTGCACTACTACAAGTCACAAATGACTTGTTATTAGCTGCTGACAATGGACTAGTCTCAGTCCTGGTTCTGTTGGACCTCAGTGCAGCGTTTGACCATCGACCACAATATTCTACTACAGAGATTAGAATGTGACAGAGGTGTCCGAGGGGCAGCCCTCAGCTGGTTTAAATCCTACCTGTCTGATAGGTACCAGTGTGTTAATGTAAATCAGAGCTCCTCTCCATGTTCTAAAGTAGCCTATGGCGTGCCACAGGGTTCTGTACTGGGTCCAATCCTGTTCACACTCTATATGTTGCCGTTAGGTAATATCATCAGAAAACATGGCATTAACTTCCACTGCTCTGCTGATGACACACAGCTGTACTTGTCAATGAAACCAGATCAGTCTGATCGAGTGGACAGACTTAGTGCCTGTGTGAAGGACATAAAAACCTGGATGACACTTAATTATCTGCTTCTTAACCCAGAAAAAACAGAGGTCATTACTCTTGGCCCCAAAAGCCTGCGAGACTCTGTTTGACCAAAAAGTTACTCTGGACAGTGTCAGTATTGCCTCCAGTTCTACTGTAAGGAACCTTGGAGTCTTGTTTGACCAAGAGCTCTCGTTCAAACCACATATAAACCAATCCTGTAGAACAGCTTTCTTTCACCTGCGTAATATTGCCAAAATCAGAAAAATCTTGTCTAAAAGTGACGCTGAAAAATTTATCCATGCATTTGTTACATCAAGGCTAGATTACTGTAAGTCCTTACTAGTCGCTTGCCCTAAAAGCTCTATAAAAAGCTTTCAGCTAGTTCAAAATGCAGCAGCCAGGCTCCTAACAGGAACTAAGAGAAGAGAGCACATCACCCCAGTGCTGGAGTCCCTTCACTGGCTTCCTGTCGAGTTCAGAATCAAATTCAAAGTTCTCCTCCTGACATATAAAGCCATAAAGGGCATGGCCCCGTTGTATCTGCAAGATGCTATAGTACCATACCACCCAAACAGAGACTCCGCTCCCAAAATGCTGGACTATTGGTGGTTCCTAGAGTGACTAAAAGCACAGTAGGAGGGAGAGCTTTCACTTACCAAGCTCCTGTGCTATGGAATCAGCTTCCTTTCCTATGTTAAAGAGGCCCCCACATCTCTACATTTAAGACCAGGCTTAAAACGTTTCTCTTTGAAATAGTTTATGGTCAGGCTAGGACCAGAAATAAACCCTGTAGTTTTAGTTAGGCTGCCCAGGGATATCCATGCTGGGGGAAGTATGGTAACCTGAGCACTATCCTCTTTTTCCTCCTGTTATCCCTATCAACTTCATTTACTATTCAGTCTGTTCATTGCTATTCACATGTTGTCCACTGTCCCACTCCCCTCTGGGGAGTGTAACTGTTTCAGATGCCTGGCCGCTGACCGCCTCCTGACCGTCCGGTGATGGCTGGACCCTAGATCCCCTCCTGACTGTCCGGTGATGGCTGGACCCTAGATCCCCTCCTGACTGTCCGGTGATGGCTGGACCCTAGATCCCCTCCTGACCGTTCGGTGATGGCTGGACCCTAGATGCCCTCCTGACCGTCTGGTGATGGCTGGACCCTAGATCGCCTCCTGATCGTCCGGTGATGGCTGGACCCTAGATCCCCTCCTGACCGTCCGGTGATGGCCGAACTCTAGATCGCCCAGCCGAATGGACTCTGGCCCTACAGACTTGAACTGGATGCGCCTTAGTCCTGGACACATCTATAGCCTGTCCGTCCATGGGAGTGGATCTCTCCTTCACTGTGGTTCTCCTCGAGGTTTCTCCTTTTCCCACTGGGTTTTTGGAGTTTTTCCTTGCCGAGAAGGAGGGTCTAAGGACAGGGGATGTTCTGGAACAGTTATTCATTGGTTGTTTTCTGTTGATTAATTTGCTTGTCTGTTTCTGTTTCATTGTTGATTTTCTAATTCTGTTGGTTAATCAACTCTCATGTTCAGCCCTAAGAGGCGACTGCTGTCGTGAGTTTGGGCTCTACAAAAATAAATTGAATTGTGTGTTGTGTGTATGTGTTGTGTGTGTGTCTTGTGTGTGTGTGTGTAGTGAGTGTATTGTGTGTATAGTGAGTGTGTTGTGTGTGTGTTGTGAGTGTGTTGTTTGTATAGTGAGTGTGTTGTGTGTGTGTGTGTGTGTGTGTGTAAAGTGTAAAGTGAGTGTGTGTGTTTATAGTGAGTGTGTTGTGTGTGTGTGTGTGTGTGATGTGTGTCGTGTGTATAGTGAGTGTATTGTGTGTATAGTGAGTGTGTTGTGTGTGTGTGTTGTGTGTTGTGTGTGTTGTGTGTAAAGTGAGTGTGTTGTGTTTATAGTGAGTGTGTTGTGTGTGTGTGTGTGTGATGTGTGTCGTGTGTATAGTGAGTGTGTTGTGTGTATAGTGAGTGTGTTGTGTGTATGTGTTGTTTGTGTGTGTGTTGTGTCTGTGTTGTGTGTGTGTCTTGTGTGTGTGTGTGTGTGTTGTGTGTGTAGTGAGTGTGTTGTTTGTATAGTGAGTGTGTTGTGTGTATAGTGAGTGTGTTGTGTGTATAGTGAGTGTGTTGTGTGTGTGTTGTGTGTATAGTGAGTGTGTTGTGTGTGTGTTGTGTGTGTGTTGTGTGTATAGTGAGTGTGTTGTGTGTGTTGTGAGTATGTGTTGTGTGTGTGTTGTGAGTGTGTTGTGTGTGTGTTGTGTGTATAGTGAGTGTGTTGTGTGTATAGTGAGTGTGTTGTGTGTGTGTTGTGAGTGTGTTGTGTGTGTGTTGTGTGTGTAGTAAGTGTGTTGTGTGTGTGTGTTGTGTGTAAAGTGAGTGTGTTGTGTTTATAGTGAGTGTGTTGTGTGTGTGTGTGTGATGTGTGTGTGTGTATAGTGTGTGTGTTGTGTTGTGTAGTGTGTGTGTGTGTCTGTGTTGTGTGTGTGTGTGTGTGTGTGTCTGTGTTGTGTGTGTGTCTTGTGTGTGTGTGTGTGTGTAGTGTGTGTGTAGTGTGTGTGTTTGTTTGTATAGTGAGTGTGTTGTGTGTGTGTAGTGTGTGTGTATAGTGAGTGTGTTGTGTGTATGTGAGTGTGTATAGTGAGTGTGTTGTGTGTATGTGAGTGTGTGTGTGTGTGTGTTGTGTGTTGTGTGAGTGTGTGTGTGTGTTGTGAGTATGTGTTGTGTGTGTTGTGAGTGTGTGTGTGTGTGTTGTGTTGTGTGTATAGTGAGTGTGTTGTGTGTATAGTGAGTGTGTGTTGTGTGTGTGTTGTGAGTGTGTTGTGTGTGTAGTAAGTGTGTTGTGTGTGTGTGTTGTGTGTATAGTGAGTGTGTTGTGTGTGTTGTGTGTAAAGTGAGTGTGTTGTGTGTGTGTGTGATGTGTGTCGTGTGTATAGTGAGTGTGTTGTGTGTATAGTGAGTGTGTTGTGTGTATGTGTTGTTTGTGTGTGTGTTGTGTGTGTGTCTTGTGTGTGTGTGTTGTGTGTGTAGTGAGTGTGTTGTGTGTGTGTGTTGTGTGTATGTGTTGTGTGTGTTGTGTCTGTGTTGTGTGTGTGTCTTGTGTGTGTGTGTTGTGTGTGTAGTGAGTGTGTTGTTTGTATAGTGAGTGTGTTGTGTGTGTGTATAGTGTTGTGTGTGTGTGTGTGTTGTATAGTGAGTGTGTTGTGTGTGTGTTGTTGTGTGTATGTGTGTGTGTGTTGTGTGTTGTGTGTTGTGTGTGTTGTGTGTGTTGTGTGTGTAGTAAGTGTTTGTGTGTGTTGTGTGTGTGTTGTGAGTGTGTTGTGTGTGTGTGTGTGTGTTGTAGTGTGTTGTGTGTAGTGTGTTGTGTATAGTGAGTGTGTTGTGTGTGTGTTGTGTGTGTGTTGTGTGTGTAGTGAGTGTGTTGTGTGTATAGTGAGTGTGTTGTGTGTATAGTGAGTGTGTTGTGTGTGTGTGTGTTGCGTGTTGTGTGTGTCTGTGTGTTGTGTGTATAGTGAGTGTGTTGTGTGTATGTGTTGTGTGTGTGTGTTGTGTGTGTGTGTGTGTGTGTTGTGTGTATAGTGAGTGTGTTGTGTGTGTGTTTTGTGTGTGTGTTGTGTGTGTGTTGTGTTGTGTGTATAGTGTGTGTGTGTTTATAGTGACTGTGTTGTGTGTTGTGTGTGTGTTTGTGTGTATAGTGAGTGTGTTGTGTGTGTGTGAGTGGTGTGTGTGTGTTGTGTGTGTGTGTGTGTGTGTGTTGTGTGTATAGTGAGTATGTTGTGTTTATAGTGACTGTGTTGTGTGTTGTGTGTGTGTTGTGTGTTTAGTGAGTGTGTTGTGTGTATAGTGAGTGTGTTGTGTGTGTGTTGTGTGTGTGTGTGTGTGTTGTGTGTATAGTGATTATGTTGTGTTTATAGTGACTGTGTTGTGTGTTGTGTGTGTGTGTTGTGTGTATAGTGAGTGTGTTGATATAATAGATCCAAGATGGCGCCACGTACGGTCGCCCTGGTGATTTCGTGCGCATTTTTTTTCTGGTTTTTGTGTGTTAATCCGGTGTCTGCGTGCTCTTACACCCGTGAAGAGCTCCTAAACATCAGAGCAACAACTCCTGCTGCTCTACTGCCAGTTTTTTTAGTGCCGGCGGTAGATTTAGTTCACTTTTTAGCTAAAAGAGTGAGAAGTCGAAGAAGAGGGAAGCGGGCAGGGGCCCTGGTGCGCCTCCGGAGACGCGGCGCCCGCACGCCCTTACCTGGCATTTTCCTCTCCAACGTACGCTCACTCTGCAATAAAACAGACGAACTGGCGCTGCTGATGAGGAGAAACAGGGACTTTTCTTCCTCTTGCGTCTTGTGCTTCACGGAGACGTGGCTCAACGAGCGTATCCCGGACTGTGCGCTTCACCTGGAGGGATTCCAGCTCCTCCGCGCGGACAGACAACGGGGACTCTCCGGGGGAAAGACGAAAGGTGGAGGTGTCTGTTTCTACATCAACAACGCCTGGTGCACGGATGTGACTGTGATCTCTCAACACTGCTCTCCCGCCGTGGAATATCTGTTCATTAACTGTAAACCTTTCTATTCTCCACGTGAGTTCGCTTCATTCATTCTGGCCGCTGTTTACATCCCGCCGTGCGCGGACACGCACGAGGCCCAGCGCGCGCTCGCGGACCAGATTCTGAATGTGGAGCGAACCTTCCCGGACACTTTACTCATCATCCTGGGGGATTTTAATAAAGCTAATCTGAGCCAGGAACTACCTAAGTACAAACAGTTTTATTAAATGCCCGACGAGAGAGCAGAAGACGCTGGATCATTGTTACACAACGGTCAGCGGAGCTTACAGAGCCGTGCCTCGTGCTGCTCTGGATTCTCTGACCACGACATGATTCACCTCATCCCTGCCTAAAACAACGGCTGAAGCTCTCCAAACCTGCTGTGAGGACTTCTAAGAAGTGGACCAGTGAGGCTGTGGAGGAGCTTCGCTCCTGTGTTGGACTTTACAGACTGGGATGTGTTCAAGACTGCCACAGACAGTTTGGATGAGGACACAGACACTGTGACGTCATACATACAGTTCTGTGAGGACAGTATCATTCCATCACGTACCAGGGTGACTTTTAACAACGACAAACCCTGGTTCACTCCCAGACTGAGGCATTTAAGGAGGGAAAAGGAGAGGGCGTACAGGGCAGAAGATCGTGAGGGCTACAGGCGTTGTAGTATGCTTTTAGCAAAGAGGTGGAAAAGGCTAAAGCGAAGTACAATACACGTCTGAGGCAGCATTTCTCCACCAACGACTCTGCTTCCGTCTGGAGAGGGCTCAGGCAAATTACCAACTACAAGCCCAAAGCCCCTCCCGCTGCGGACAATAAACAACTTGCAGAACAGCTAAACGGCTTTTATGCAAGGTTTGATGTCCCCACAACCCCCTCCACCTCCTCACCACCATGGACATCACAGCCGAACCCACCTCGGACCCCTCCTCCGCCCCCACTGCCTTCACAGTTTCGGAGCGGGACGTGACTAAGCTTTTCAAGAAGCAAAACCCCCGCAAAGCCCCGGGCCCGGACGGTGTCTCTCCTTCCACCCTTAGACACTGTGCTGAGGAGCTGGCTCCTGTCTTCACAGACATCTTTAACACCTCCCTGGAGTCATGTCACGTCCCAACCTGCTTCAAGCTGTCCACCATTGTCCCCGTCCCCAAGAAGCCCAGGATCACCGGACTTAATGACTACAGACCTGTGGCGCTGACGTCTGTAGTCATGAAGTCATTTGAGCGCCTGGTCCTGCACCACCTCAAGTCCCTCACCTCCCCCCTCCTGGACCCTCTGCAGTTCGCCTACAGAGCCAATCGGTCTGTGGACGACGCCATTAACCTGGCCCTTCACTTCATCCTCCAGCATCTGGACTCCCCGGGAACCTACGCCAGGATCCTGTTTGTGGACTTCAGCTCTGCATTCAACACCATCCTCCCTGCTCTGCTCCAGGACAAGCTCGCTCAGCTCAACTTGACGTGCCTGACTCCACCTGCAGGTGGATCACTGACTTCCTGACGGACAGGAGGCAGCGCGTGCGGCTGGGAAAGAATGTCTCGGACACCCGGACAATCAGCACAGGATCTCCACAGGGCTGTGTACTTTCTCCTCTGCTCTTCTCCCTGTACACTAACTGCTGCACCTCCAGGCACGACTCCGTCAAACTGGTCAAGTTTGCGGATGACACCACCCTCATCGGGCTCATCTCGGACGGGGATGAGTCTGTCTACAGGAGGGAGGTGGATCGGCTGGTGTCCTGGTGCAGCAGCAACAACCTGGAGCTCAATGCTCAGAAGACAGTGGAGATGATTGTGGACTTCAGGAAAGTCACAGCCCCCCTGCTCCCCCTCGCCTTGACCGATTCCCCCATCACCACTGTGGACTCTTTCCGCTTCCTGGGCACCTGCATCACCCAGGACATCAAGTGGGAGCCGACCATCAGCTCCCTCATCAAGAAAGCCCAGCAGAGGATGTACTTCCTGCGGCAGCTGAGAAAAGCCAAGCTGCCGGTCCAGATGATGGTGCAGTTCTACACGGCCATCATTGAGTCCATCCTCACCTCCTCCATCACTGTGTGGTTCGCTGGGGCCACTGCCAGGGACAGACAGAGACTGCAGCGCATTGTGCTCTGCTGAGAAGGTGATTGGCTGCAGCCTTCCATCTCTCCAGGACCTGTACGTCTCCAGGACTCGGGGGCGAGCAGGTCGTATAGCAGCTGACACTTCTCACCCTGGACATGGACTATTTCAGCCACTTCCCTCTGGCAGGAGGCTACGGTCCATCAGGACCAGAACCTCTCGTCACAAGAACAGTTTCTTCCCCTCTGCTGTTTCCCTCATGAACACTTCATAAACCTGCACTAAACTGGACACTTCATAACACTGGTCACTTTAATAACCCATGTTGCACTGTTGTTGTTGTTTTAATGCCACTATTGTATATATTTCTACTATTGTATATATTTCTACTATTGTATATATTTCTACTATTGTATATATTTCTACTATTGTATATATTTCTACCTCCTGCATGCCCTTATTTGTATTTTTTTAGTGTGTTTTTTTTTTGTGTGTGTTGTTGTATGTCGCACTTTATCACCGAAGTAAGTTCCTAGTCTGTGAGCTCTGCTCACGGAAATGGCAATAAAACTTCTTCTGATTCTGATTCTGTGTATAGTGAGTGTGTCGTGTGTGTGTGTGTGTTGTTTGTGTATTGTGTGTGTGTTGTGTGTAGTGAGTGTGTTGTGTGTAGTGAGTGTGTTGTGTGTATAGTGAGTGTGTTGTGTGTGTGTGTGTGTTGTGTGTATGGTGAGCGTGTTGTGTGTGTGTTTTGTGTGTATAGTGAGTGTGTTGTTTGTGTGTGTGTTGTGTGTGTGTTGTCTGTTGTGTGTATAGTGAGTGTGTTGTGTGTGTGTGGATAGTGAATGTGTTGTGTGTGTGTTGTCTGTTGTGTGTATAGTGAGTGTGTTGTGTGTGTGTGGATAGTGAATGTGTTGTGTGTGTGTTGTCTGTTGTGTGTATAGTGAGTGTGTTGTGTGTGTGTGGATAGTGAATGTGTTGTGTGTGTGTTGTCTGTTGTGTGTATAGTGAGTGTGTTGTGTGTGTGTGTATAGTGAATGTGTTGTGTGTGTTCTGTGTGTTATGTGTGTTGTGTGTGTTGTGTTCTGTGAGTGTTGTGTGTTCGTGTGTGTTGTGTGAGGTGTGTTGTGTGTTGTGTGTGTGTGTGTTGTGTGCTGTGTGTATAGTGAGTGTGTTGTGTGTGTGTGTATAGTGAATGTGTGTGTTGTGTGTATAGTGAATGTGTTGTGTGTTGTGTGTGTGTTGTGTGTTGTGTGTTGATGTCCCAGTACTTGGAGTGGTGTGTGTTGTGTGTATAGTGAGTGTGTTGTGTATAGTGTGTGTGTTGTGTGTTATAGTGAGTGTGTTTGTGTGTATAGTGTGTGTGTTTGTGTATAGTGTGTGTGTTGTGTGTGTAGTGTGAGTGTGTGTGGTGTGTATAGTGAGTGTGTTGTGTGTATAGTGAGTGTGTTGTGTGTATAGTGAGTGTGTTGTGTGTATAGTGAGTGTGTGTGTATATTGCAGTGTTGGGAATAACGGGGTTAAACAATAACGGTGTTATTAACGTGTTGTTTTTTCATTAACGGAGTAATTTAACTAATTACTTTTCCCAGCGTCCCAACGCCGTTACCGTTACTGACAGTAAAATGTGGCGCGTTACTATTACTTCAGTTCACTCTGCTCTTCATCAGAGTCTCTCAGACGAGGAGTTGTTGTGTTTCTTTGGTAAAAGAGGCTCGGGGTGAGAGGCTTGTTTGAGATGAGGCGCAGATAATCTCGTGAGAGCGAGTCCGACACAGCAGCTCCACCGACTGCGGCGCCCTCATGGACTACAAACGCTTAATGCATGATGGGAAATGGTGTCCTGTCACACGTGCATTTACAGCTGATTGGGTCTGAGTTGAGTTTTGATCAGAAACGTGACGCCCTGACGCACGGCGCCTCCTCCAACTTTACACAAACTACTGCCACATATTTGACATGGACATATGTTTAAATGTGACTGAAAGTCTCCAGGGCTGGTGTCACATGAATCACTTTAAACAAATACATATAATTACAATCTGTTAAAGTGAAATAAATGTTAAAGGTTCACATCTGTTGTGTGTTTATTGTTTTAACAAAGTAAGTAACGGCATAGTTTACTTTGCCTAGTAACTAGTTACTTCGCCCAAAAAGTAACTGTGATGGTAACTCAGTTACTTTTTGGGAGAAGTAACTTGTAACTATAACTAATTACATTTTTGAGATAAGATGCCCAAACTGGTCGTGAGTGTGTGTTGTGTGTGTAGTGAGTGTGTTGTGTGTATAGTGAGTGTGTTGTGTATAGTGAGTGTGTTGTGTGTATAGTGAGTGTGTTGTGTATAGTGAGTGTGTTGTGTGTAGTGAGTGTGTTGTGTGTGTAGTGAGTGTGTTGTGTGTGTAGTGAGTGTGTTGTGTGTATAGTGAGTGTGTTGTGTGTATAGTGAGTGTGTTGTGTTACATTTTCTTTTGTGTGATTGTTGTTGTTCTTTTCTCTGTTCTGTCGACTATTTTACATCAATCTGTCGAGGGACTGAAGATGGAAATGATCCACGTTGGCTATAATCTTTACATATTTTACTTTTTAAATGTTCATTAATATGTGCTGTCCCTTACACAATAAATAAATAAGAATAAGACTAGAAAAAAAACATCTGAGGAACATAAAAATG
Source organism: Periophthalmus modestus (assembly GCA_019594935.1). Taxonomy (NCBI): domain Eukaryota; kingdom Metazoa; phylum Chordata; class Actinopteri; order Gobiiformes; family Gobiidae; genus Periophthalmus; species Periophthalmus modestus. The sequence goes on from JAIEZT010000009.1 coordinate 1,139,671, forward strand.
TAAGATCAGACTTTTACCTGAACACTTCACCTCCAGACCCGAGGAAGAGGAGAATGAACCAAAGACACAGTGTCTCACTGCAGACTTCTTCACACAGTCAGATAAGACTCTCACACACTGGACTCTGTGTAAAACCATGTCTCTTTTCTCCATAAACAGCAGAGCCACAGTCCAGGTCTCTGCAAACAGCAGCTGTGTCCTCCAGGAGCCAGAGTCCAGATGGCTCCACCCGTCTCCACTCTCCTCTGTGTCTCACCTCCACAGTCCCAGCACAGCGACTGGGCCCCTCCCACCAGCCTGAGCGGCTCTGAACAGACAAGAGACAGAGTGAGGCCCCGCCCCTTTACCTGAGCAGTGAGGCCCCGCCCTTTTACCTGAGCAGTGAAGCCCCGCCCCTTTACCTGACCAGTGAAGCTCCGCCCCTTTACCTGAGCAGGTGAGGTTGACAGCGGCTCCAGAGGAGCAGGTCTCTGAGTCGGAGCGGGGACAGTCCATCAGAGCAGACTCATGGCCCTCACAGTGGAACGTCTGCTCCAGAGGAGAGAGCGCCCCCTGGAGGAGAGAAGGAGCCCCACAGCCCAGCTCCCTGCACAGCACCTCTGCCCCCTGCTGGTCCAAGGCCCCTTCACAGACCCAGGTCCAGGACTGGTCCCAGATCTGCACTGATCCTGAGCACAGACGGGCCCCGAGAGACCAGACGCACCGAGTCTGTGGACACACATGTGTGACATCACCGCTCTGAGCCAATAGGACACACACAGGGCTGTGACATCACCGCTCTGAGCCAATAGGACACACACAGGGCTGTGACATCACCGCTCTGAGTCAATAGACACATGCTGTGCATTATGTGAGACACATGCTGAGAGATGTCATCTAGATGATGATAAAATACAAATCATACAGAGGTGTGCTTTTGATTCTGGATTCAGGCCTAATCTAATGGATCATACTTTTAGACACGACTCTAAAAGAAGTGACAACTTTTTATTCACTTACAGAAAATGGTAAATTTAAGGATTTTGATAGTTTGAAAATTGAATATCAGTTTGAAAATAATGACTTTTTCAGATATCTGCAAATGCAGAAATATTTTGAACATAACATTGTGGTTAAAACAGACCTTAATGATCCAATACTCACAATATTCCTGAAAGCCTATAAGAATAATACAATCAAAGGGGCTATTTCGAAATTTTATAAAGAGTTTGTGGCAAAAAGGATGCACTCAACAGAATATATTAAAGAGAAATGGGAGACTGAAGGAGGTCTGTGTCATGATCCACGTCCTGCTCTCCCTGTTTTCCTGCCTCCTGTGTTCTCCTCTCCCCCGCCCTCGCCTGTCACTCCGGAGCTGGGCGGAGCTCTGGCTCCTCCCGCACACACCTGCACCTCGTCAACCCTGATCTGCACCACCTGCGGGGAATAAATGGGGCGGACTCCTGTCATTCGGTGCAAGTCCGTCCGCGTGACAAACGTAGATACTCTGTCTTTCTTTGGATTACCGCATGTCTCGCTTTTTGTGCGCTTACCGGATTTTTGCTGCTTCTCCAGACTCATGCTCCCGGATTACTCCTGCTCCTGTGCCTCTGCTCCTGCTCCTGCCTCCCGCCTCGTCTTCCCGGTATAGTCCTGCCTTGTCTTGTCTTCACGTTTACCTGCACTCTGATCACGGCTCCCGCTCCTCTGATCTACCTGCTCCTCGCTCCTGGTTCCACGTCCCGCTCCTGTGTCTCCGGCCCCTGTTCGCCCTGTGCCCAGCTTTATTGATCGTATATTTTGCACTATTGTAAATAAACACTGTTAAACCGCTCCTGGTCTGCACTTTGGTCCGCTTCACCCCACATTACAACAGTCTGATAATATCACATTATGATTGGTTGAACATCTGTGAATCTCAGTGGAGATGTACAAATTCTCATACTTGGCGTGAGTTTAATTGTAAATGTTTAATGTGCTTCTTTATTACGCCAAAGCAAAGAACTTTTGGAGTTGGTGATGCTGGATGTTGGAGACACTGTGGGGCCCAGGAAGCTGATCATTTGCATTTATTCTGGGGACTGCCCAAAAACACACCATTTTGGGTCGAGTTCCACAGGACAGTAGTAAGTATACTTCAGGTAAAAGTAACATTACAATTTCTGACTTTTTTCATTGGTCATTTTGATGATCAGCTTCAGCGAACAAACAAATATTTATTCAGAATTTTGACATCAGCTGCTAAAAAGGCGATAACAAGACGACGGCTTCTTCCTGAGCCCCCCACAAGCTCAGAGTGGATAAACATTGTGAATGAGAAATATGTAATGGAAGCGATCACCTTCTCGACTCGTCTCAAGAAAACCTGTTTTCATTAAAAATTATGGTCCGACTGGGTTAAATATATTAAGCCTTTACGGCCGGACTTTGTGGAGATCCAGCCCAACGAGCTCGTCCTGCTGTAGGAGAGATGCCCCCCCACTTTTGTCTCTGCCTTTGTACTTCATTTTCCCTTTTTATTTATAATATGTGTCCAGTCAAAGTGCAGTTACTGCTGTTCTCTCTCTCCCTTTGTAGAAAGTTTATGATTGTATGTCATTTTTGTAAAAAGGAAAAAAAAGACAAAGTGGATGGATAATATGTTTAGTTTGACAGTTGGTCTTGTGACTCTATACCACTGTCTGAAAATAAAGAATTAAAATAAAAAAAACTGGTTTAGTCCTGGTTCAGTCCTGGTTCAGTCCTGGTTTAGTTCTAGTTCACTTGTTACTAAACTTGTGAGAAGTGAATCTCTCTGTAGTTTTCACATTAAACATGACAGACACGAGCCTAAATTGGGCATTTTGTTTGTATTGATTGTATAGAGTGTGTGTGTGTGTATGCTGAGTGTGTTGTGTGTATAGTGAGTGTGTTGTGTGTGTAGTGAGTGTGTTGTGTGTTACATTTTCTTTTGTGTGATTGTTGTTCTTTTCTCTGTTCTGTCGACTATTTTACATCAATCTGTCGAGGGACTGAAGATGGAAATGATCCACGTTGGCTATAATCTTTACATATTTACATTTTTAAATGTTCATTAATATGTGCTGTGCCTTTACAAATAAATAAGAATAAGACTAGAAAAAAACATCTGAGGAACATTAAAATGTAAGATCAGACTTTTACCTGAACACTTCACCTCCAGACCCGAGGAAGAGGAAGAGGAGGATGAATCATAGACACAGTGTCTCACTGCAGACGTCTTCTCACAGTCAGATGAGACTCCCCACACTGGACTCTGTGGAAAATCATATCTCTGTTCTCCATAAACAGCAGAGCCACAGTCCAGGTGTCTGCAAACAGCAGCTGTGTCCTCCAGGAGCCAGAGTCCAGAGGGCACCACCCGTCTCCACTCTCCTCTGAGTCTCAGCTCCACAGTCCCAGCACAGCGACTGGCCCCTCCCACCAGCCTGAGCGGCTCTGAACAGACAAGAGACAGAGTGAGCCCCGCCCCTTTACCTGAGCAGTGAGGCCCCGCCCCTTTACCTGAGCAGTGAGGCTCCGCCCCTTTACCTGAGTAAAGTGACTCCTCTACTTTTTACCAGAGTATATCTTCTTTTGTGACTGAGACAGAATAAAACAAAAGTTTCACTTCTGTAAACTGGACAAAAGCTTTAGAGCAGAGGTGGCAAATTGGGGCCCATGAGCCAAACTTGGCCCTACAGTGGCTCTAACTTGGCCCACAAGGGGCTCTGAGATTTTAAGAATAATCTGTTTTGATTCAGTTTTGTAGTGAAAAGACAGTCAGGAGATGGAAGGAGGCCAGTCCTGTCTATTTCCTCATTTTAAATGTAATCATCATTATTTGTCTGCAGAGAAACCACAGACTGTATAAAGAAACAGACTAGTGAGTGTGACGTCCCACAAATGAGGAATTCAGACCCAGAGTATCATAGCAACTAAAGAGGCTGTTGACACAATAGTGTGAAATAAAAACTCCATGGATCATGTAGAGCGAGTTGATACAAACTTTTTAAGACCAAAATGACGAGTCTGACAGCAGCAGTTACAGAGAGAGGGGCTGGAGCCAGATGTTCGCCCACGATCACTTCCTGTTTGGAACGCACCAGCTTGAGCCATAGTTATTTCCATTTATATAACAGTCTATGGAGCAAACTGTCACCAGGTTTGGCCCTCGACCCGATGATGTGTATTCAGTTTGTCCCACCATGCAAAATACTATGGGCCTCCCTGGGGGAGGAGCTAACTCCACTGAAACAGTAGTTGGCTCCTCCCTTCAGACACATATAAGGCAGTGTCCACCAGCAACTGACCAGAACTGAAGAAGAGACTTGGACGAGCAGCCAAACGTCTTCACTCAAAACTTTGTCCAGTGACAGAATTGAATTTTTTCTTTTGCCCTGGATCCCACCTGGACGACTGAGGGATCACACAGACACTGTGGCAGAGTGGTTATCCTGCCTCCTCCCCTCACCAGGAGGTTGTGGGTTTAGACTCCTGATCTGAGTGGAGTGTGCATGTTCTCCCTGTGTTACTGTGGCAGAGTGGTTTATCCTGGTGTGTGAGTGTCTTTACCTGAGCTGTTGTCTTCTGCCAGGAGCCCTGCACACACAAAAGTCACAAAATGGCGGTTGTTGGTCACATGACACAGAGCTTCACACAAAATGGCGGCTGTTGGGCTCATTAAAGCCACAGGCTGGTTTCATGAGTGTGATGGAAACAGGAAGCTCACTATGGCCCCGTCTGATCAGGCTGTGTTTGACTTTAGAAACACTTTTTATGAAATAAATGTACATTTATTTTCACAAGTGCAGAGACAGTTTCAGACACGAGCCAGTTCCCCTAAGACTGAAGTAGCTGCAGTGTGGGGCCAAAAGACACTTTGACAAATAAACAGTGGTGGAAGAAGTACTCCCATCTTGTTACTTCAGTAAAAGTACAGACACCAGAGCAAAGAAATACTCAAGTAAAAGTAAAAGTATCACATGAAAACATCACAGTCTTTATAGAGAGCCGTCTAACCCAGTATTTGTCAAAGTTACACTAAGGTCATGATATTGTTGATTGAAGTGTCCTAAAGTCATGTATAAAGCAAAGTGCCATGTATCACCTGTAAACATTCAAAGACTCTTTGAGATAAGAACAAGTTACTACAGCCTAAAAGGAACAAGTGTTCAAACAGATTCAGAACCAAGAATATGGAACGAAGCAGTGAAAGGAGTTCATTTATGGAGTCATCTGGACAAAGACCAGGATCCACAACAATAATGAGATTTAAGAAACACATGAAACCAGCTCATTAAGTCTGAAAAAGAAAAGCAAAGAAATGTGTTTGTAAAGAACGAGTGTGATGGAGATGAACAAACAAGTCTCACTTACCCAAAGTGTAGACGAACCAGACCAGGACCAGTGCTGCCAGGGGCCATGACCAGGAACAAACCAGGACAGAACCAGGTCTAAACCAGGACTAACCAGGACTAAACCAGGACTAAACCAGGACTAAACCAGGACTAAACCAGGACTGAACCAGGACTGAACCAGGTCTAAACCAGGTCTAAACCAGGACTAAACCAGGACTAAACCAGGTCTAAACTAGGTCTAAACCAGCACTGAGACGTGTCTTTAAGAGTTTCCTGTTTTAAACACACTTTATCTGTTCATCGTTTGGGGTTTTCTTGGTAAAACTAAAGAACATCGTCATAATCTGATGTTTTTTATAATTCAAAATAAGTGTTTGAATGTTCACTTTTTCAAACTGTGACTAAACTAAACCAGTGAGGAGCGATGTCCAGTGTGTCTGTGTCCAGACGTCCCCCACGGTCAGTCTCTGCGTTTGGACCATTTGCTGATGTGATTAAAGGTCCTATATTACACAAAATGGATCATGTGCTGTGAGCCGTGTTAGGATGTTGTTTCTTCATCAAAAACACACTTCCACTTGTGTTTTGTTTCATTCACATGTTTGAGTAACTCTTTATTATTAGTCTGTAACATCTCCAAAGCTCTAAATGCTCTGTTCCACCTTGTGATGTCATGAAGTGGTAGTTGTCATGTTAACTGCTCCTTTTAACTTTAGTTCAGTGGAGATGAAATGATGTAGATGATTCAAGTGAAGGTGAATGGACTTTAAAAACACAGTGGAGCACTTCCTGTTTTACCACATGATGACATCACAAGGTGAAACAGAGTGTTTTCTGTGTGAGAGAAGAACTTTATATTATAGATCATAAAATAACCAGACCAGGACCAGACCAGGACCAGACCAGGACTAGACCAGGACCAGGCTAGGACCAGACCAGGACTAGACCAGGACCAGACCAGGACCAGACCAGGACCAGACCAGGACTAGACCAGGACCAGACCAGGACCAGACTAGGACCAGACCCAGGACTAGACCAGGACCAGACCAGGACCAGACCAGGACCAGACCAGGACCAGACCAGGACCAGACCAGGACTTTACCATGGCCAGACCAGGACTTGACCAGGACCAGACTAGGACTACACCGGGACCAGGACCAGACCAGGACCAGACCAGGACCAGACCAGGACTAGACCAGGACTAGACCAGGACCAGACCAGGACCAGACTAGGACCAGACCAGGACTAGACCAGGACCAGACCAGGACCAGACCAGGACCAGACCAGGACCAGACCAGGACTAGACCAGGACCAGACCAGGACCAGACTAGGACCAGACCAGGACTAGACCCAGGACCAGACCAGGACCAGACCAGGACCAGACCAGGACCAGACCAGGACTTTACCATGGCCAGACCAGGACTTGACCAGGACCAGACTAGGACTACACCGGGACCAGGACCAGACCAGGACCAGACCAGGACCAGACCAGGTCTAGACCAGGACTAGACCAGGACCAGACCAGGACCAGACTAGGACCAGACCAGGACTAGACCAGGACCAGACCAGGACTAGACCAGGACCAGACCAGGACCAGACTAGGACCAGACCAGGACTAGACCAGGACCAGACCAGGACCAGACCAGGACTAGACCAGGACCAGGCTAGGACCAGACCAGGACTAGACCAGGACCAGACCAGGACCAGACCAGGACCAGACCAGGACTAGACCAGGACCAGACCAGGACCAGACTAGGACCAGACCAGGACTAGACCAGGACCAGACCAGGACCAGACCAGGACCAGACCAGGACCAGACCAGGACCAGACCAGGACTTTACCATGGCCAGACCAGGACTTGACCAGGACCAGACTAGGACTACACCGGGACCAGGACCAGACCAGGACCAGACCAGGACCAGACCAGGACTAGACCAGGACTAGACCAGGACCAGACCAGGACCAGACTAGGACCAGACCAGGACTAGACCAGGACCAGACCAGGACCAGACCAGACCAGACCAGGACTAGACCAGGACCAGACCAGGACCAGACTAGGACCAGACCAGGACTAGACCAGGACCAGACCAGGACCAGACCAGGACCAGACCAGGACAGACCAGGACCAGACCAGGGACTTTACCATGGCCAGACCAGGACTTGACCAGGACCAGACTAGGACTCACCGGGACCAGGACCAGACCAGGACCAGACCAGGACCAGACCAGGTCTAGACCAGGACTAGACCAGGACCAGACCAGGACCAGACTAGGACCAGACCAGGACTAGACCAGGACCAGACCAGGACTAGACCAGGACCAGACCAGGACCAGACTAGGACCAGACCAGGACTAGACCAGGACCAGACCAGGACCAGACAGGACTAGACCAGGACCAGGCTAGGACCAGACCAGGACTAGACCAGGACCAGACCAGACCAGACCAGGACCAGACAGGACTAGACCAGGACCAGACCAGGACCAGACTAGGACCAGACCAGGACTAGACCAGGACCAGACCAGGACCAGACCAGGACCAGACCAGGACCAGACCAGGACCAGACCAGGACTTTACCATGGCCAGACCAGGACTTGACCAGGACCAGACTAGGACTACACCGGGACCAGACCAGACCAGGACCAGACCAGGACCCAACCAGGACTAGACCAGGACTAGACCAGGACCAGACCAGGACCAGACTAGGACCAGACCAGGACTAGACCAGGACCAGACCAGGACCAGACCAGGACCAGACCAGGACCAGACCAGGACTAGACCAGGACCAGACCAGGACCAGACTAGGACCAGACCAGGACTAGACCAGGACCAGACCAGGACCAGACCAGGACCAGACCAGGACCAGACCAGGACCAGACCAGGACTTTACCATGGCCAGACCAGGACTTGACCAGGACCAGACCAGGACTACACGGGACCAGGACCAGACCAGGACCAGACCAGGACCAGACCAGGACTAGACCAGGACTAGACCAGACCAGACCAGGACCAGACTAGGACCAGACCAGGACTAGACCAGGACCAGACCAAGGACTAGACGAGGACCAGACCAGGACCAGACTAGGACCAGACCAGGACTAGACCAGGACCAGACCAGGACCAGACCAGGACCCAGGACCAGACCAGACCAGGACCAGACCAGGACTAGACCAGGACCAGACCAGGACCAGACCAGGACCAGACCAGGGACCAGACCAGGACCAGGACCACCAGGACCAGGACCAGATACCCGGACCAGACCAGGACCAGACCAGGACTAGACCAGGACCAGACCAGGACCAGGACCAGACCAGGACCAGGACCAGACCAGGACTATAACAGGAGTTAGTGCCTGTAGTTTACAATAGGACTGTAGTTTTGCTCACACAGTCGGCCTGTTTCTATTCAGGCAGAGCTGATATGACAGGGGTCATCAATAGGCGGCCCCCGGGCCAAATCTGACCCATTGGCCAATGGTTTAACAATATAATATGTTTGTGTTGTGACTGTAGCACGAGGGCCGTGTGCTCCGTGTGCTCTGAAGTCTGCTCGTTAGGGTTAAGGTTAGTCCTCATTAATGAGGAGCATTATGTGTGGTGGCATCAGCCATCCTGTACGGTGTAGTCTGCTGGAACAGCAGCATCACAGAGAGGGAGAAGAAGAAGCTGGACAAGGTCATCAAGAAGTCCAGCTCTGTCCTGGGCTGTCCCCTGGACTCAGTGCAGGAGGTGGGGGACAGGAGGGTCCTGGCTAAGGTCATCTCTCTGCTGGACCATGAGTCTCACCCCCTGCAGGACGCTCTGTCTGCCCTGGAGAGCAGCTTCAGTGACAGACTGATTCACCCTCGCTGTGTGAAGGAGAGGTTCCGCAGGTCTTTCCTTCCTGCTGCTGTCAGACTGTATAATGACACTGTTAACATACCCCATGTGCAATACTGAAGTCACTTTATGAAGATGTATATTTATATTGTGTATATATGTTGTGTATATTAGAGTTTATTTTTGAGTCTATTTCTTTAATTATTGTAGCTATTTATCTGTTATCTTGTTATATTATTTTCTCTTGCATGTACGATTTTGCCCCCTCCCTGAACCGCCACCTTAACGTGGTGGAGGGGTTTGAGTGCCCGAATGATCCTGGGAGCTATGTTGTCGGGGGCTTTATGCCCCTGGTAGGGTCACCCATGGCAAACAGGTCCAGGGGGGACGGGTCAGACCAAGAGAGCGTTCAGAAGCCCTTTATGAAGAGTGAAAAAGCAAGCAAGGCCAGTTACGTTACGTCGCCCGGCACCGGCGTCACCGGGGCCCCACCCTGGAGCCAGGCCTGGGGGTGGGTGCTCGACAGCGAGCGCCTGGTGGGCCGGGCCTTTCCCCACGGGGCCCGGCCGGGCTCAGCCCGAAGGAGCGACGTGGGGCCGTCCTCACGTGGACCCACCACCCGCGAGAGGATCCATAAGGGGCCGGTGCATAGTGATCCGGGTGGCAGTCGACGGCGGGGGCCCCGACGACCGGATCTCCGGACATGGAGACTAGCTCTGGGGACATGGAATGTCACCTCGCTGGGGGGGAAGGAGCCTGAGCTTGTGCGGGAGGTTGAGCGTTACCGACTAGATATAGTTGGCCTCGCCTCCACGCACAGTTTGGGGCTCTGGAACCCAACTTCTTGAGAGGGGCTGGACTCTCCATTTCTCTGGCGTTGCCCGCGGGAGCGGCGGCGAGCTGGTGTGGGCCTGCTCATTGCCCCACAGCTCAGCCGTCACGTGTTGGAGTTCTCCCCGGTGAACGAGAGGGTCGCGTCCCTGCGCCTACGGGTCGGGGACAGGTCTCTCACTGTTGTGGCAGCCTACGGGCCAAACAGCAGTGCAGAGTACCCGGCCTTCTTGGAGTGCCTGGGGGGGGTACTAGACAGTGCACCCACCGGGACTCCGTTGTTCTCCTGGGGGACTTCAACGCCCATGTGGGTAACGACAGTGACACCTGGAGGGGCGTGATTGGGAGGAACGGCCTCCCTGATCTGAACCCGAGCGGTGTTTTGTTATTGGACTTCTGTGCTAGTCACAGTTTGTCCATAACGAACACCATGTTCAAGCACAAGGGTGTCCATCAGTGCACGTGGCACCAGGACACCCTAGGTCGGAGGTCGATGATCGACTTTGTTGTCGTGTCATCTGACCTCCGGCCCGCGTGTTTTGGACACTCGGTGAAGAGAGGGGCAGAGCTGTCAACTGATCACCACCTGGGTTGTGAGCTGGATCCGCTGGCGGAGGAGGAAGCCGGATAGACCTGGCAGGGCCCAAGCGTATTGTGAGGGTCCTGTTGGGAACGTCTGGCGGAGCCTTCTGTCAGGGGGGTCTTCAATTCGCACCTCCGGGAGAGCTTCTCTCTGATCCCGGGGGAGGTTTGGAGCCCATGGACTCCGAGTGGGCCATGTTCTCACACTCCATTGTTGATGCGGCTGCCCGTAGCTGTGGCCGTAAGGTCTGCGGTGCTTGTCGCGGCGGCAATCCCCGAACCCGGTGGTGGACACCGGGAGTAAGGGATGCCGTCAGGCTGAAGAAGGAGTCCTATCGGGCCTTGTTGGTTTGTGGGACTCCTGAGGCAGCTGACAGGTACCGGCGGGCCAAGCGTGCTGCGGCTCGTGCTGTCGTGGAGGCAAAAACTCGGGGTTGGGAGGAGTTCGGGGGAGGCCATGGAGGAGGACTATCGGACGGGCCTCAAAGAAATTTCTGGCAAACCGTTCGGCGCCTCAGGAGGGGGAAGCAGTGCTTCACCAACACTGTTTACAGTGCGGGTGGAGACTGTTGACCTCAACTGGGGATGTTGTCGGACGGGTGGAAGGAATACTTTGAGGATCTCCTCAATCCCACTGTCACGTCTTCCGAGGAGGAAGCCGAGGCTGGGGACCCGGAGGCGGACTCGTCTATCACCCTGGCCGAAGTCACTGAGGTGGGTTAGCAAGCTCCTCGGTGGCAAGGCTCCGGGTGTTGATGAGATCCGTCCCGAGTACCTTAAGTCTCTGGATGTTGTGGGGCTGTCTTGGCTGACACGTCTCTACAACATCGCGTGGCGGTCGGGGGGACAGTACCGCTGGACTGGCAGACCGGGGGTGGTGGTCCCTCTGTATAAAAAGGGGGACCGGAGGGTGTGTTCCAATTACAGGGGAATCACACTCCTCAGCCTTCCCGGTAAGGTCTATTCCAGGGTACTGGAGAGGAGAGTCCGGCCGATAGTCGAACCTCGGATCCAGGAGGAGCAGTGTGGTTTTCGTCCTGGTCGTGGAACACTGGACCAGCTCTATACTCTCCATCGGGTGCTCGAGGGTTCATGGGAGTTGCCCAACCGGTCTACATGTGTTTTGTGGATCTGGAGAAGGCATTCGACCGTGTCCCCCGTGGTGTCCTTTGGGGGGGGGCTCTCTGGAGTATGGGGTCCGGGGCCCTTTGCTAAGGGCCGTCCGGTCCCTGTATGACCGGAGCAGGAGCTGTGTTCGCATTGCCGGCAGTAAGTCAGACTTGTTCCCGGTGCATGTTGGACTCCGCCAGGGCTGCCCTTTGTCACCGGTTTCTGTTCATTATATTTATGGACAGAATTTCTAGGCGCAGCCAGGGGCTGGAGGGGGTCTGGTTCGGGAACCACAGGATCTCATCTCTGCTGTTTGCAGATGATGTTGTCCTGATGGCTTCTTCGAGCCAGGACCTGCAGCAGGCACTGGGGCTGGTTTGCAGCCGAGTGTGAAGCGGCTGGGATGAGAATCAGCTCTTCTAAATCTGAGGCCATGGTTCTCGACCGGAAAAAGGTGGTTTGCCCTCTCCGGGGTGGGTGGTGAGCCCTTGCCTCAAGTGGAGGAGTTCAAGTATCTTGGGGTCTTGTTCACGAGTGAGGGAAGGATGGAGCGTGAGATTGACAGGCGGATCGGTGCAGCGTCTGCAGTGATGCGGTCGCTGTATCGGTCCGTTGTGGTAAAGAAGGAGCTGAGTCGAAAGGCGAAGCTCTCGATTTACCGGTCAATCTACGTTCCTACCCTCACCTATGGTCATGAGCTCTGGGTCATGACCGAAAGACAAGATCGCGGATACAAGCGGCCGAAATGAGTTTCCTCCGCAGAGTGGCTGGGCGCACCCTTAGAGACAGGGTGAGGAGCTCAGTCACACGGGAGGAGCTCGGAGTAGAGCCGCTGCTCCTTCACGTCGAGAGGAACCAGCTGAGGTGGCTCGGGCATCTGCTTAGGATGCCTCCTGGACGCCTCCCTAGGGAGGTGTCTGGGCATGTCCCACGGGAGGAGGCCCCGAGGAAGACCCAGGACACGCTGGAGGGACTATGTCTCTCGGCTGGCCTGGGAACGCCTTGGGGTCCCACCGGAGGAGCTGGAGGACGTGTCTGGGGTGAGGGAAGTCTGGGAGTCCCTGCTTAGACTGCTGCCCCCCGCGACCCGCCCCCGGATAAGCGGAAGAAAATGATGGATGGATGGATGGATGTACGATTTTCCTGCTGTTCTCTATGTGTGCGGTGCAATGCTGGAATTTCCCCACTGTGGGACTAATAAAGCTTATCTTATCTTATCTTATCTTATGTGCAGCAGTGATGTCGTCTTCTTGAGTTGGTCATAAATATGAAAACAGGGGCCATTTCACATTTTTACAGAACATGGTCTGCAGGTGAAATCAGTTTGATCTGACATGTTTTGAAGCGTGTGCAGCTCAGAGCTGCTGTTCAGAGCCTTGAACCACAGAGGCCCCAAGAGTGAAGGAAACTCACTATCAGCCAGTGTCACGCTCTCATATTTCACACTCTACTGCGTTTTTACATAAATCAAACATATATATAGTTTATACAATATAACATAAGTTATTAAAAAAAAAAATTAAATGAAATAAAACAAAACATAAAATCAGGACAGTGAACAACAAGAGGATTGGTTCAGTTTTATCTGTTTCAGTTCAGTCTTTACACATTTGTGGAGTTACACAAATCTATAAACTGTTGCCAAGTAGAAGAAAATGTTCTTAAATTTCCCTTGAGTTAAACCTTATTTTTTTTAATCATAGATGTTTTCATGAAACACACCACACTGACCTGAGGGTTTGATAGTTCCACAGCTGCAGACTTCACTCCAAAGACAGAAAACTATTGGAGCAACTTCAGTGTTTTTTCAAAGAATTTTGGACAAGATTTCAAAAAGGCTTTTCCAATATAATATAAGACTAGAACAGTTATAAAACATGTTGCTCGTGAGGCCGGCTGCTGTTTTACATCTGTCACATAAAGGACAGTCTGAGTTTTTGATAGATGCAGTTTATGCAACACTTTAAACTGAATAAGAGTCGATACAAACAGAGGAGGAGAGCTCATCCTCTTGAGCTTTAGTCCAGTGAATATCAGTGATGATCATGTCCAGGTCCTTCTGACACACATCTGGTAAGTGCTCTGCAGCTCTGGGCGTGGCCTCCTTCACCAACAGTTGTTGATAGTTGGAAAAACACAGCTCAGCCTCATTTGGTGCTTCATGGTCTGATATTCTGAAGTCCTCACATGGGCAGAGCCTTTTTTATAGTCGTGAGGTATCGCTCCACCTCCTCTCAAAGACTAAAACCTGTACGTCATATTCAACCATCTCAGACGTCTGTGCTAGAACTTTTAGAAAAAACACTCTGTTAACTCCATAGATGAGACAGTGGCTCAGTTGGTAGAGTGTTTTGTGCACTGATCTGAAGGCTGGGTGGTTTGAATCCCATCTCGACATAAACATCATCAGTAGAGTCATATCCACTGACCCACAGGTTGTCGGTTGATTCCAGTGTCTGTGTACACTGGTGTATGAATGTGTGTGTGCATGGGGTGAGCGGGTTCCTTCATGTAAAGTGCTTTAAGTGTCTAGACCAGGGATCGGCACCTTTAACACCCAAAGAGCCATTTTTTGTACTCAATTTCCACGGGAAAAAAGCACCAGGAGCCGCAAATATTTTGACATCTAAAATGAAGATAAAACTATATATGTTGTTTGTTTTTGTTGTTTTTTTAGTCTTTTGCGCTTTATGTAAATAACTACAGTGTGATTTATGACAGGGCTCCCCAACCTTTTATTAAAAAAAAATACAACTCAGCTGACAATTTTGAGCTGAGGTCCATATTTGGAACTCTGACCACGAGTATCATAGCAACCAAAGAGCCAATCAGGAGCGAGGATGTTGAAGGTAACGCCCCTTCCCACCTGCACCGCTGATTTAGCAGGAGCGACCTCAGGGAATGAAGGTGCCTGCTTTTTCTGTTATTAATGTTCATATCTTGATTTAAAGACAAAATAGTGAAATAAAAACACCAGGATCATGTGGAGCGAGTTAATATGAACATTTAGACCAAAATGACAAAGCTCACTGCAGCAGGTTACAGACAGAGGGGTGACAGTTTTTCATTGTGAAGTGAATTGGAGCCAGAGTCGATGGAACCTGAAGCACGTCCATGATCTCGCCTTATTCGCGGGCAGCTAGCAGGTTAGCTACATCCACTTATATATACAGTCTTTGTTTTGTGCACTTCATGATGGGTCTGCTAGATTTCTGGTTCAGAAAATGATGTTCTGCAAATTGAACTTTTGCCCAAACACAAATAAAATGGGAGCCTGGGAATAAGAGTCACTGACAAACAAATGTTAACATATCGTATCTCGGGCCTCGTCTCTCGTCCCACCTGGACTTTAACCTGTTTGACGCAGCAGTGTGTTTTTTTTTTTTTTTTTTTTAACTCATGTCGGCTGATCAAAGGGTCGATGTTTTTGACTGACTGACAATAAGAAAGTAAAGACACCAAAATGTATATTCTAGATTTTATTAGAAACTTTGTTATGCAGTTTAGCAAAAGTGTAAAAACAGAATAAATTATACAGCTTAAATGTATAATTTAATTTAATTAAAGATACCACCTGTCAACAGACCTGACTCCAGGACTGAACCAGGACTGAACCAGGACTAAACCAGGACTGAACAAGGACTGAACCAGGACTGAACCAGGACTAAACCAGGTCTAAACCAGGACTAAACCAGGACTAAACCAGGTCTAAACCAGGTCTAAACCAGGACTAAACCAGGTCTAAACCAGGTCTAAACCAGGACTAAACCAGGTCTAACCAGGACTAAAACCAGGACTAACCTGGTCTAAACCAGGACTAAACCAGGTCTAAACCAGGACTAAACCAGGACTAAACCAGGACTAAACCAGGTCTAAACTAGGTCTAAACCAGGTCTAAACCAGGACTAAACCAGGACTAAACCAGGACTAAACCAGGTCTAAACTAGGTCTAAACCAGGACTAAACCAGGACTAAACCAGGACTAAACCAGGTCTAAACTAGGTCTAAACCAGGTAAACAAGAACATCGTCATAATCTGATGTTTTTTATAATTCAAATATGTGTTTGAATGTTCACTTTTTAAAACTGTGACTAAACTAAACCAGTGAGGAGCGATGTCCAGTGTGTCTGTGTCCAGACGTCCCCCACGGTCAGTCTCTGCGTTTGGACCATTTGCTGATGTGATTAAAGGTCCTATATTACACAAAATGGATCATGTGCTGTGAGCCGTGTTAGGATGTTGTTTTCTTCATCAAAAAACACACTTCCACTTGTGTTTTGTTTCATTCACATGTTTGAGTAACTCTTTATTATTAGTCTGTAACATCTCCAAAGCTCTAAATGCTCTGTCCACCTTGTGATGTCATGAAGTGGTAGTTGTCACAATAACAGCTCCTTTTAGCTTTAGTTCAGTCGAGATCGACAAATCCAGGTCTGAAATTATGTAAATGATTCAAGTGAAGGTGAATGGACTTTAAAAACACAGTGGAGCACGTCCTGTTTTACCACATGATGACATCACAAAGTGGAACGGATTGTTTTGTGTGCGAGAAGAACATTATAACATAGATCATAAAATAACCAGACAAGACCAGACCAGGACCAGACCAGGACCAGACCAGGACTAGACCAGGACCAGACCAGGACCAGACCAGGACCAGACCAGGACTAGACCAGGACCAGACCAGGACCAGACCAGGACCAGACCAGGACTAGACCAGGACCAGACTAGGGATGGGACGATATAAAATTTAGACTAATGATTATTGTGACCTAAATAAATCACGATTAAGTGGGGCAGACAAGGACATAATGAAGGAAATAATATGAATATTTGAATAAACAAAATTACACATTTAATTTCAGTCTCTGTCATCCTTGTTGAGTCCATTGTTCTTAAATCACTTGTCGTATTCCGTTCAAGGGTCGTAGCTACAGTTCAAAAGTTTAAAAGACAAAGTTCAGAATCCGTGGTGGGGCGATCAAAAGTGAAAGTCCAAATGTCCTGGGGGTGACGGTGATGAGGGTGTTGTGGGGGAGCAGGGTCAACTTTTGAACCTTTGAGTCGTGATGGTGAGATGAAGCCCCATGAAGCATCGATACTTTCAGCCAACTGTGCAGCACATGTACCGACACTTCATCAGGATTCATATACTCTATAACGCCATCAAGAGGTCAATAAAATGTACTACAATCTACTTTCCACCTCAGCATCAATTCAACAAATGCACAAAACCAGTGACAGGACGACAGTGAAACACATTAGAAACAGGATGGTCTTGTGTGACTTGTAGTAGTGCTTCTAATTAAATAAACAGAATTAAACCAGACTATTATTCATTAGTTTTTATTTAAAAGAAAAAAGTAGTTTCTCTCAAGACTCAGGACTAAGACGGTTCTGCTTCTTTGTGAGGATTTCTCCTGCTTTTGAAAAAAAAAAATCCTCTCACAGGCCCAGATGAAGCTGGAGTCACAGGTTCATGAGGCCAGTGTGAAACATGTGGAAACTTATTTTTCTTTCTCCTGCAGTGGCTCCTCCCTCATTTTATAATTACTATATAACACAAACCTTGTTGGGAGTGATCGAGTCAAAGTTCTCTCTAACAGGGGAAAACTTTCTTTTTGTCACTGGTTCCATTTCCATTTAAACACTCGCAGATAAAAACCAAACACAGGACGTGGGTCGACTCCATCGTGTTTCACTGTGTCTTATATTTCAAACGACACACGGTTCGCGCCAAACCAGCCAAACACTTCTGAATCAGTCACGTGGTGCTTCAGGAAGGTTCGAACATCATCGCTCACGTGATCAAACATCAAACCACGCTCCGAACCGCACTTCGCCTGAATTTTTTCCTGATTACTCGAACCACACTTCGAAGCCTCGACACAGACGTAACATCACTACCTCTGAGACTTTGGAATTTTGAAACTTTTGAAACCCTAAAACTTTGGACATTTAACACTGAAAAAAAACTTTGAAATTTTGAGACTAAGGAAACTTTGAAACTCTTGGAACTTTGGAGTCGTTCTTAAATTGGACCTAGAATTGGTGATTTGAGTTTGACCTTTTGTGTTTAATAGTATATTCAAATGTGAACTCCCTAGAGCCTCCTTTCGATTGCTTTCGTTATAGTTAGCTGAAGTTTTGTTTTATATTAGTTTTTTTTCTCTCTCTTGGTTAGATCCTCACTTGCCTTCATATGAAAAGTCATCAAAGCTACTAAAAATTGTTACTTCCTTTCCTCCCCAGAGAACGGTTCGTAACATATTGGGATCCGGACGAGCCCCCAACATGTTACGAACCGTTCCCTGTTCTCTGCTCTGTTTCAATGTTCCCAAAGTGTCAGAGGTTCAAAAGTTCCAAAATTGCACGCCTTCCATACACCGAGTCCGCAGCCCCGAGTTGCAGGAGGCGGGTCCCTTTAAAGGGGTGTGGCACAGGTGGAGGATGTTTGCTCCAATCCGTAAGGAGCTGTGCTGTCAATCAGGCGGCAGCTGTGGGGCACATCTGGAGAGAGAAAAGAGAGAGAAAGAACACACACAGTGGGAGGAGCTGGAGGCATGGGGCCGGAACAAGAGCCTTGAACCACAGAGGCCCATTTTATCAGAGTGAAGGAAAACTCACTATCAGCCAGTATCACGCTCTCATATTTCACTGTCATGATCTCTGCTTGCTCCTGCCTCCTGTGTCTCCTCTCCCCCTCCCTCACCTGACTCCAGAGCTGGGTGGAGCCCTGGCTCCTCCCACACGCACCTGCAGCCCATCAGGGCAATTAACGCAGCTGCAGGAGGTTAAAAGGAGCCAGGACCCAGCTCTCTCTGCCCGGTCGTCTGCTGATCGTCACCGTGTGTCCTGTGTCCTGCTCACATCACTGTTGCTCCTCGTGTCTCTGCTGTGCTACCTGTCCTGCCGTGTCCTGCCTGTGTCCTGCCCGTGTCCTGCCCGTGTCCTGTCCTGCCTGTGTCCTGCCCGTGTCCTGCCCGTGTCCTGCCCGTGTCCTGCCTGTGTCCTGCCTGTGTTCTCCGACCCTGTCTCCCGGTACCGGCTGTGTTTTCCCGTCTCGTGTCTTCCCTGCACCTCTGGACCCAGCTCCTCGTATGTTCTCCCGTCACCTGTGTTGTCTTGTTCCGTGAATAAACACCCTTAAACTTGCCTCGAGTCCCGCATCTTTGGTCTACCTCACACCCCACATCACGACATTCACACTCTCTTTACTGCGTTTTTACATGAATCAAACATGTATATAAATTATACAATATAACAGGTTTTTAAAAAAAAAAAAATTAAATAAAACATAAAAAAACAGGACAGTGAACAACAAGAGGTTTGTCCAATAATTTCCGTTCAGCTCAGTCAGCCCCTGAGGACTTCAGGGACCGGCCTCCTGCTGGTGCCAGAGTCAGGACTAAACATGGAGAATCAGGGTTTCATTTTTCTGCAGCTAAAACCTGGAACATTCCTGAAGATGTGAGACACACTCGACTTTGATAATGTTTAAATCCAGGCTCCAGACTGTTTTGTTTAGTTGTGCATATGACTGAAAGGTTTTTTATTCTGCATCTTCTGATTTAATGGTAATTTTATGATGATTATTTTTCATTCTTTGATTTGTGTGATTTTAATGTCTTTCTTATTCTGTAAAGCACTTTGAATTACTTTGTGCACAAATTGTGTTATACAAATAAACTTGCTTTTACACATTTGTGGAGTTACACAAATCTATAAACTGTTGAAGAAAATGTTCTTAAATTTCCCTTGAGTTAACCCTATTTTTTCTGATTGTAGATGTTTCATGACGTCTTTCATTCAGATCAAATGAGATGGGGGTGTGTTTTTTGTTTCCAGTTTAACAAAGTTAATCTGTGTGTTAAAAGCCTCATGAAACACACCACACTGACCTGAGGGTTTGATAGTTCCACAGCTGCAGACTTCACTCCAAAGACAGAAACTATTGGAGCAACTTCAGTGTTTTTGAAAGAATTTTGGACAAATATCAAGCAGGTGTTATGTCTTTCTTTACCCTAAAATCTTTATTTGTATTGTTCTGGATCTCTTTGACCTAACCTTCGTAGTATCATCTGTTGTGAGGTTATGTGTCTCTCTTGTGCGTCTGACGAGACTAAACTGGTGTGATTGTTTTGATGGTATAAATCCTCTGTATGTTTGTTCATTTGTTGCTGAGGGCGAGACGACACTATTAGGGACAACAGCTCTTTGAGATTGTGCACAGTTGATTCAATAAACCAGACTCTTTTATCCAGTTCTTTTTCTGTGACTGTGATCCAGCGACTGGCCCCTTCACCCGGGGAGGGCCCCTTCACCCGGGGGAGGGCCCCTTCACCCGGGGAGGGCTGCATCGCTCTCACTGGAAAAATGCCGGAACTAAGGCTTTAAACATGGTCTTTGTTTCAAGTTGTGGTGGGGTTGTCTTGTGTGTTAAGAGAGATGCCTTGCATACTCACTGTATGAAGATATATGTAGATATATAAATATATAAGTTATAGTAGTAGCTATAATCTATTTTGCCTATTGATAGTCAAAGGGAAACATTAATTCCTTACTTCATTCAATACAGAGAAAACCGTGTCTTGTCATGAGCAGCGCGGCAGTTTTCGATCGAGGAAATTGAAGTCAGATCTCACACACGTTTTGTATCTGAGGCGTTAATATGAAACATGTAGTGTGTAGCGTGTGTGTGTGAGTCCGGCTCCTCTCTGTGTGAACTAAAGACGCCGTGAACATGTCCGTGGAGTTAAACACATCCCAGCGCCGACCAGAAGGTTACATGTACAAAGTGAAACTGAAGGTAAGGGGGTAGGCGTTTGTTTGGGTGACCTTTGACCTCCTGATATGAATCACACAAAGTCCAGGTTGTAGCATTAAGTGCCTGTGTGAAAACATTATAGCTGTAGTTTAGATTGTTTTGACAGATTTAAGTGAGTTTTTTCTGCGTCTGCTGAGGAAACGGACACAACTTGTTTCACCAAAAAAAAAACAAAGAACAAACCCCAACAAAAAACAAAACAAAATAGAAACTAGAGAGAACAAAGAATAAAAAAAACTAGTCATGGGGCTTTCAGACATCAGCAGGTTTGAAAAATTGTATTTAAAAAGCTGAACAAGTTAGCTGTTATGCTGATGGCTCCTGCTTGAGGTCCTGTCACGTGTTACTCTGATGGTTCCTGTTTGAGGTCCTGTCATGTGTTAATCTGATGGTTCCTGTTTGAGGTCCTGTCATGTGTTATCTTGCTGGTTCCTATTTGAGGTCCTGTGTGGCGTATGTTACACTGATCCTATCAGGATCAAGGTAACACACACGACAGGATGGTTCCTATTTGAGGCCTTGTCATGTGTTATCCTGATGTTTCCTGTTTGAGGTCCTGTAGTGTGTTATCCTGATGGTTCCTGTTTGAGGTCCTGTCATTTGTTATTCTGATGGTTCCTGTTTGAGGTCCTGTAGTGTGTTATCCTGATTGTTCCTGTTTGAGGTCCTGCCATGTGTTATCCTGATGCTTCCTGTTTGAGGTCCTGTCATGTGTTATCCTGATGATTCCTGTTTGAGGTCCTGTCATGTGTTATCCTGATGGTTCCTGTTTGAGGTCCTGTAGTGTGTGATTCTGATGGTTCTTGTTTGAGGTCCTGTCATGTGTTATCTTGCTGGTTCCTATTTGAGGTCCTGTGTGGCATGTGTTACCCTGATCTTGTCAGGATCAAGGTAACGCAAGCGACAGGATGGTTCCTATTTGAGGTCCCGTGTGGTGTGTGTTACCCTGATCCTATCAGGATCAACCTAAAACACGCGAGAGGATGGTTCCTATTTGAGGTCCCGTGTGGTGTGTGTTACTGTGATCCTGTCAGGATCAAGGTAACACACGCAACAAGATGGTTCCTATTTGAATTCTTGTCATGTGTTATTCTGATGATTCCTGTTTGAGGTTCTATAGCGTGTTATCCTGAAGGTTCCTATATGAGGTCCTGTCATGTGTTATCCCGATGGTTCCTGTTTGAGGTCCTGTCATTTGTTATCCTGATGGTTCCTGTTTGAGGTCCTGTAGTGTGTTATTCTGATGGTTCCTATTTGAGGTCCTGTCGTGTTTTAATCCTAATGAAACCTGTTTGAGGTCCTGTCATGTGTTATCCTGATGGTTCCTGTTTGAGGTCCTGTAGTGTGTTATCTTGTTGGTTCCTATTTGAGGTCCTGTCATTTGTTATCCTGATGGTTCCTGTTTGAGGTCCTGTCATTTGTTATCCTGATGTTCCTGTTTGAGGTCCTGTAGTGTGTTATCCTGATTGTTCCTGTTTGAGGTCCTGTCATGTGTTATCCTGATGATTCCTGTTTGAGGTCCTGTCATGTGTTATCCTGATGGTTCCTGTTTGAGGTCCTGTAGTGTGTTATTCTGATGGTTCCTATTTTGAGGTCCTGTCGTGTTTTAATCCTAATGAAACCTGTTTGAGGTCCTGTCATGTGTTATCCTGATGGTTCCTGTTTGAGGTCCTGTAGTGTATTATCCTGATGGTTCCTATTTGAGGTCCTGTCATGTGTTATCCTAATGGTTCCCGTTTGAGGTCCTGTAGTGGGTTAATCTTGCTGGTTTCCTATTTGATGTCCCGTTTGGCGTGTGTTACCCTGATCCTGTCAGGATCAAGGTAACACACGCGACAGGATGGGTCCTATTTGAGGCCTTGTCATGTGTTATCCTGATGGTTCCTGTGTGAGGTCTTTTCTTGTAATATCCTGATGTTTCTTGTTTGAGGTCCTCTCATGTGTTATCTTGCTGGTTTCCTATTTGAGGTCCCGTGTGTCGTGTGTTACCCTGATCCTGTCAGGATCAAGGTAACGCACGAGACAGGATGGATTCGAGGCCTTGTCATGTGTTATCCTGATGATTCCTGTTTGAGGTCCTGTCACGTGTTATCCTGATGGTTCCTGTTTGAGGTCCTGTCATATGTTGTCCTGATGGTTCCAATTTGAGGTCCTGTCATGTGTTGTCCTGATGTTTCTTGTTTGGGGTCCTGTAGTGTGTTATCCTCAAGGTTCCTGTTTGAGGTCCTGTAGTGTGTTATTCTGATGGTTCCTATTTGAGGTCCTGTCGTGTTTTAATCCTAATGAAACCTGTTTGAGGTCCTGTTATGTGTTATCCTAATGGTTCCTGTTTGAGGTCCTGTAGTGTGTTATCCTGATGTTTCCTGCTTGAGGTCCTGTCATGTTTTAGCTTGCTGGTTCCTATTTGAGGTCCCGTGTGGCCTGTGTTACCCTGATCCTGTCAGGATAAAGGTAACACACGCGACAGGAAGGTTCCTGTTTGAGGTCCTGTAGTGTGTTATTCTGATGGTTCCTGTTTGAGGTCCTGTCATATGTTTGTCCTGATGGTTCCAATTTGAGGTCCTGTCATGTGTTGTCCTGATGTTTCTTGTTTGAGGTCCTGTAGTGTGTTATCCTAATGGTTAGTATTTGAGGTCCTGTAGTGTGTTATCCTCAAGGTTCCTATTTGAGGTCCTGTAATGTGTTATTTTGATGGTACCTATTTGAGATCCTGTTATGTGTTATCCTTATGGTTCCTGTTTGAGGTCCTGTAGTGTGTTATTCAGATGGTTCCCATTTGAGGTACTGTGTCGTGTTTTAATCCTAATGAAACCTGTTTGAGGACCTGTCCTGATGTGTTATCCTGATGGTTCCTGTTTGAGGTCCTGTAGTGTGTTATCCTGATGGTTCCTAATTGAGGTCCTGTCATGTGTCATCCTAATGGTTCCCGTTTGAGGTCCTGTAGTGTGTTATCTTGCTGGTTCCTATTTGAGGTCCCTTGTGGCGTGTGTTACCCTGATCCTTTCAGGATCAAGGTAACACACGCGAAAGGATGGTTCCTATTTGAGGTCCCGTGTGGCGTGTGTTACCCTGATCTTGCCAGGATCAAGGTAACACACGCGACCAGATGGTGTCCTATTTGAGTTCTTGTCATGTGTTATTCTGATGATTCCTGTTTGAGGTCCTGTAGTGTGTTATCCTGAAGGTTCCTATATGAGGTCCTGTCATGTGTTATCCTGAATTTTCCTGCTTGAGGTCCTGTCATGTGTTATCTTGCTGGTTCCTATTTGAGGTCCCGTGTGGCCTGTGTTACCCTGATCCTGTCAGGATCAAGGTAACGCACGCGACAGGATGGGTCCTATTTGAGGCCTTTTCATGTGTTATCCTGATGGCTCCTGTTTGAGGTCCTGTCATATGTTGTCCTGATGGTTCCTATTTGAGGTCCTGTCATATGTTGTCCTGATGGTTCCTATTTGAGGTCCTGTCATGTGTTGTCCTGATGTTTCTTGTTTGAGGTCCTGTAGTGTGTTATCCTACTGGTTAGTATTTGAGGTCCTGTAGTGTGTTATCCTAATGGTTCCTATTTGAGGTCCTGTAATGTGTTATCCTGATGGTTCCTATTTGAGATCCTGTTATGTGTTATCCTTATGGTTCCTGTTTGAGGTCCTGTAGTGTGTTATTCTGATGGTTCCTATTTGAGGACCTGTCGTGTTTTAATCCTGAATGAAACCTGTTTGAGGACCTGTCATGTGTTATCCTGATGGTTCCTGTTTGAGGTCCTGTAGTGTGTTATCCTGATGGTTCCTAATTTGAGGTCCTGTCATGTGTTATCCTAATGGTTTCCCGTTTTCAGGTCCTGTAGTGTGTTTATCTTGCTGTTTCCTATTTGAGGTCCCTTGTGGCGTGTGTTACCCTGATCCTTTCAGGATCAAGGTAACACACGCGACAAGGATGGTTCCTATTTTGATGTCCCGTGTGGTCGTGTGTTACCCTGATCTTGCCAGGATCAAGGTAACACACGCGACAAGATGGTTCCTATTTGAGTTCTTGTCATGTGTTTATTCTGATGATTCCTGTTTGAGGTCCTGTAGTGTGTTATCCTGAAGGTTCCTATATGAGGTCCTGTCATGTGTTATCCTGATGTTTCCTGCTTGAGGTCCTGTCATGTGTTATCTTGCTGGTTCCTATTTGAGGTCCCGTGTGGCCTGTGTTACCCTGATCCTGTCATGATAAAGGTAACACACGCGACAGGAAGGTTCCTGTTTGAGGTCCTGTAGTGTGTTATTCTGATGGTTCCTATTTGAGGTCCTGTCATATGTTGTCCTGATGGTTCCTATTTGAGGTCCTGTCATATGTTGTCCTGATGGTTCCTATTTGAGGTCCTGTCATGTGTTGTGTCCTGATGTGTTTCTTGTTGAGGTCCTGTAGTATGTTATCCTACTGGTTAGTATTTGAGGTCCTGTAGTGTGTGTTATACTAATGGTTCCTATTTCAGGTCCTGTAATGTGTTATCCTGATGGTTCCTATTTGAGGTCCTGTCATGTGTTATCCTGATGTGTCCTGTTTGAGGTCCTGTAGTGTGTTATCCTGATGGTTTCCTGTGTGGGGTCTTGTAGTGTGTTATTCTGATGGTTCCTATTTGAGGTTCTTTCATGTGTTATCCTGATGTTTCTTTTTTGAGGTCCTGTAGAGTGTTATCCTAATGGTTAGTATTTGAGGTCCTGTAGTGTGTTATCCTAATGGTTCCTATTTGAGGTCCTGTAATGTTTTTATCCTGATGGTTCCTATTTGAGATCCTGTTATGTGTTATCCTGATGGTTCCTGTTTGAGGTCCCTGTAGTGTGTTATTCTGATGGTTCCTATTTGAGGTCCTGTCTGTGTTTTAATCCTAATGAAACCTGTTTGAGGTCCTGTCATGTGTTGTCCTGATGTTTTCTTGTTTGAGGTCCTGTAGTGTGTTATCCTAATAGTTAGCATATGAGGTCCTGTAGTGTGTTATCCTAATGGTTCCTATTTGAGGTCCTGTCATGTGTTATCCTGATGTTTCCTGTTTGAGGTTCTGTAGTGTGTTATCCCTATGGTTCCTATTTGAGGTCCTGTGGCGTGTGTTATCCTGATGGTTCCCGTTTGAGGTCCTGTAGTGTGTTATCTTGCTGGTTCCTATTTGAGGTCCCGTGTGGCGTGTGTTACCCTGATCCTGTCAGGATCAAGGTAACACACGCGACAGGAAGGTTCCTGTTTTGAGGTCCTGTAGTGTGTTATTCTGATGGTTCCTATTTGAGGTCCTGTCATATGTTGTCCTGATGGTTCCTATTTGAGGTCCTGTCATGTGTTGTCCTGATGGTTTTCCTATTTGAGGTCCTGTCATGTGTTGTCCTGATTTTCTTGTTTGAGGTCCTGTAGTGTGTTATCCTACTGGTTAGTATTTGAGGTCCTGTAGTGTGTTATCCTGAATGGTTCCTATTTGAGGTCCTGTCATGTGTTATCTTGATGGTTTCCTGTTTGAGGTCTGTAGTGTGTTATCCCTATGGTTCCTTTTTGAGGTCCTGTCATGTGTGTTATCCTAATGGTTCCCGTGATTGAGGTCCTGTAGTGTGTTATCTTGCTGGTTCCTATTTGAGGTCCCTGTGGCGTGTGTTACCCTGATCCTGTCAGGATCAAGGTAACACACGCGACAGGATGGTTCCTATTTGAGGCCTTGTCATGTGTGTTATCCTGATGGTTCCTGTGTGAGGTCTTTTTCTTGTAATATCCTGATGTTTCCTGATGTTTGTTTGAGGTCCTCTCATGTCTTATCTTGCTGGTTCCTATTTGAGGTCCCGTGGCGTGTGTTACCCTGATCCTGTCAGGATCAAGGTAATACACGCGACAGGATGGGTCCTATTTGAGGCCTTGTCATGTGTGTTATCCTGATGATTCCTTTTTAAGGTCCTGTCACGTGTTATCCTGATGGTTCCTGTTTGAGGTCCTGTCATATGTTGTCCTGATGGTTCCAATTTGAGGTCCTATCATGTGTTATCCTGATGGTTCCTGTTTGAGGTCCTGTCATATGTTGTCCTGATGGTTCCAATTTGAGGTCCTGTCATGTGTTATCCTTGATGGTTCCTGTTTGAGGTCCTGTCATATGTTGTCCTGATCTTTTTTGCGTTTGAGGTCCTGTAGTGTGTTATCCTAATGGTTAGAATTTAAGGTCCTGTAGTGTGTTATCCTAAGGTTCCTATTTGAGGTCCTGTAATGTGTTATCCTGATGGTTCCTATTTGAGATCCTGTTATGTGTTATCCTAATGGTTCCTGTTTGAGGTCCTGTAGTGTGTTATTCTGATGGTTCCTATTTGAGGTCCTGTAGTGTGTTTTAATCCTAATGAAACCTGTTTGAGGTCCTGTTATGTGTTATCCTAATGGTTCCTGTTTGAGGTCCTGTAGTGTGTTATCCTGATGTTTCCTGCTTGAGGTCCTGTCATGTTTTATCTTGCTGGTTCCTATTTGAGGTCCCGTGTGGCGTGTGTGTTACCCTGATCCTGTCAGGATAAAGGTAACACACGCGACAGGAAGGTTCCTGTTTGAGGTCCTGTAGTGTGTGTTATTCTGATGGTTCCTATTTGAGGTCCTGTCATATGTTTGTCCTGATGGTTCCTATTTGAGGTCCTGTCATGTGTTGTCCTGATGTTTCTTGTTTGAGGTCCTGTAGTATGTTATCCTACTGGTTAGTATTTGAGGTCATGTAGTGTGTTATACTAATGGTTCCTATTTCAGGTCCTGTGTAATGTGTTTATCCGGATGGTTCCTATTTGAGGTCCTGTCATGTGTTATCCTGATATGTCCTGTTTGAGGTCCTGTAGTGTGTTATCCTTATGTTTCCTGTGTGAGGTCTTGTAGTGTGTTATTCTGATGGTTCCTATTTGAGGTCTTTCATGTGTTATCCTGATGTGTCTTTTTTTGAGGTCCTGTAGTTGTGTTATCCTGATGTTTGTATTTGAGGTCCTGTAGTGTGTTTATCTTGATGGTTCCTATTTGAGGTCCTGTCATGTGTGTTTGTCCTGATGGTTTCAGGTTTGAGGTCCTGTCATGTGTTTGTCCTGATGTTTCTTTTTTGAGGTCCTGTAGTGTGTGTATCCTAATGGTTTAGTATTTGAGGTCCTGTATGTGTTATCCTAATGGTTCCTATTTGAGGTCCTGTAATGTGTGTTTTATCCTGATGGTTCCTTTTTGAGATCCTGTCAGGATCAAGGTGTTATCCTAATGGTTTTCCTGTTTGAGGGTCCTGTAGTGTGTTATTCTGATGGTTCCTATTTGAGGTCCTGTCGTGTGTTTAATCCTAATGAAACCTATTTTGAGGTCCTGTTATGTGTTATCCTGATCCTGTTTCCTGTTTGAGGTCCTGTAGTGTGTTATCCTGATGGTTCCTAATTTGAGGTCCTGTCATGTGTTATCCTGATGGTTCCCGTTTGAGGTCCTGTAGTGTGTTATCTTGCTGGTTCCTATTTGAGGTCCCTTGTGGCGTGTGTTACCCTGATTAACGATTGTCTTTCAGGATCAAGGTAACACACGCGAAAGGATGGTTCCTATTTGAGGGTCCCGTGTGGCGTGTGTTACCCTGATCTTTTCAGGATCAAGGTAACACACATGCGAAAGGATGGTTCCTATTTGAGGTCCCGTGTGGCGTGTGTTACCCTGATCTTGTCAGGATCAAGGTAACACACGCGACAGGATGGTTCCTATTTGAGTTTCTTGTCATGTGTTATTCTGATGATTCCTGTTTGAGGTCCTGTAGTGTGTTATCCTGATGGTTCCTATTTGAGGTCCTGTCATGTGTTATCCTGATGCTGTTTCCTGCTTGAGGTCCTGTCATGTGTTATCTTGCTGGGTTCCTATTTGAGGTCCCGTGTGGCCTGTGTGTTACCCTGATCCTTTCAGGATCAAGGTAACACACGCGACAGGAAGGTTCCTATTTGAGGTCCTGTGTAGTGTGTTTATTCTGATGGTTCCTATTTGAGGTCCTGTCATATGTTGTCCTGATGGTTCCTATTTGAGGTCCTGTCATGTGTTGTCCTGATGGTTCCTATTTGAGGTCCTGTCATGTGTTGTCCTGATGTGGTTCTTGTTTGAGGTCCTGTAGTATGTTATCCTACTGGTTAGTATTTGAGGTCCTGTAGTGTGTTATACTAATGGTTCCTATTTCAGGTCCTGTAATGCGTTATCCTGATGGTTCCTATTTGAGGTCCTGTCATGTGTTATCCTGATGTGTTCCTGTTTGAGGTCCTGTAGTGTGTGTTATCCTTATGTTTCCTATTTGAGGTCCTGTAGTGTGTTATTCTGATGGTTCCTATTTGAGGTTCTGTTCATGTGTTATCCTGATGTTTCCTTTTTGAGGTCCTGTAGTGTGTTATTCCTTAATGGTTAGTATTTGAGGTCCTGTTTAGTGTGTTATACTAATGGGTTCCTATTTCAGGTCCTGTAATGTGTTATCCTGATGGTTCCTATTTGAGGTCCTGTCATGTGTTATCCTGATGTGTCCTGTTTGAGGTCCTGTAGTGTGTTATCCTGATGTGTCCTGTTTGAGGTCCTGTAGTGTGTTATCCTTATGGTTCCTGTTTGAGGTCCTTGTAGTGTGTTATTCTGATGGTTCCTATTTGAGAGGTCCGTTCATGTGTTATCCTGATGTTTCTTTTTGAGGGTCCTGTAGTGTGTTATCCTAATGGTTCCTATTTGAGGTCCTGTCGTGTTTTATCCTAATGATACCGTTTTGAGGTCCTGTCATGTGTTGTCCTGATGTTTCCTTTTTTGAGGTCCTCAGTGTGTGTTATCCTGATGTTTTCCTGTTTGAGGTTCTGTAGTGTGTTATCCTGATGGTTTCCTATTTTGAGTCCTGTCATGTGTGTTATCCTGATGGTTCCTATTTGAGATCCTGTTATGTGTTATCCTAATGGTTCCTGTTTGAGGTCCTGTAGTGTGTTATTCTGATGGTTCCCATTTGAGGTCCTGTCGTGTTTGTGTTCACCTAATGAGGTTCCTGTATTTGAGGTCCTGTCATGTGTTATCCTGATGGTTCCTGTGTGAGGTCCTGTCTTGTAATATCCTGATGGTTTCTTGTTTGAGGTCCTCTCATGTGTTATCTTAATGGTTCCTATTTGAGGTCCCGTGTGGCGTGTGTTACCCTGATCCTGTCAGGATCAAGGTAACGCACGCGACAGGATGGGTCCTATTTGAGGCCTTTTCATGTGTTATCCTGATGATGCTTCTGTTTGAGGTCCTGTCAATGTGTGTTATCCTGATGGTTCCTATTTGAGGTCCTGTCATGTGTTGTCCTGATGGTTCCTATTTGAGGTCCTGTCATGTGTTATCCTGATGTTTCTTGTTTGAGGTCCTGTGTGTGTTATCCTACTGGTTCCTATTTGAGGTCCTGTAGTGTGTGTTATCCTGATGGTTCCTTTGAGGTCCTGTAATGTGTTATCCTGATGGGTTCCTATTTGAGGTCCTGTTCATGTGTTATCCTTATGGTTTCTGTTTGAGGTCCTGTAGTGTGTTATTCTGATGGTTCCTATTTGAGGTCCTGTCGTGTGTTTAATCCTGATGAAACCTGTTTGAGGTCCTGTCATGTGTTATCCTGATGGTTCCTGTTTGAGGTCCTGTAGTGTGTTATCCTGATGATGTTCCTATTTGAGGTCCTGTCATGTGTTGTCCTGATTTTCCTTGTTTGAGGTCCTGTAGTGTGTTATCCCTGATGGTTAGTATTTGGATCCTGTAGTGTGTTGCCTAATGGTTCCTATTTGACGTCCTGTCATGTGTTATCCTGATGGTTTCCTGTTTGAGGTTCTGTAGTGTGTGTTATCCTGATGGTTCCTATTTGAGGTCCTGTCATGTGTTATCCTGATGGTTCCTGTTTGAGGTCCTGTCATGTGTTATCTTGCTGGTTCCTATTTGAGGTCCCGTGTGGCGTGTGTTACCCTGATCTTGTCAGGATCAAGGTAACACACGCGACAGGATGGTTCCTATTTGAGGTCCCGTGTGGCGTGTGTTTACCCTGATCCTTTCAGGATCAAGGTACACACACGCGACAGGATGGTTCCTATTTGAGGTCCTGTGTGTGTTTTAATCCTAATGGTTCTGTTTTGAGGTCCTGTCATGTGTTATCCTGATGGTTCCTATTGAGGTCCTGTCATATGTTGTCCTGATGGTTCCAATTTGAGGTCCTGTCATGTGTTTGTCCTGATGTTTCTTGTTTGAGGTCCCTGTAGTGTGTTATCCTAATGGTTCCTATTTGAGGTCCTGTAGTGTGTTATCCTAATGGTTCCTATTTGAGGTCCTGTAATGTGTTATCCTGATGGTTCCTATTTGAGATCCTGTGAATGTGTTTATGTTCCTATTTATCCTGATATCCTGATGTCCTGTTTGAGGTCCTGTCAGTGTGTTATCCTGATGGTTCCTATTTGAGGTCCTGTCGTGTTTTATCCTGATGGTTCCTGTTTGAGGTCCTGTCATGTGTGTTATCCTGATGGTTCCTTTTTGAGGTCCTGTGTCATGTGTTATCCTAATGGTTCCTATTTGAGGTCCTGTAGTGTGTTATACTAATGGTTCCTATTTGAGGTCCTGTAATGTGTTATCCTGATGGTTCCTATTTGAGGTCCTGTCATGTGTTATCCTGATTTTTCCTGTTTGAGGTCCTGTAGTGTGTGTTATCCCTATGGTTTCCTATTTGAGGTCCTGTTGTCATGTGTTATCCTAATGGTTCCCGTTTGAGGTTCCTGTAGTGTTGTTATCTTGCTGGTTCCTATTTGAGGTCCCGTGTAGCGTGTGTTACCCTGATCCTTTCAGGATCAAGGTAACACACGCGACAGGATGGTTCCTATTTGAGGTCCCTGTGGCATGTGTTAATCCTAATGTTCTGTCTTTGAGGTCCTGTCATGTGTTATCCTGATGGTTATGTATTTGAGGTCCTGTAGTGTGTTATCCTGATGGTTCCAATTTGAGGTCCTGTCCTGATGTGTGTGATCCTGATGGTTCCTATTTGAGGTCCTGTTATGTGTTATCCCCTGATGGTTCCTGTTTGAGGTCTGTCAGGTGTCCTATTTGATTCCCCTGATGTGTTATTCTGATGGTTCCTATTTGAGGTCCTGTCGTGTTTTAATCCTAATGGTTCCTGTTTGAGGTCCCTGTCATGTGGTATCCTGATGTTTCTTGTTTGAGGTCCTGTCATGTGTTATCCTAATGGTTCCTATTTGAGGTCCTGTCATGTGTTATCCTAATGTTTCCCGTTTGAGGTCCTGTAGTGTGTTATCTTGCTGGTTTCCTATTTGAGGTCCCGTGTGGCATGTGTTTACCCTGATCCTGTCAGGATCAAGGTAACACACGCGAAAGGATGGTTCCTATTTGAGGTCCCGTGTGGCGTGGTGTTACCCTGATCCTGTCAGGATCAAGGCAACGCACGCGACAGGATGGTTCCTATTTGAGGTCCTGTCATGTTTTGTTATCCTAATGTTTCCTGTTTGAGGTCCTGTCATGTGTTTAGTAAATTTATGATGTGGTTTCCTGATTGAGGTCCTGTCATATGTTGTCCTGATGGTTCCAATTTGAGGTCCTGTCATGTGTTTTGTCCTGATTTTTCTTTTTTGAGGTCCTGTAGTGGTGTTTATCATAGTAAATGTTCCTCATTTGAGGTCCTGTAAAATTTATCCTGATGGTTCCTATTTGAGATCCTGTATCATGTGTTATGTAAATTTATCCTGTTTATAGTAAATTTATCATGGTTTCCTGTTTTGAGGTCCTTGTCATGTGTTATAGTGATGGTTCCTATTTGAGGTTCCTGTGTGTGTGTTAATCAGTATAAAACCATGTTTTTGAGGTCGTGTCATGTGTTATCCTGATGTTTCCTGTTTATCAGGTTTCATGTAGTGTGTTATCCCAAATGGTTCCTTTTTGAGGTCCTGTATCATGTGTTATCCTAACGGTTCATGTTTGAGGTTCTGTAGTGTGTTCATCTTGCATGGTTCCTATTTGAGGTCCCGTGTGGTCGTGTGTACCCTTCCTGTCAGGATCAAGGTAAACACGCGACAAGATGGTTCCTATTTGAGGTCCTGTCATGTTTTATCCTAATGGTTTCATGTTTGAGGTCCTTTATCATTGCTCTTTGTTGTTTGTTTTATTGTAAATTTATCATATTTTATAGTCATTTATCATGTTTCATAGTAAATTTTATCATGTTTCAAAGTAAATTTATCATGTTTCATAGTAAATTTATCATGTGTTATAGTAAATTTATCATGGTTTCATAGTAAATTTATCGTGTTTCATAGTAAATTTATCATGTTTCATAGTAAATTTATCGTGTTTCATAGTAAATTTATCATGTTTTATAGTAAATTTATCATGTTTCATAGTAAATTTATCATGTTTTCATAGTAAATTTATCATGTTTCATAGTAAATTATCATGTTTCATGTTGTAAATTATCATTTTTAAATGTAAATTTATCATGTTTTATAGTAAATTTATCATGTTTTATAGTAATATTAAACTTTATCATGTTTCATAGTAAATTTATCATGTTTCATAGTAAATTTATCGTGTTTCATAGTAAATTTATCATGTTTTATAGTAAATTCATCATGTTTCATAGTAAATTTATCATGTTTCATTGTAAATTTATCATGTTTCATAGTAAATTTATCATGTTTCATTGTAAATTTTTCATGTTTCAAAAGTAATTTATCAATTTTCAAATTAAATTTATCATGTGTTATAGTAAATTTATCATGTTTCATAGTAAATTTATCATTTTTTATAGTAAATGTATCATGTTTCATAGTAAATTTATCATGTTTCAAAGTAAATTTATCATGTGTTCATAGTAAATTTATCATTTTTTCATAATTAAATTTATCATGTTTCATAGTAAGTGTATCATGTTTCATAGTAAATGTATTGTATTATAGTAAAATTTATCATGTTTCATAGTAAATTTACTTGAAATCATGATAATTTTATCATAACACATAGTAAATTTATCATGTTTCAAAGTAAATTTATCATCATGTTTCATAGTAAATTTATCATGTGTCATAGTAAATTTATCATGTTTCAAAGTAAATTTATCATGTTTATAGTAAATTTATCATGTTTTCATTGTAAATTTATCATGTTTTCATAGTAAATTTATCATGTGTCATGTAAATTTATCATGTTTTCATAGTAAATTTATCACATTTCATAATTTATCATGTTTCATTGTAAATTTATCATGTTTCATAGTAAATTTATCATGTTAGTAAATTTACATTTTTAAACACATGATAAATTTATCATGTTTCATAGTAAATTTTATTATGTTTATAGTAAATTTATCTGTTAACATAGTAAATTTATAAATTTATCATGTTTCAAAGTAAATTTATCAGGTTATAGAGTACATTGATCATGTTTCATTCTAAATTTATCATGTTTCATCGTAAATTTATCATGTGTTTTTGCATCGTGTGTTACCCTCATCCTGTCAGAGTACCCCGTTCTTGTTCCTGTTTGACCGTCCTGTCGTAGAGTTCTCCTGATGGTTCCTGTTTGAGGTCCTGTATTGTGTCATACACCTGTAAAAACATAGAGCTGTAAAAACACATATCTGTAAAATGTAGAGCTGTAAAAACATTGAACTATTAGATTATAGCGCTGTTAAATATATAGATCTGTAAGAATAGAGCAACAGAGCTGTAAGAACATAAAGATGTAAAAATATAGATCTGTAAGAACATAAAGATGTAAGAACACAGAGCTTTTTAAACTCATACCTGTGGGAACATAGACACGCTCCTGTCTCGTGTTATTTCAAAACCAGGCCAACCTACTGTCTGTGAATATTCAAATATATTCAAGGACAGTAGGTTGGCTCCAAAGCTCCATGAATAGGCTTTAGCCATTAAATGCTATTTAATGGCTAAAGCTATTCATGGAACTTTATCCCCTGCGACGGTTACCCCCGGCGACCTACCCTGTGAGTCCTGTGCCTCCTCCTGCGGCGGCGGCGTTGGGGCAGAGCGGGGTCACTGTGGGCGATCCGTCTGCGAGCGCGTCGGGCCATAGTGACCAGTGCACTGACAACCATCACCTGTGTCCCCTACAGTCTCCTGTGTGATGTCACACTTTAGAACTGCTCACGAAGTTTGGGAAAACTTTATTTAAAACAACACAAGCATTCCAAATGCAAGTATCATAGCAACCAGAGAGCCAATCCGGAACCAGGCCCTTTGAAGGGAAGAAACCTGTCATTCAACCTGTTGCCTAAGGTTACCATGAGCAACCTCTGGGAAAGAAGGCGCCTGATTTGTCTGTTATTAATGTTCATATCTTGATTTTACAGACCCAAAGGTGAAATAAAAAACCCCAGAATCAAGTAGAGGATTAATACAAACATTTAAGACTAAATGACGAGTCTCACATAAAAAACAACCAACAACTAAATAAAAATAGAGTCAAGATAACA
>JAIEZT010000009.1:1174718-1233251 GCA_019594935.1 Periophthalmus modestus
TAGAATGTTGTGAATGTCATCTGTATTAACTCATCTTGGTGAATCGTTTGGGATTCGCTGGTTGGGGTGTTAGACTGATGTGGTGTGGTTGGGTTGTCTGGGGTGGGGTGTCATCTTTCTAAATATGCTTTGTGAGCATTTTTGAGGTCATCTTATTAAAATTTATTGTCTTAGAATGTGCTGATGTCTCTGTATTAAATATGATGGTCTGTAGAAGGTGGTGATGGTCATCTGTATTAAATCTGATTGGTGTAGATGTGTGGTGAGTCATCTGTATGAAATATAAGTGGTGTAGAAGGTGGTGTGTGTCATCTGATTAAATATGTTGGTGTAGACTGTGGTGTGTAATCGTGTTAATATGATTGGTGTGTAGAAATGGGTGATGGTCATCGGTATTAATATGATGGTGTAGAATGGGGTGATGTCATCTGTGTTAAATATGAGTGGTGTAGATGTGGTGATGTCATCTGTATTAAATTATGATTGGGTAGATGTGGCTGCTGCGCTGTAGGTAATAGATGGTGTTTAAAATGTGATGAAGTAATCTGTATTAAATATGATGGTCTGTATTTCTAGAATGTCGAGTGATGTCATCTGTATTAAATATGATTGTTTTAGGTTAGAATGTGGTGATGTCATCGGTATTAACATATGCTTGTCTGTAGAATGTGTTATGTCATTCTGTATTAAATATGAATTGGTGAGAATGTGGTGATGTCATCTGTATTAAAGATGAATTGGTTGTAGAATGTGGGATGCTCTCTGTATTAAATATGATTGGTGTAGCATGTGCGTGATGTCATCTGATTAAATATGATGGGGCTGTAGCATGTGAGATGTAATCTGATAAAATATGATTGGGTAGAATGTGGTGATGTCATCTGATTAATATGACTTGGGGTAGATTGGTGATGTCATCGTGTTAGAATGTGGGTGATGTCATCTCTGTATTAAATATGATTGGTGTAGAATGGTCATGGGTGATGGGATCAGTCTGTATTAAATATGATTGGTGTATTTGTCTGTGTAAAATGTGATGATGTTCATCTGTATAAATATGATTGGTGTACAGAATGTGGTGATGTCATCTGCTATTAAAATATGATTGGTGGTGTAGAATGTGGTGAGTGTCATCTGTAGTAAATATGATTGGTGTCGAATGTGGTGGTCATCTGTAATTAAATATGATTTGTCTGTAGAATGTGGTGATGTCATCTGTATTAAATATGATTGGTCCCTGTAGAATGTGGTGATGTCAGTCTGTATGTAAATATGATGATGTCTGTAGAATGTGGTGATGTCATCTGTCTGTATTAAATGGATTGGTTAGAATGTGGTGTAGAATGTGGTGATGTCATCTGTATTAAATATGATTGGGGTCTGTAGAATGTGGTGATGTCATCTGTATTAAATATGATTGGCTGTAGAATGTGGTGATGTCATCTGTATTGAGTGGTAGTGTAATTGGTGCTGTCAGAATGTGATGATGTCAGAATTCGTGATGTCAAAAATCTGTATTAAATATGATTGGTGAGAATGTATTGATGATTGGTCATGTATTAAATATGATTGTAGGTTTAGAATGTGAATGATGTCATCTGTATTAAATATGATTGGTGTAGAATGTGGTGATGTCATCTGTATTAAATATGATTGGTCATGTAGAATGTGGTGAGTCATCTGTATTAAATAGAATGATATGGTCCTCTGGTAGAATGTGGTGATGTCATCTGTATTAAATATGATTGGTGTAGAATGTGGTGATGTCATCTGTATTAAATATGATGGTGTAGAATGTGGTGATGTCATCTGTATTAATATGATTGTCGTGTAGAATGTGGTGATGTCATCTGTATTAAAATATGATTGGTTGTAGAATGTGGTGATGTCATCTGTATTAAATATGATTGGTGTAGAATGTGGTGATGTCATCTGTAGTTAAATATGATTGGTGTAGAATGTGGTGATGTCATCTGTATTAAATATGATTGGTCTGTAGAATGTGGTGATGTCATCTGTATTAAATATGATTGGTGTAGAATGTGGTGATGTCATCTGTATTAAATAATATGATTGGTGAGGCAGTCCTCTGTAATTAATGTGGTGATGTGGTATCTGTATTAATATGATTGGTGTGTAGAATGTGGTGATGTCATCTGTATTAAATATGATTGGTGTAGAATGTGGTGATGTCATCTGTATTAAATATGATTGGTCTTGTAGATGTGATGATGTCCATCTGTTATTAATTGGTGTATGATTGGTGTAGAATGTGGTGATGTCATCTGTATTAAATATGATTGGGTGTAGATGTGTGATGATGTCATCTGTATTAAATATGATTGGTCTGTAGAATGTGGTGATGTCATCTGTATTAAATATGATTGGTGTAGAATGTGGTGATGTCTCGTATTTGAAACTTTGAACTTCATTCTTGAGTGAAACTAAACTGAAGCGTTTGTCCATGAGAGTGTTCTTGTACAGGCAGGGTGAGGGAGGGGGAGAGGAGAACACACGGAGGCATAACAAGGGCCAGGAAAACGTGGATCATGACAGTTCTGTTGGTGAGTTGTGCTGTGACCTGTTGTTTTCTGTCTGTTCTGTTTTTTGTTAATCCTCCAAACAATCAAATACTTTTTCTCCTAACTCATTCATTTACTTATTGACCAAGTTTACTCACCTTAAAGCCCCGAAAAAAAAACTCAAATACACCTGTCCTTCTTTAAAACTCAAATACACCTGTCCTACTTTAAACTCAAAATACACCTGTCCTACTTTAAACTCAAATACACCTGTCCTACTTTAAACTCAAATACACCTTGTCCTACTTTAAAACTCAAATACACCTGTCCGTCACTTTAAAACTCAAATACACACCTGTCCTACTTTAAACTCAAATACACCTGTCCTACTTTAAACTCAAATACACCCTGTCCTACTTTAAAAACTCAAATACACCTGTCCTACTTTTAAACTCAAATACACCTGTCTACTTTAAACTCAAATACACCTGTCCTACTTGTATACTCAAATACACCTGTCCTACCTTTAAAAAAACTTCCTCAAAATTACAAAGTGACACCCTGTCCTACTTTAAACTCAAATACACCTGTCCTACTTTAAAACTCAAATACACCTGTCCTACTTTAAACTCAAATACACCTGTCCTACTTTAAAACTCAAATACACCTGTCCTACTTTAAAACTCAAAACACCTGTCCTACTTTAAAAACTCAAATACACCTGTCCTACTTAAAAACTCAAATACACCTGTCCTACTTTAAAACTCAAATACACCTGTCCTACTTTAAACTCAAATACACCTGTCCTACTTTAAAAACTCAAATACACCTGTCCTACTTTAAACTCAAATACACCTGTCCTACTACTTTTAAAACTCAAATACACCTGTCCTACTTTAAAACTCAAATACACCTGTTTAAAACTACTTTAAAACTTTAAACTCAAATACACCTGTCCTACTTTAAAATCAAAAAAATCAAATCACCTACTTTAAAAACTCAAATACACCTGTACACCTACTTTAAAAAACTCAAATACACCTGTCCTACTTTAAACTCAAATACACCTGTCCTACTTTAAAACTCAAATACACCTGTCCTACTTTCAAAACTCAAATACACCTGTCCTACTTTAAAACTCAAATACACCTGTCCTACTTTAAACTCAAATACACCTGTCCTACTTTAAAAACTCAAATACACCTGTCCTACTTTAAACTCAAATACACCTGTCCTACTTTAAAACTCAAATACACCTGTCCTACTTTAAAACTCAAATACACCTGTCCTACTTTAAACTCAAATACACCTGTCCTACTTTAAACTCAAATACACCTGTCCTACTTTAAACTCAAATACACCTGTCCTACTTTAAAACTCAAATACACCTGTCCTACTTTAAAACTCAAATACACCTGTCCTACTTTAAAACTCAAATACACCTGTCCTACTTTAAAACTCAAATACACCTGTCCTACTTTAAAACTCAAATACACCTGTCCTACTTTAAACTCAAATACACCTGTCCTACTTTAAAACTCAAATACACCTGTCCTACTTTAAAAACTCAAATACACCTGTCCTACTTTAAACTCAAATACACCTGTCCTACTTTAAAACTCAAATACACCTGTCCTACTTTAAACTCAAATACAACCTGTCCTACTTTAAAAACTCAAATACACCTGTCCTACTTTAAAACTAAACTCAAATACTTAAACTCCTGTCCTACTTTAAACTCAAATAACACAAAACTAAATACACCTGTCCTACTTTAAACTCAAATACACCTGTCCTACTTTAAAACTCAAATACACCTGTCCTACTTTAAAACTCAAATACACCTGTCCTACTTTAAACTCAAATACACCTGTCCTACTTTAAAACTCAAATACACCTGTCCTACTTTAAACTCAAATACACCTGTCCTACTTTAAACTCAAATACACCTGTCCCTACTTTAAAACTCAAAATACACCTGTCCTACTTTAAAAACTCAAATACACCTGTCCTACTTTAAAACACTCAAAAATACACCTGTCCTACTTTAAACTCAAATACACCTGTCCTGCTTTAAACTCAAATCACTGTCTGCTTTAAAAACAAATACACCTGTCCTACTTTAAAAACTCAAATACACCTGTCCTACTTTAAAAACTCAAATACACCTGTCCTTTTAAAACTCAATACACCTGTCCTACTTTAACTCAAATACACCTGTCCTACTTTTAAAACTCAAATACACCTGTCCTACTTTAAAACTCAAATACACCTGTCCTACTTTAAAACTCAAATACACCTGTCCTACTTTAAACTCAAATACACCTGTCCTACTTTAAACTCAAATACACCTGTCCTACTTTAAACTCAAATACACCTGTCCTACTTTAAAACTCAAATACACCTGTCCTACTTTAAAAACTCAAATACACCTGTCCTACTTTAAAACTCAAATACACCTGTCCTACTTTAAAACTCAAATACACCTGTCCTACTTTAAAACTCAAATACACCTGTCCTACTTTAAACTCAAATACACCTGTCCTACTTTAAAAACTCAAATACACCTGTCACCTGTCCTACTTACCTTTAAAACTCAAATACACCTGTCCTACTTTAAAACTCAAATACACCTGTCCTACTTTAAAAAACTCAAATACACCTGTCCTACTTTAAACTCAAATACACCTGTCCTACTTTAAACTCAAATACACCTGTCCTACTTTAAACTCAAATACACCTGTCCTACTTTAAAAAACTCAAATACACCTGTCCTACTTTAAACTCAAATACACCTGTCCTACTTTAAAACTCAAATACACCTGTCCTACTTTAAAACTCAAATACACCTGTCCTACTTTAACTCAAATACACCTGTCCTACTTTAAACTCAAATACACCTGTCCTACTTTAAAACTCAAATACACCTGTCCTACTTTAAACTCAAATACACCTGTCCTACTTTAAAACCTCAAATACAACCTGTCCTACTTTAAAACTCAAATACACCTGTCCTACTTTAAAAACTCAAATACACCTGTCCTACTTTAAAACTCAAATACACCTGTCCTACTTTAAAACTCAAAATACACCTGTCCTACTTTAAAACTCAAATACACCTGTCCTACTTTAAAAAACTCAAATACACCTGTCCTACTTTAAAACTCAAATACACCTGTCCTACTTTAAAACTCAAATATACACCTTTCCACTGTCCTACTTTAAAACTCAAATACACCTGTCCTACTTTAAAAAAATCAAATACACCTGTCCTACTTTAAAAACTCAAATACACCTGTCCCATACTTTAAAACTCAAATACTCAAAAACTCAAATACACCTGTCCTACTTTTAAAAACTCAAATACACCTGTCCTACTTTAAACTCAAAATACACCTGTCCTACTTTAAACTCAAATACACCTGTCCTACTTTAAAACTCAAACTTTAAACTCAAATACACCTGTCCTACTTTAAACTCAAATACACCTGTCCTACTTTAAAACTCAAATACACCTGTCCTACTTTAAACTCAAACTCAAATACACCTGTCCTACTTTAAAAACTCAAATACACCTGTCCTACTTTAAACTCAAATACACCTGTCCTACTTTAAAACTCAAATACACCTGTCCTACTTTAAACTCAAATACACCCTGTCCTACTTTAAAACTCAAATACACCTGTCCTACTTTAAAACTCAAATACACCTGTCCTACTTTAAAACTCAAATACACCTGTCCTACTTTAAAAACTCAAATACACCTGTCCTACTTTAAAACTCAAATACACCTGTCCTACTTTAAAACTCAAAATAAACTGTCCTACTTTAAACTCAAATACACCTGTCCTACTTTAAAACTCAAATACACTGTCCTACTTTAAACTCAAATACACCTGTCCCTACTTTAAAACTCAAATACACCTGTCCTACTTTAAAACTCAAATACACCTGTCCTACTTTAAAAACTCAAATACACCTGTCCTACTTTAAAACTCAAAAATCACACCTGTCCTACTTTAAACTCAAATACACCTGTCCTACTTTAAACTCAAATACCACCTGGTCCTACTTTAAAACTCAAATACACCTGTCCTACTTTAAACTCAAATACACCTGTCCCATCTCTTTTTTTTATTTATTTATGTTTTTTTATTCATGGCGTGTAGTTGAAAGTCAAAATACACCATTTTACATGAATTAGAGTCAGATGCACCTGAAGGAATTCCCCTGTTTTATATAAAATAAAAACATTTAGAATAAATAATAATAATAAGATAAGGTACAACACATGGAGCATGAGAGCCTTCTGAAAAGTGTGTGTGCAGTGGCTGGTCTCTGCCTGTAGGGGGCGATAGAGATGATGAGCAGCAGGGTGATGGTGGTGAGCTGAAGCCTAAAGCTGCGTCTGGAGTGTAGGATCTTCCTCACGAGTTGTTGATGAGAGGGAAACACAGCTGGTCTTCTGCCTCCATGATGAAAGAGAGGAGAGAGAGAGCGCAAACCCCTCCATCACACCTCTTTTATCGCTCCCCCCATCCACAAAGCACAAACAGCAGAGGAACAACACTCACGGGGCTGACCTCTACAAACACACAGCTGTTATTCACTTTTCTTATGTTTTTTACTGATGTGTGGATAAATATACAGGACATTTAGACACATGAACACACACGTTTCATTTTTATGGAGCAAGAAAATGAAAAAATAAAAAAGATGATGTGAAAACTACAAAAGTGATGTAAAGAGCACATTTTCAGGAGCCTGTGATCCACACGAGCGATGGTCCTGTTTAGGAGTTTGATTTCAACAAAAAGATGAGAGTGTAGAGTGACCAGATTTTCAAACTCACAAACGGGGACACGGCCGAGTGTTTGGTCAGAATAAAACTGTGAAAAGAGCGTCATGTTTCTCTCAGTCATGACTTATTCACTTATCTTCAGTCAGTTTTAATCTGAGACGCTTCAGTCAGAACAACTAGAACAGATGTTGTGCCCCCTCATTTTCAAACACATGTTCTGTATTTTGGCTCAACAAATGACAATTTATGACAATTTTAGGCTCAAAACTGGGACTGTCCCGAGTAAAAAGAGACGTCTGGTCACGATATAAGACTAAATGAAACACTGTTGGCTAATGCTAGTTAGCTTGTGACTAACTGAAAAAGTGTTGCTAATGGTAGCTAGCTTGTGACTAACTGAAACACTGTGGGCTAATGCTAGCTAGCTTGTGACTAACTGAAAAACTGTTGGCTAATGCTAGCTAGCTTGTGACTAACTAAAAAAGTGTTGGTTAATGCTAGCTAAGTTGTGACTAACTGAAAAACTGTTGGCTAATGCTAGCTAGCTTGTAACAAATTGAAAAACTGTTGGCTAAAGCTAGTTAGCTTGTGACGAACTGAAAAACTGTTAGCTAATGCAAGCTAGCTTGTGACTAACTGAAAAACTGTTGGCTAATGCTAGCTAGCTTGTGACTAACTGAAAAACTGTTGGCTAATGCTAGCTAAGTTGTGACTAACTGAAAAACTGTTGGCTAATGCTAGCTAGCTTGTGACTAACTGAAAAACTGTTGGCTAATGTTAGCCAAGTTGTGACTAACTGAGAAACTGTTGGCTAATGCTAGTTAGCTTGTGACTAACTGAAAAAACTGTTGGCTAATGCTAGCTAGCTTGTGACTAAGTGAAAAACTGTTGGCTAATGCTAGCTAGCTTGTGACTAACTGAAAAACTGTTGGCTAATGCTAGCTAAGTTGTGACTAACTGAAAAACGTTTGGCTAATGGTAGTTAGCATGTGACTAACTGAAAAAAACTGTTGGCTAATGCTAGTTAGCTTGTGACTTACTGAAAAAATGTTGGCTAATGCTAGCTAGCTTGTGACTAACTGAAAAACTGTTGGCTAATGCTAGCTAGCTTGTGACTGAGTGAAAAATGTTGGCTAATGCTGGCTAGCTTGTGACGAACTGAAAAAATGTTGGCTAATGCTAGCTAGCTTGTGACTAACTGAAAAACTGTTGGCTAATGCTAGCTAGCTTGTGACTGAGTGAAAAATGTTGGCTAATGCTGGCTAGCTTGTGACGAACTGAAAAAGTGTTGGCTAATGCTAGCTAGCTTGTACTAACTGAAAAAGTGTTGCTAATGCTAACTAGCTTGTGACTAACTGAAAAAACTGTTGGCTAATGCTAGCTAGCTTGTGACTAACTGAAAAAGTGTGGGCTAATGCTAACTAGCTGGTGTCATGTTGTGAGGGACGTGTTGAACAGCACAGATCACTTCTCCACTTCACATCGTGATAAAACAAACTTAAGATTAAAGTCTGAACAAGCCTCAGACAGAGCAGTGCTTACAGTTAGCATCGCACTCTCAGGGAATTTAGTTGACACATTTATAACATTTATGACTTAAAAAGAAATTATTTGTAATTGTTCAAAATTTCTTCATATGAGTTTCACATTAGATAGAACATTAAAACAAGTTCATAAAACAAGAAAATATGAATAAGTCAAATGCAACTGGATTTTGGTTATTCCGGTTACCACGATGACTACCTACCTACCTACCTACCTACGTACATACCTACATACATATATATATATATATATGCATGAAAAAAACGCATAATATGATTGTCTGCTCGCAACACAACCGGCGAAAGTGTACGCTCAGTGGCAGGATGTCACGATCACGTGATTCCTGCCTCTGTTTGTCTCCTGTCTTGCCCCTCTCCTTCTGCTGTCTGTCATTTGCCGGTCGTGGGCGGAGCGTCTTGCTCCTCCCACGCGCACCTGGGGCTCATCGGACAATCACCCGCACCTGCTCGAGTATAAGAAGCCCAGGAGACAGACAGTCGACGCGAGATCGTCAACGTGCATACGTGAATGCCTTGCTACTTACCTT
The DNA here is from genome assembly GCA_019594935.1 of Periophthalmus modestus. Lineage (NCBI taxonomy): Eukaryota > Metazoa > Chordata > Actinopteri > Gobiiformes > Gobiidae > Periophthalmus > Periophthalmus modestus. The sequence continues at coordinate 1,184,134 of JAIEZT010000009.1, forward strand.
TTTGTCTTTTTTGCTCTTTGCCTAAGATTGACCTACCTTTTGTTATTTGCCAGACCCGGACTCCTGGAACTCACCCGTCTCTGCGCTCCTGGCTCTGCTGCGGCTCTCCCTGCTCTCCGGTACAGTGCACCCTGTCTACGCTACTCACCTCGTCTCTGGATTTCACCCGCACCCGGCTATTCGTCTCAGCTCTCTCGTCCTGCTCCAGTCCTGCTCCCGTACCCGCACTCCTCGCTCCCGGACCTCGGCGTCGCACTCCACTCTCCTCCCCGGCCGGACCTCACCACTCACCTCACCACGCACCGTGTCCCACTACCCCTGCTCCCTGAACAGCACTAGTATTCACTAACTTTAAATAAACACTGTAAACTTTCCCGAGTACTGCATCTCTTGGTCCACCTGACACCTCACCGTTACGACAGTACGATCTCGCCATCTACGGACCAAGCAGACTCGGGGCCGACAAAACATGGACCCAGAGGACCTGGGGCCGGACCCAACGCTCCTCCAGGCAGTTACGCACCACGGAATACTCCTCGGAAAACTCGAACACGTTGTTCAGACTTTGGTGCAGAGTAACCAGTCCTTGACCGAGCAGGTGGCCCAACTACGTGACCAAGTCGCCACGCTGCTCGCTCCCGCACCCTCGGCTCCAGCATCCGCCGCCCTCACCGAGCCCACGACACCTCCGAGCTCCCTGGAACCGAGGGGCACAGACCCGGACCCCTACTCAGGTCAGCCCAGTCTTTGTCGAGGATTTTTGTTTCAATGCACGTCCATGTTCCAGCAGTGCCCAGCCCGGTTTCATTCAGATGTTGCTAAAATACGCTATATCTGTGGACTCTTAAGGGGGAACGCGTTGCGCTGGGCAGAAGCCAAATATTCTAAGACTGTGTTAACCCAGATATCTTTTGAGGAATTTTAAGAGACTTTAAGTGGTTTTCGACCACCCCCATTATCAGGCAGACGCGGCCGCCCGCCTACTCAATCTCGCTCAGGGGACTAAATCGGTGGGCCGATTACACCATAGACTTTTGGACGTCTGCTGCTGAGGTCGACTGGACGGACAGCACACTTAAAGCTGTGTTTTTGTGTGGATTAAATGAACAGTTTGAAAAAAATGAGCTCGTTTCCCGGGACGAGCCACCTGACTTAGGAACCTTAATTACCCTTGCTAATCGGATCGATAATCGACTTCGGACACGCCGGAGAGAGAGAGACGTCGCTCACCGGCCCGGAACGAGGTACGCTCCGCCTCGCCGTCCCCTGACCTGGACTCTGTGATCAACAGGATTGATGATCACTTGCAGAGGCACCAGCGAGAGGGACGTCACTCAGCGCCCTGGGCCGAGGGGCACCCGCACGTGTCGTGTCGCCGACTGAGGAACCCATGCAGCTTGGCCGGATCCGTGTCTCGCCCGGGGGAGCGACTGCGGCGGCGCGCCAGCCAGGCGGGGAGTGCTTCTATTGCGGTAAAACAGGGGCATTTCATCGCCGCCTGCGCGGTTCGGCCAAAAAGGGGGCGCTCGTCAGTAGCACTGGGAGGGGCTACTACCACTCCAGAACCCGTCACCTCACCTCCCTGTGCCTTGGGGGCCCTCAGTTTAAAAGTGGAGGACCATGGCGGCTCAGCTAGACACAGTCCTCCGTCCAGGGACTGCTTCGTCTCTTCCGCTCCTCGCCCCGCTCCGACCTCGGACCCTGTTTCCCGGACTTTTTTCCCTCCTCCAGGCCCCCTCCACCCTCCCGAGTTGTTTAGGGCTTCGGACCCTGTTCCCTGGACTTTTGTCCCTCCTCCAGGCCCCCTCCACCCTCCCGAGTCGATAAGGTTCCTTGGGACGTCTGGGAGCCGTCCCTTAGGGGGGGGGTACTGTCACGATCACGTGATTCCTGCCTCTGTTTGTCTCCTGTCTTGCCCCTCTCCTTCTGCTGTCTGTCATTTGCCGGTCGTGGGCGGAGCGTCTTGCTCCTCCCACGCGCACCTGGGGCTCATCGGACAATCACCCGCACCTGCTCGAGTATAAGAAGCCCAGGACAGTCGACGCGAGATCGTCAACGTGCATACGTGAATGCCTTGCTACTTACCTTTTTGTCTTTTTTGCTCTTTGCCTAAGATTGACCTACCTTTTGTTATTTGCCAGACCCGGACTCCTGGAACTCACCGTCTCTGCGCTCCTGGCTCTGCTGCTGCGGCTCTCCCTGCTCTCCGGTACAGTGCACCCTGTCTACGCTACTCACCTCGTCTCTGGATTTCACCCGCACCCGGCTATTCGTCTCAGCTCTCTCGTCCTGCTCCAGTCCTGCTCCTGTACCCGCACTCCTCGCTCCCGGACCTCGGCGTCACACTCCACTCTCCTCCCCGGCCGGACCTCACCACTCACCTCACCACGCACCGTGTCCCACTACCCCTGCTCCCTGAACAGCACTAGTATTCATTAACTTTAAATAAACACTGTAAACTTTCCCGAGTACTGCATCTCTTGGTCCACCTCACACCTCACCGTTACGACACAGGATAATCAGAATCACTTTTATTGATCCCTGAGGGGAAATTCTCTTCATTCACAGATCCCACGACCACAGAATAGAAATTTAAAATAGAAATTTAAAAGAATAAGAATAAATATAAAAAAATATAAAGATATAAAAATAAAATAAAATAGAGTCTATAAATAAATGAATAGATCTCAGCATCACAAAATCACACACTATTAACATCTATGTACAAATGGAATATTGGAGTATTGTGTTTGGTTACACACGGAGTTCAACAGTTTGATGGCGACAGGACAGATTTTCTGTGTCTCTCAGTGGAGCAGCGTGGCAGTAACAGTCTGTGGCTGAACGAGCTCTTCTGATTGGCCAGCACCTTGTGGAGGGGGTGGAGGGGAGAGTCCAGAATAGTCCTGACTTTGGCCAACATCCTCCTGTCCAACACAACAGTCAGAGAGTCCAGCCCCCCCCCCCCACAACATGGCCAGCCTTCCTGATGATCTTATTGAGTCTATTAGTGTCCCTCAGGCGCAGACTGTACGCGCAGATAATGACACCAGAGCAGACCCACCAAGGCTGGAAACCGAACAGTACTGGAAAGGTATATGGGAGAAGGAGGCATCACATAACAGTGATGCACAGTGGCTGGTGGCTCTGAGAGAAGACCACAGCAACCTCCCTGAACAGAATCCAGTCACCATCACAGTGGCAGACATCCAGGAAAGAGTTTCAGGTTTGAAAAACTGGACCACACCAGGCCCTGACATGATCCACGCTTACTGGCTAAAGAAGCTCACTGCTCATGAGCGCCTGGCAGCACAAATGAACCAGCTGCTAATGGATGGGACTCACCCTGAATGGCTAAATGAAGGGCGTACGATCCTGAACCAGAAGGATCCCTCAAAGGGTACAGTTCAATCCAACTATCGGCCAACTACCTGTCTCTTCACAACATGGAAGCTCATGTCAGGCATCATCGCGGCTAAGATAAGTGGGTTCATGGTTCAATACATGAGCACAGCACAGAAGGGCATCAGCAAAGACACCAGGGGAGCCAAACACCAGCTACTGGTGGACCGAACAGTGTCCCGAGACTGCAGAACCCGTAAGACCAACCTGTGCACTGCCTGGATTGATTACAAGAAACGCTGCGACTCACTGATCCACACCACCAGGATCTACAGCACAGACATTGGAATGTCATTCGGGCTTGAAAAGTGTAGCCCGATGGTGACAAAGAGAGGGAAGGTAGTCCACACAGAAGGAGACTCACTCCCAGAAAGAACAATAGCAGACACTGAGGACAGTTACAAGTACCTTGGTATCCCACAAGCAAATGGCAACTTTGAAGACGAAACAAGGAAAGAAGCCAAATACCTCAGACGAGTAAGGCAAGTCCTAAGGAGTCAGCTCAATTGCAAGAATAAGACCCAGGCAATAAACAGCTACCTGCCAGTAATCAGATACCCAGCAGGAATCATAAGCCAAAGGAGGAGATACAGACCACAGATGTTAAGACATGAAAGCTCCCGACCTGCATGGAGGGTTCTATCCCAAATCCAGCACCCTGAGACTGTACGCGAGTCGTAAGGAGGGAGGCCGAGGACTAGTGAGTGTGAGAGCCACAGTCCAGGATGAAACATCAAAGATCCACAAGTACATCCAGGACAAGGCCCCAACAGATGATGTGCTCAGCGAATGTCTCATGACAGTGGAGCAGAGGAAGAGGAGCTGGAAGAACCATCATGGAAGGACAAGCCCCTGCATGGGATGTACCACCGGAACATAACTGAAGTGGCTGATATCAAGAAATCCTACCAATGGCTTGAGAAAGCTGGACTGAATGACAGCACAGAGGCACTCATCCTGGCTGCACAGGAGCAGGCCTTGAGCACAAGAGCGATAGAGGCCCAGATCTACCACACCAGACAAGACCCACGGTGTAGGCTGTGCAAAGAGGCCCCTGAGACAATCCAGCACATAACTGCAGGGTGTAAGATGCTGGCAGGGAAAGCAAACATGGAGCGACATAACCAAGTGGCGGGCATAGTGTACAGAAACATCTGTGCAGAGTACGGACTGGAAACCCCAAGGTCAAGGTGGGAAATACCTCCAAAGGTAGTGGAGAATGATCGAGCCAAGATCCTGTGGGACTTCCAGATACAGACTGACAGAATGGTGATGGCGAACCAACCGGACATAGTGGTGGTGGATAAACAACAGAGCAAAGCCGTTGTGGTGGACATTGCAGTACCAAGCGATGGGAACATCAGGAAAAAGGAGCATGAGAAACTAGAGAAATACCAGGGGCTAAAAAAAGCTGGAGAAGGCCTGGAAGGTGAAGGCCTCAGTGGTGCCCGTGGTCATCGGACTCGGGGCAGTGACCCCCAAACTGGAGGAGTGGCTACAGCAGATCCCAGGAAAACATCAGACATCTCAGTCCAGAAAAGTGCAGTACTAGGAACAGCAAAGATACTGCGCAGAACCCTCAAGCTCCCAGGCCTCTGGTAGAGGTCCCGAGCGTGGAAAAAAGAGGGGATAAAGAGGGAAGGGGGAGACTGTATATATATATATATATATATATATATATATATATATATATATATATATATATATATATATATATATATATATATATATATATATATATATATATAACACACACACACACACCACCCACACTGTATGTATATATATACACTATATATATATACATACACTATATATATATATATACATACACTGTACACTATATATATACATACACTGTACATATATATACATACACTGTACATATATATACATATATATACATATATACACACACATATATACATATATTTATACGCATATATATACACACTATATATACATACACTGTATATATATATACAGTGTATATATATATATATATACACTGTACATATATATACACACTGTACATATATACACTGTACATATATATACTGTACATATATATACATATATATACTTATATACACATATATACATATATATACAAACACACACTGTATGTATGTATATATATATACACACTCTATATATATACTGTATATATATATGTATATATATATATATATATACACATACACTATATATATATACACACACTGTATATATATATATATATATATATACACACACACACTGTGTATATATATACACTGTGTATATATATATATATATATATATATATATGTAGGAGCCATATGTTACCATGGTAATACGTAAGGGGCGGGGTTCACGTGGGCAAGGGTGACGCACGGGGGAGGTACAAAGGCACCGGGTTTCCTCTTGTCTACAGGTGGAAAGGGGAGACGCCGGGTAGCCGTATTTTCGTTGACCGCTTTATTTTACGTTTTATTTTCACAGTGTTTTCTTGCTTGTTACCTGCAATTTTACCATCCTTGTATGAGTAACCTGTTCACCATCATTTTACCACTTTATTAAAACCACCAAAACGCCATAGCACGAGTCATTTCATTCATTCAAATAGCGCGTCAGGACGAGGTACTGGACCCGGACTCCTCTCAAAGCGACCCAAGGCTTATGGTCGCTACATTTTGTCAACGAAAAGGCATTAAACTGAAGGAAAGCCATCGCATCGCACAATTGAACACACGCGCCAGGACGACGCTAAGTGAGTACAGCTGTGTCAATCAGCAACGCGGAAAAGTCACGCATCCAAACGCCATTCTGCTGGAGCAGGTAAGCTCACCTGCCGCGGTGTTTGTGGACAAAAGAATCCGTGCATCCCATACTAGACCTAAGTGTCTTTGTTTGTTTATGGACTTTAAAAAGGAAAAATGCTCGGATAAGGAGTCCAAGCGCTTTGATGGTTTACGCGCGCGCTCTGAGTGACGTCACTGTGCTGCGGAGTAAATAATGCGATGCCCTGGAGTTTTTATGGAAATGATGATCGTGCCAGTTTGTTGAAAGGAAAAGTTGTTAATCATACACTGTATTTATTTCAACGATTTTACATTGCAAAGCTCACTGAAAAAGCGTTACTGTATAAGGTGGAAAAACTACAAAATGAACGCAAAGGTCATGTGAATACAATAAAAGGCTTGATACCTGAAATGAAAGCTCTCATGAAACAAAAGGAAAATGTGCATCAAGTAAAGGATTCTCTGGTGAAATTGACTAAATTGTGTGACTCTGTCAATGCTGCTCAAAGTGAACTGTTGCCTTTAATGCCACAAGATGAACTTATCAAACAAAATGAATGGTTTGCAAGCATAATGAAACACACAGAAACATTTCAAAATGATGCAAAACAATGGATTGAGAACACTGAACAAAACTCAAATGAAGGTTTAAATGAAATGGATGAAATCATGTGCACTGAACCAAAGGAAAACCCACAACGAAATACATACCAAGTTTTTACTGAAAATGATGACGTTATGTGTTTTGAATCAAATATGGCAAAAATGTCACACAAGTTCTTAACAGAAGGTGACATAGAACCAAGTGACAGTGCTTCAAATGCTGGAAGTAACAAAACCTCACAGTCCCTGCTCTCTACTGCCTCTTCCGCACTCCTAAAGGTTGAAGCTGAGCTCGCTGCATTAGCTGCAAGACAACAGCTACTCAATGAGAGGCATGCACTGGAGGAAGAGGAAGAGCGGCTGCGAAAGAGAAAAGAAAAATTACAACTGGAAACTGAAATGGCAGAAAATATGGCAAAACTGGAAATTCTCAAAACTCAAAGCATAACAAGTGGGGGAAAAAGACTTCAAGAGTATCCGATGGAATGAATTCCTATTTGAAAATATCCAAACCACTGTTAAATGTGAATGCACCTGCAAAACAAAGTACAACAATAAACAAGTATGAAGTGCCTTCAATAAAACAACAGACTGGCATGTCAAATGCAGCAATTACAAGTCACAAACAAGTCTCCCAATGTTCAATGTACGGTGCAGAGCCAGTTATCTCACAGCACGGACAACTTGCCTCAGAGTTGGGTACAAATGCACTGAATATGGACAGTAAAAATTATATTCTTGGTATTATGGAAAGGCAAAATGAAATAACAACTTTGCTAATACAACAACAATGCCTCGCAGCTCTACCAAAAAAGAGAGATCCCTGCATTCGACGGCAATCCTCTAAAATACCACACATTCATAAAAGCATTTGAAAATGGAGTTGAAAGGAACACATCAAATCATTCTGACCGTTTGTACTTCCTGGAACAGCATACAAGAGGCCATGCAAAAGAACTGGTCAGGAGCTGTCAATATATGAATCCCGAACATGGCTATGCAAAAGCGAAGACGTTATTGAAGCAACAGTTCGGCGATGAGCAAAAAGTGGCATCTTGCTACATGGACAAAGCTCTGTCATGGCCTCCAATTAAACCTGAGGATGTAAACTCGCTGCAGGACTATAGCCTGTTTCTAAGAGGATGCTGCAATGCTATGGAGGATGTACAGTATCTCCATGACTTGGACATGCCCTCCAACATGTTAAGCATAATCATGAAGCTGCCTTATAAGCTCAGAGACAAGTGGCGGAGCCACGCCTGCGAGCTTCAGGAACAGCAGAAACGGAGAGTTCAATTTCGAGATATTGCAGACTTCATTGAGAAACAAGTGCGCATACTCACTGATCCAGTCTTTGGAAACATCCAAGATCCTCCCCAATTAAACAAGCTAAACAAACCCAAGCCACCACTTCAAGCCAAAGGTACCAGCTATGCCACCACCGTCGGTCCAGCAGAGAATAAGCCTGCAAGAAAGGAAAATGAAATGACACCTGAAAGTAATGTCTGCATTTGTTGTGGAGCAGGACACACACTGGCTAATTGTGCACAGTTGGGAAAAATTGCACATGAGGAAAGGATGGACTTCCTGAAGGAGAACGGTTTCTGTTTTAGCTGTTTGTGCACAGGGCACATCAGCAAGCATTGCCGAGAAAGGTTGTCCTGTTCAAAGTGCAGCCTGAGACATCCCACTGTCCTCCACAAAGAGAGAATGCTTGGTGTCGAGCAGACTGAGAGGAGCACGGAGGCTTGCGATATGCTGGTGTCGAGTGGTCTTACAGGGGCTGGAGATCAAAACTGCAGACTACCCATCGTTCCAGTTCAAGTCAAGTCCAAAATGGGAAGCAAAATAATCACCACGTATGCATTCTTGGACCAAGGAAGCACTGCAGTGTTTTGCACCAAGAGCCTACTAAACAAACTCAACATAACAGGAACAAAAGGACACAAATTCTTCTACGGACAATGGGCCAAGAAAAGGTTGTAGCCAGCAACATGGTGTCTGGACTAGAGGTTGCGGCATTGGATGGAGAAGAGAGTTCCTTGAGTTGCCCAAAGCCTACACACACAGGAGTCCATGCCAGTGTGCAAAGGAAATATCCCAACCGAAGATGATATTAAAGAAATGGCCTCATTTAAGACACATTCATCTACCACACACATAAAGGCAGGAATTGAGCTCTTGATAGGAACCAATGTGCCAAAAGCTCTGGAGCCATTGGAGGGTGGTTCGTAGTGTGGCTGGAGGACCGTTTGCCACTAGAACGATGCTGGGATGGACAGTGAATGGCCCACTGAGAGGAGGCAGTGGAGAGAACAGCGAAACAGTCAAATATAACTGTTAATCATGTTTCCGTCGTTCAGTTGGATGAGCGGCAGCAGCAGTTTTGTAAATGACTTTTTCTCCAAACCAGTCGGAAATGAGCAGCAGGAGTGCAGAGAGAGGAAGAGGAGCCGAAGTCCCAGCAAAGAGAGAGACAGGGGGGCGCTACAAGGAGCATCACATTTGTCGGAGGTTGCGCTTGCAAGAGCCGTCTGAGGAAGGAGAAAAGCCCAGTCAGAGCACCCATCATCGAGCAAGCCTCGCAAGCAGAGAAGAACCATGCGGCAGTGGCAGCAGCAGCAGCTACAGCCTGTTCTCTGTGCAGAGACTCTGTGGGACCCATGAGGCTGTGCGTGGGATCTCTGCACTTCAACATCACTGAGGACATGCTCCGAGGGATATTTGAACCTTTTGGATGATCAAGAGCATTCAGCTGGTGGACAGTGAGGCAGGACTCTCTCCAGGACTGACACCTGCCTTTGCTCCAAGTGTGACCACTGGTCTGACTCCTGGACTAACCCTAGGTGCACCACTCGTTGCTACAAACTGTTTCCAGCTTTCACATGCGCGCAACTCAACGAGTGAGGAGACCCCAGGCTCGGAACTGCCTGGAGGCTGAGGCTGGCTAAGGACGTGTTGGCCTCGGTAGCATCTTTTTAACTTTTCTATCTTGCTTTGGGACCATTTGTATGGATCGATTTTTGTGGATTACCTTTTTTTTGTGCTTTGGACTAAAGACTTTGGACTTGGATCAATTTGACTGTAAACTTGCTATATGGATTTGGACACTTTCCCCTGAACATTGCTCAGTGTGGACTATTACAGGTGGCATTTAAGTGTGAGCATCATCAATGTTGTTTTGTACATGTTTATGTCTCCTGTTTGTTATTACTTATGGTAATTTTGTGGTAATTATTATGTAATAATTAAGGGGCTGGTATGTAGGAGCCATATGTTACCATGGTAATACGTAAGGGGGGCGGGGTTCACGTGGGCAAGGGTGACGCACGGGGGAGGTACAAAGGCACCGGGTTTCCTCTTGTCTACAGGTGGAAAGGGAGACGCCGGGTAGCCGTATTTTTCGTGACACGCTTTATTTTACGTTTTATTTTCACAGTGTTTTCTTGCTTGTTACCTGCAATTTTACCATCCTTGTATGAGTAACCTGTTCACCATCATTTTACCACTTTATTAAAAACCACCAAAACGCCATAGCACGCGAGTCATTTCATTCATTCAAATAGCGCGTCAGGACGAGGTACTGGACCCGGACCCCTCTCAAAGCGACCCAAGGCTTATGGTCGCTACAATATATATATATATATACTGTATATATATACTGTACACATATATATACTGTACATATATATACTGTACATATATATATATATATACTGTACATATATCTATATATATACTGTACATATATATACTGTACATATATATACATATATACTGTACATATATACTGTATATATAACACTGTATATATATATATATATATATATATATATATAATATATATATATTATATATATGTACATATATATACACTGTACATATATATACACTGTACATGTATATACACATATACATATATATATATACACATATATACACATATATATACACATATACACATATATATATATATATATGTATATATATATATATATATATATATATATATATATATATATATATATATATATATTATATATATGTATATATATATGTATATATATATATACAACTCTGTATATATATGGCAAATTGGGGACACAGCCAAATTTTTTTTTTTTTTAATGTTTTCTTGACAAACTGCCTCTTGATTTCTGCAAAAGTAATGAGAGAATCGTCCAAACCTGTCAGACACTTTAAAGTCACTCTTTATTTACACAAATGTCCTGAGCATCAGGAGCTCACATCTGGACCGGGTCTAAGACCAGGTCTCACGTGGATCTGAACCGGTCTAAGACCAGGTCCTATGAGGTCCTCACTCTAGCGCCCCCTCTGGCCCGAACCTGAGACAAAAGGAAAGACATATTCACAGGTCACAAAACAAAATCTAGACCAGACCATAACCAGGACTAAACCAGGACTAAATCAGGACTAAAACCAGGAGACTGAAACCAGGACTGAACCAGGACTGAACCAGGACTGAACCAGGACTGAACCAGGACTAAACCAGGACTGAACCAGGACTGAACCAGGTCTAAACCAGGACTGAACAGGACTGAACCAGGACTAAACCAGCACTGAACCCAGGACTGAACCAGGACTAAACCAGGACTGGAACCAGGACTGCAGGACTAAAAAACCAGGACTAAACCAGGTCTAAACCAGGTCTAAAAGCTCCAGTACCTTACAGTAGTAGTAGGACATTGGAAGGATGTAGAGGAGCTTCAACAGGAGAATGAGCAGGACTCTGATGATCAGGTCTGAGTCTGACGCTGCAACACAAAAGACCCAGATTAGTCCAAACTAGGACCAGGATAAGTTAGTGTGACACACCTGACCCTCACATGACCCTGTGTGACCCTCACATGACCCTGTGTGACCCTCACATGACCCTGTGTGACCCCTGACCCCTCACATGAGGCTGGACGTACCTCCCAGAGAGAGCTGGAGGCTGGGGCTCTGAGAGGAGAAGTTGTGGTTTGAACACATGCAGGTGGTAAAACACAGGTGTAGTTTCCTTTGTGGGCGGGGCCAGTGTCAGAGAACAGGAAGTGGGTGGAATGATTGACAGCGGGCAGGGTGTGGTTCAGACCGAGGGGAGCAGTGGGAGAGAGAGAGCTGGAAGGAGCCTCCCGGGTACTGTGGCTCCACAGAGCATTTGACCCTGAACTTTGACCCCTGCAGCACCCTGACCCCCTGCGGCAGGGCCTCGGAAACCCCGTCAGACACAGACAGAGAGATGACAGGACGATTCAGTAAATCTGTGGAGAGAGACGATTGGACAGTTCAGTCTGTGGAGAGAGACGACGATTGGACAGTTCAGTCTGTGGAGAAAAGAGAGTGTGACACAGAGGAGTGTGTGTGATTAACATTTTACACCTAACACTGAGATGAACTAGGGGAAAAAAAGAAAAAAAACAAAAAAACTGAAGAACATAAAAATGTAAGATCAGACTTTTACCTGAAACACTCACCTCCAGACCAGAGGAAGAGGAAGAGGAGGATGAATCATAGACACAGTGTCTCACTGCAGACTTCTCAACACAGTCAGGTGAGACCCACCACACTGGACTCTCTGGAAAATCATCTCTATTTTCTCCATAAACAGCAGAGCCACAGTCCAGGTCTCTGCAAACAGCAGCTGTGTCCTCCAGGTCCCAGGGTCTATAGAGTCTATAGGGCTCCACCCGTCTCCACTCTCCTCTGTGTCTCAGCTCCACAATCCCAGCACAGCGACTGGCCCCTCCCACCAGCCTGGAGCGGCTCTGAACAGACGAGAGACAGAATGACGCCCCGCCCCTTTACCTGAGCAGTGAGGCCCGCCCCTTTACATGAGCAGTGAAGCCCCGCCCCTTTATCTGAGCAGTGAGGCCCCGCCCCTTTACTTGAGCAGTGAGGCCTGCCCCTTTATCTGAGCAGAGAAGCCCCACCCCTTTACCTGAGCAATGAGCCCCGCCCCTTTACCTGAGCAGAGGGCCCGCCCCTTTACCTGAGTAGTGAGTCCCCGCCCTCTTACCTGAACAGTGAAGCCCCGCCCCTCTTACTTGAACAGTGAAGCCCCGCCCCTTTACCTGAGCAGGTGAGGTTGACAGCGGCTCCAGAGGAGCAGGTCTCTGAGCCGGAGCGGGGACAGTCCATCAGAGCAGACTCATGGCCCTCACAGTGGAACGTCTGCTCCAGAGGAGAGAGCGGCCCCTGGAGGAGAGAAGGAGCCCCACAGCCCAGCTCCCTGCACAGCACCTCTGCCCCCTGCTGGTCCAAGGCCCCTTCACAGACCCAGGTCCAGGACTGGTCCCAGATCTGCACTGATCCTGAGCACAGACTGGGCCCCGAGACCAGACGCACCGAGTCTGTGGACACACATGTGTGACATCATCACTCTGAGCCAATAGGACACACACATGTGTGACATCACCGCTCTGAGCCAATAGGACACACACATGTGTGACATCACCGCTCTGAGCCAATAGGACACACACAGGGCTGTGACATCACCGCTCTGAGCCAATAGGACACATGCTGCATTTATGTGAGACACATCTGGGAGATGTCCTCCTCTTTAGTCCTGGTTCAGTCCTAGTTCAGTCCTGGTTGAGTCTTGGTTTAGTCCTGGTTTAGTTTAGTGTGTTGTGTGTATAGTGAGTGTGTTGTGTGTAGTCAGTGTGTTGTGTGTAGTGAGTGTGTTGTGTGTATAGTGAGTGTGTTGTGTGTATAGTGAGTGTGTTGTGTGTGTAGTGAGTGTGTTGTGTGTATAGTGAGTGTGTTGTGTGTGGAGTGAGTGTGTTGTGTGTATAGTGAGTGTGTTGTGTGTATAGTGAGTGTGTTTTTTGTATAGTGAGTGTGTTATGTATAGTGAGTGTGTTGTGTGTATAGTGAGTGTGTTGTGTGTATGAGTGAGTGTGTGTGTGTGTGTGTGAGTGTGTGTGTTGTGTGTGTATAGTGAGTGTGTGTGTTATAGTGAGTGTGTGTTGTGTGTGGAGTGAGTGTGTTGTGTGTATAGTGAGTGTGTTGTGTGTATAGTGAGTGTGTTGTGTGTGTAGTGAGTGTGTTGTATGTTTAGTAAGTGTGTTGTGTGTATAGTGAGTGTGTTGTGTGTATAGTGAGTGTGTTGTGTGTGATAGTGAGTGTGTTGTGGTGTGTATAGTGAGTGTGGTTTTGTGTGTGTGTAGTGAGTGTGTTGTGTGTTACATTTTCTATTGTGTGATTGTTGTTCTTTTCTCTGTTCTGTCGACTATTTTACATAAATCTGTCGAGGGACTGAAGATGGAAATGATCCATGTGGCTATAATCTTTACATATTTACATTTTTAAATGTTCATTAATATGTGCTGTGCCTTTACAGATTAATGAATAAATCATTAAGAATAAGACGAGAACAAAATCTGAGGAACATAAAAATGTAAGATCAGACTTTTTACCTGAACACTTCACCTCCCGACCCGAGGAAGAGGAAGAGGAAGAGGAGGATGAACGAAAGACACAGTCTCTCACTCCAGACTTCTTAACACAGTAAGTTGAGACACTCCACACTGGACTCTCTGGAAAATCATCTCTCTTTTCTCCATAAACAGCAGAGCCACAGTCCAGGTCTCTGCAAACAGCAGCTGTGTCCTCCAGGTCCCAGAGTCTATAGGGCCTCATCCGTCTCCACTCTCCTCTGTGTCTCAGCTCCACAGTCCCAGCACAGCGACTGGCCCCTCCCACCAGCCTGAGCGGCTCTGAACAGAAGAGACACGAGTGAGGTCCCGCCCCTTTAACTGAGAAGTGAGGCCCCGCCCCTTTACCTGAGCAGTGAGGCCCCGCCCCTTTACCTGAGCAGTAAAGCCCCGCCCCTTTACCTGAGCAGTAAAGCCCCGCCCCTTTACCTGAGCAGTGAGGCCCCGCCTCTTTCCCTGAGCAGTAAAGCCCGCCCCCTTACTTGAACAGTGAAGCCCCGCCCCTTTACCTGAGCAGGTGAGGTTGACAGCGGCTCCAGAGGAGCAGGTCTCTGAGCCGGAGCGGGGACAGTCCATCAGAGCAGACTCATGGCCCTCACAGTGGAACGTCTGCTCCAGAGGAGAGAGCGGCCCCTGGAGGAGAGAAGGAGCCCCACAGCCCAGCTCCCTGCACAGCACCTCTGCCCCCTGCTGGTCCAAGGCCCCTTCACAGACCCAGGTCCAGGACTGGTCCCAGATCTGCACCGATCCTGAGCACAGACTGGGCCCCAAGACCAGACGCACCGAGTCTGTGGACACACATGTGTGACATCACCGCTCTGAGCCAATAGGACACACACTGGGCTGTGACCACATCACCGCTCTGAGCCAATAGGACACACACACATGTGTGTGACATCACCGCTCTGAGCCAATAGGACACATGCTGCATTTATGTGAGAGATGTCCTCTCGCTGTTTAGTTCTGATTCAGTCCCGGTTTTCTAGTCCTGGTTTAGTCCTGGGTCAGTTCCGGTTTAGTCCTGGTGTAGTCCCGTTTTAGTCACGGGTCAGTTCCGGTTTAGTCCTGGTTTAATCCGGATCAATCCCAGTTTAGTCCTGGTTCAGTCCCGGGTTAGTACCGGTTTAGTCCCGGGTTAGTACCGGTTTAGTCCCGGTTCAGTCCCAGGTTAGTCCTGGTTCAGTTCTCGTTTAGTCCAGTGTGTTGTGTGTGTTTAGTGAGTGTGTTGTGTGTATAGTGAATGTGTTGTGTGTATAGTGAGTGTTGTGTGTGTATAGTGAGTGTGTTGTGTGTATAGTGAGTGTGTTGTGTGTGTGAGTGCTGTGTGTTGTGTGTTATAGTGAGTGTGTTGTGTGTATAGTGAGTGTGTTGTGTGTAGTGAGTGTGTTGTGTATATAGTGTGTATATAGAGTGTGTGTGTGTATATAGTGAGTGTGTTGTGTGTATAGTGAGTGTGTTGTGTGTATATAGTGAGTGTGTTGTGTGTAGTGAGTGTGTTTGTGTGTAGTGAGTGTGTTGTGTGTAGTGAGTGTGTTGTGTGTGTGTGTGTAGTGAGTGTGTTGTGTGTATAGTGAGTGTGTGTTGTGTGTGTATATAGTGAGTGTGTTGTGTATATAGTGAGTGTGTTGTGTGTATAGTGAGTGTGTTGTGTGTATAATGAGTGTGTTGTGTGTATAGTGAGTGTGTTGTGTGTGTAGTGAGTGTGTTGTGTGTAGTGAGTGTGTTGTGTGTAGTGAGTGTGTTGTGTGTATAGTGAGTGTGTTGTGTGTATAGTGAGTGTGTTGTGTGTATAGTGAGTGTGTTGTGTGTATAGTGAGTGTGTTGTGTGTAGTGAGTGTGTTGTGTGTATAGTGAGTGTGTTGTGTGTATAGTGAGTGTGTTGTGTGTATAGTGAGTGTGTTGTGTGTGTTACATTTTCTTTTGTGTGTGATTGTTGTTGTTCTTTTCTTTGTTCTGTCGACTATTTTACATAAATCTGTCGAGGGACTGAAGATGGAAATGATCCATGTGACTATAATCTTTACATATTTACATTTTTAAATGTTCAGCAATATGTGCTGTGCCTTTATAAATAAATGAATAAATCATTAAGAATAAGACGAGAACAAAAACATCTGAGGAACATAAAAATGTAAGATCAGACTTTTACCTGAACACTTCACCTCCAGACCCGAGGAAGAGGAAGAGGAGGATGAATCATAGACACAGTGTCTCACTCCAGACTTCTCAACACAGTAAGGTGAGACTCTCCACACTGGACTCTCTGGAAAATCATCTCTCTTTTCTCCATAAACAGCAGAGCCACAGTCCAGGTCTCTGCAAACAGCAGCTGTGTCCTCCAGGACCCATTCTTCATCGGGCTCACTCACCCGTCTCCACTCTCCTCTGTGTCTCAGCTCCACAGTCCCAGCACAGCGACTGGCCCCTCCCACCAGCCTGAGCGGCTCTGAACAGACAAGACACAGAGTGAGGCCCCGCCCCTTTACCTGAGCAGTGTGGCCCGCACCTTTACCTGCACAGTGAGGCCCCACCCCTTTACCTGAACAGTGAAGCCCCGCCCCTTTACCTGAGCAGTGAGGCCCCGCCCCTTTACCTGAGCAGTGAGGCCCCGCCCCGTTACCTGAGCAGTGAGGCCCCGCCCCTTTACCTGAGCAGGTGAGGTTGACAGCGGCTCCAGAGGAGCAGGTCTCTGAGCCGGAGCGGGGACAGTCCATCAGAGCAGACTCATGGCCCTCACAGTGGAACGTCTGCTCCAGAGGAGAGAGCGCCCCCTGGAGGAGAGAAGGAGCCCCACAGCCCAGCTCCCTGCACAGCACCTCTGCCCCCTGCTGGTCCAAGGCCCCTTCACAGACCCAGGTCCAGGACTGGTCCCAGATCTGCACTGATCCTGAGCACAGACTGGGCCCCGAGACCAGACGCACCCGAGTCTGTGGACACACATGTGTGACATCACCGCTCTGAGCCAATAGGACACACACAGGGCTGTGACATCACCGCTCTGAGCCAATAGGACACACACATGTGTGACATCACCGCTCTGAGCCAATAGGACACACACAGGGCTGTGACATCACCGCTCTGAGCCAATAGGACACACACAGGGCTGTGACATTCAATTCAAGTTTATCTATATAGCACATTTAAAAACAACCTCAGCTGACCAAAGTGCTTCACATAAAATAACTAAACACATAAAACATCACACAATGAGGTATAATTACATTATACAAAACAGCATAAAATACAATAACAGTGCAAGTACCAAGACTTTCTATCTAGACAATATTAAAAGCCAGGGAGTAAAGATGAGTTTTGAGCCGAGACTTAAACTGAGTCAGAGACTCAGATGATCGGACAGACAAAGGGAGACTGTTCCACAGTTTGGGCGCTGCCACAGAAAAGGCCCTGTCACCCCTAATTTTGAGCCAAGCTTTAGGCACAGCAAGCAGAAGCTGGTCAGCTGACCTCAGAGCTCTGGGAGGAGTATAAGGCTCCAGCAGCTCCCCAAGATAGGCTGGGCCCATAAAGTTAAGACATTTAAAAACAATCACCTAAGACATCACCGCTCTGAGCCAATAGGACACACACATGTGTGACATCACCGCTCTGAGCCAATAGGAAACATGCTGCATTTATGTGAGACACATCTGAGAGATGTCCTCCTGTTTAGTTCTGGTTCAGTCCTGGTTTAGTTCTGGTTTAGTCCAGTGTGTTGTGTGTATAGTGAGTGTGTTGTGTGTATAGTGAGTGTGTTGTGTATATAGTGAGTGTGTTGTGTATATAGTGAGTGTGTTGTGTGTATAGTGAGTGTGTTGTGTGAAGTGAGTGTGTTGTGTGTTACATTTTCTTTTGTGTGATTGTTGTTGTTCTTTTCTCTGTCTTGTCGACTATTTTACATAAATCTGTCGAGGGACTGAAGATGGAAATGATCCATGTGGCTATAATCTTTACATATTTACATTTTTAAATGTTCATTAATATGTGCTGTGCCTTTGTAAATAAATAAGAATAAGACTCGAACAAGAAGTATCTGAGGAACATAAAAATGTAAGATCAGACTTTTACCTGAACACTTCACCTCCAGACCAGAGGAAGAGGAAGAGGAGGATGAATCATAGACACAGTGTTTCACTCCAGACTTCTTCACACAGTCAGATGAGACCCACCACACTGGACTCTGTGGAAAATCATCTCTCTGTTCTCCATAAACAGCAGAGCCACAGTCCAGGTCTCTGCAAACAGCAGCTGTGTCCTCCAGGACCCATTCATCATCGGGCTCACTCACCCGTCTCCACTCTCCTCTGTGTCTCAGCTCCACAGTCCCAGCACAGCGACTGGCCCCTCCCACCAGCCTGAGCGGCTCTGAACAGACGAGAGACAGAGTGAGCCCCGCCCCTTCACCTGAGCAGTGAGGCCCCTCCCCTTTACCTGAGCAGTGAAGCCCCTCCCCTTTACCTGAGCAGTGAAGCCCCGCCCCTTTACCTGAGCAGTGAGGCCCCGCCCCTTTATTTGAGCAGTGAGCCCCCGCCCCTTTACCTGAGCAGTGAGGCCCCGCCCCTTTACCTGAGTATATTTTCTTTTGTTACTGGGACAGAGTAAAACAAAAGTTTCCCTTCTGAAAACTGGACAAAAGCTTTAGAGCAGAGGTGGTAAATTGGGGCCCATGAGCCAAACTTGGGCCTCCAGTGGGTCTAATTTGGCCCACAAGGGGCTCTGAGATTTTAAGAATAACCTTTTTTGGTTCAGTTTTGTAGTGAAAAGACTGTCAGGAGATGGAAGGAGGCCAGTCCTGTGTATTTCCTCATTTTTAAATGTCATCATATATTTGTTTGCAGAGAAACCACAGACTGTATAAAGAAAGACTAAATGTGTGACGTCCCCACAGCGTTTGGCTCCAGTTAGTGATGGGACTTTTATGGGATCTGATTCTTTTGGATCGGTTCATTTCTAAGAGCTGACTCTTTAACTATTTATTTATACGACAGAGGCCAACGTGAGAACTCATTTTATACAAACTAATCACAGAGAAAAGTGAGACCAAGGCTCAGATGTTTAAGATGGTTCAAACTGAGAGTCGCTGAGTTTAACTTTGGATCAGTCCAAATAAAATGTGGCGCGACAATATTAATAATCATTAAAAATCTGTTATTGTTATTTATCCAGTGACAGAATGTTTCTTTTGCCCGGGATCCCACCTGGACGACTGAAGGATCAGACACTGTGGCAGAGTGGTTATCCTGGTGTGTGAGTGTCTTTACCTGAGCTGTTGTCTTCTGCCAGGAGCCCTGCACACACAAAAGTCACGTCACAAAATGGCGGCTGTTGGTCACATGACACAGAGCTTCACACAAAATGGCGGCTGTTGGTCACATGACACAGAGCTTCACACAAAATGGCGGCTGTTGGGCTCATTAAAGCCACAGGCTGGTTTCATGAGTGTGATGGAAACAGGAAGCTCACTATGGCCCCGTCTGATCAGGCTGTTTGACTTTAGAAACACTTTTTATTAAATAAATGTACTTTTATTTTCACAAGTGCAGAGACAGTTTCAGGCACGAGCCAGTTCCCCTCAGACTGAAGCAGCTGCAGTGTGGGGCCAAAAGACAGAAAAGAAAAGAAAATGAAATTACATAAGCAGTATATCAAAAATCCCAACACCCTAAACAAATCATTACATACAAAATATAAAAATAAATTGATAAAAATAATAAAAACAAGCAAACAAATGTATTTTACTGCCAAATTCAATAATGCTCTTGGGGATCAAAGTAAATCTTGGAAGGTGTAAAAATGAGATACTCAGCGGCACATGGAAAACCTCAGTCCTCCCTGACACTGTGGTGCAGAATGAAAAGAACGAAATACCAACTTATCTTTAATAATTACTTTGCCTCTGTCGGGGAACAACTTTCTCAAAAATATGTCCCACTAGGGGGCGCCAACTATAAGCACTATCTCCAGGGCTACTATTCTAACTCAGTTTTTTCTTCAGCCGACCTGTAAAGTCGACGTGATCAACATCATAAACTAAAATCTTCTTCTACAGTCGGTGCTGAAAACATCTGTAGCAAAATCATCAAAGCCACAGTAAATGAACCTGAGCCTCTCGTCTTCACTATCGACCTTTCATTAGCGCGAGGCACTGTGCCTAACTTCACCAAGAAGGCAAAAATAATACCCATATACAAGTCTGGGGGATAAAAATGACACTCAAAATTACAGACGTATATCGATCCTGCCAAACTCTAAAGCTGGGGTCGGCAACTTCGCTTGGCTTCGGGCCAATTTTTTTCAGCGCCCACTGGTGGCGGGCCAGACGGATGGCTAAATATGGCTTACATATATTTATATTTATATATGAATTACATGCATTTTAAGTTTTGCATTTAAATAATATAAATTACAAGAAACAACCCCCACCCCCTTTTCCCCTACGACAGATTTCGTGGATTACAAAGTCTTAGCAAAACACACACTAGCAAGAGAGTAATGTCGCTATCAAAAGGACAAAAAAGCCTGGACACTTTCAGTCACATTTAAAACATGTGTCGATATCAAATATGTGGCAGTAGTTTGTGTAAAGTTGCAGGGGGAGGCAGCTGTGAGTCAGGGCAACTCGGACCCGCTGTCAATGCACGTGTGACAGGACACCATTTCCCATCATGCATTAAGCGTTTGTAGTCCATGCAGGCGCCGCAGGTGGAGAGCTGCTGCGCTCTCCTCGCTCAGAAATTGCGGCCGTGTCTCAAATGCTCTGTTCCATGTACTGCTCGAAGTGCGGGTCGAAGCACCGCCCGACTTAAATGCCCCGTTTAAGTCACTTTGGTTATTTCAGACACGGCCTGCGTCTCGCTCTCACGAGATTATCTGCGCCCGTCTCGCTCATCTCAAACAAGCCTCTCACCCCGAGCCTCTTTCACCAAAGAAACACAACAGCAGCTCCTCGTCTGAGAGACTCTGATGAAGAGCAGAGAACTGAAGTAATAGTAACGCGCCACATTTTATTGTTAATAACGGTAACGCGTTGGGACGCTGGGAAAAATAATGAGTTAGTAATTTCACAGCTATAAGGCGACCCGGATTATAAGGTGCAGTTTCAGTTACGGTGCTTTTTCTGCATTTAACACATATAAAAGGCTCCGGGCCTTAGGGCGCAGGCACGGTAAAATGTTAGTATGTGCTCTAAAAAAGGCAAAGGAGGCAAAACTGTGTTCGGTTGTGCTTTAATATAGTATTTAACAAAGTGCTCCCATATGTTTTTTTTTTATTAATTAGATCTCTATCAAAAACACCAAGTTCCCTCTCGTCACTATCAGAGTCCGTGTTGCTGCGGCTCCTCCTGAACGATGCTTTTGCGAAAGCTCGAATAACAGAGCAGCAGACACGTGAGCCCAAGCATCCACAATCCATCACAAATCAAACATCCACAATCCATCACAAATCAAACAAACACAATCCATCACAAATCAAACAAACACAATCCATCACAAATCAACAAACACAATCCATCACAAATCATCAAACAAACACAATCCATCACAAATCAAACAAACACAATCCATCACACAAATAAAACACAAACACAATCCATCACAAATCAAACAAATCCACACAATCCATCACAAATCAAACATCCACAATCCATCACAAATCAAACAAACACAATCCATCACAAATCAAACATCACACAATCCATCACAAATCAAACAAACACAATCCATCACAAATCAAACAAACACAATCCATCACAAATCAAACATCCACAATCCATCACAAATCAAAACAAACACAATCCATCACAAAATCAAACAAACACAATCCATCACAAATCAAACAAACACAATCCATCACAAATCAAACAAACACAATCCATCACAAATCAACAAACACAATCCATCACAAATCAAACATCCACAATCCATCACAAATCAAACATCCACAATCCATCACAAATCAAACAAACACAATCCATCACAAATCAAACAAACACAATCCATCACAAATCAAACAAACACAATCCATCACAAATCAAACAAACACAATCCATCACAAATCAAACATCCACAATCCATTCACAAATCAAACAAACACAATCCATCACAAATCAAACATCCACAATCCATTCACAAATCAAACAAACACAATCCATCACAAATCAAACATCCACAATCCATCACAAATCAAACATCCACAATCCATTCACAAATCAAACAAACACAATCCATCACAAATCAAACATCCACAATCCATCACAAATCAAACATCCACAATCCATCACAAATCAAACATCCACAATCCATCACAAATCAAACATCCACAATCCATCACAAATCAAACATCCACAATCCATCACAAATCAAACATCCACAATCCATCACAAATCAAACATCCACAATCCATCACAAATCAAACACAAACACAATCCATCACAAATCAAACAAACACAATCCATCACAAATCAAACAAACACAATCCATCACAAATCAAACATCCACAATCCATCACAAATCAAAACATCCACAATCCATCACAAAATCAAACAAACACAATCCATCACAAATCAAACAAACACAATCCATCACAAATCAAACAAACACAATCCATCACAAATCAAACAAACACAATCCATCACAATCAAACAACAACACAATCCATCACAAATCAAACAAACACAATCCATCACAAATCAAACATCCACAATCCATCACAAATCAAACAAACACAATCCATCACAAATCAAACAAACACAATCCATCACAAATCAAACAAACACAATCCATCACAAATCAAACATCCACAATCCATCACAAATCAAACATCCACAATCCATCACAAATCAAACAAACACAATCCATCACAAATCAAACAAACACAATCCATCACAAATCAAACAAACACAATCCATCACAAATCAAACAAACACAATCCATCACAAATCAAACAAACACAATCCATCACAAATCAAACAAACACAATCCATCACAAATCAAACATCCACAATCCATCACAAATCAAACAAACACAATCCATCACAAATCAAACATCCACAATCCATTCACAAATCAAACAAACACAATCCATCACAAATCAAACATCCACAATCCATCACAAATCAAACATCCACAATCCATCACAAATCAAACAAACACAATCCATCACAAATCAAACAAACACAATCATCACAAATCAAACAAACACAATCCATCACAAATCAAACATCCACAATCCATCACAAATCAACACATCCACAATCCATCACAAATCAAACAAACACAATCCATCACAAAATCAAACAAACACAATCCATCACAAATCAAAAAAAACACAATCCATCACAAATCAAAACAACACAATCCATCACAAATCAAACAAACAATCCATCACAAATCAAACATCCACAATCCATCACAAATCAAACAAACACAATCCATCACAAATCAAACAAACACAATCCATCACAAATCAAACAAACACAATCCATCACAAATCAAACATCCACAATCCATCACAAATCAAACATCCACAATCCATCACAAATCAAACAAACACAATCCATCACAAATCAAACAAACACAATCCATCACAAATCAAACAAACACAATCCATCACAAATCAAACAAACACAATCCATCACAAATCAAACAAACACAATCCATCACAAATCAAACAAACACAATCCATCACAAATCAAACATCCACAATCCATCACAAATCAAACAAACACAATCCATCACAAATCAAACAACCACAATCCATCACAAATCAAACAAACACAATCCATCACAAATCAAACATCCACAATCCATCACAAATCAAACATCCACAATCCATCACAAATCAAACATCCACAATCCATCACAAATCAAACAAACACAATCCATCACAAATCAAACAAACACAATCCATCACAAATCAAACAAACACAATCCATCACAATCAAACATCCACAATCCATCACAAATCAAACATCCACAATCCATCACAAATCAAACAAACACAATCCATCATCAAACACAAACAAACACAATCACAAACATCACAAAATCAAACAAAACACAATCCATCACAAATCAAACAAACACAATCCATCACAAATCAAACAAACACAATCCATCACAAATCAAACAAACACAATCCATCACAAATCAAACATCCACAATCCATCACAAATCAAACAAACACAATCCATCACAAATCAAACAAACACAATCCATCACAAATCAAACAAACACAATCCATCACAAATCAAACAAACACAATCCATCACAAATCGTGGCGTAACTCGCCCGGCACTACCTCCCAGTTTTAGTAAAACTGTGCTCGTCGTCTGTCATCCATCACAACCGTACTTTGAACGCTCTGTTCACGGTGATGTCCAGCGGCTGGAGTTCCTTCGTCCTGCCTCCCGGAATGACACAAGCTCTGAGTTCATGTGGCCACTTGCGCTTCATTAGAGTGTCTCCTAGGTGGCATTTAAAGGGTTGCCAAAACGATGTTGTTTTGCATAACACGCATACCTGCGCTTTTATACTATTCGGGTTGTGTCTTCTTTCACGCCCACCATTCCCCCTTTACCGTTCTCAGGCTGTCCTCTCCTCAGTCCGCTCTCCAGAAGCGGACGTAGTAAAAGACTGCACATTAGGCGCACCGCACCATAGGGCGCTCCATACACTTTGCAGAAAATTTCAGACTTTTAACTGCGCCTTATAGCCGTGAAATTACGGTACTCCGTTAGTGAAAAAACTATGGCTATAGCGTAACTGGTCACATTCCTTGAGCTGCGCAGTCTGCGCTTGCCTCACCACATGTCCAAAAACTGTTAGCCACGATTTTGACTGGTGAAGGTGCATGTTCACACCAGTTCATTGTTTGCTTTAAATGTTGTGTTCCACATCATGGGCAGTGGCCCGGAGCAGTGCCCACACAACTTGGTTTTAAAGAATCAATGCCAGAAAAAAGTCCAAAATCCTCTGGCGGGCCGAAAAAAATTGGCAAAGGGCCAACAATTTCCCGCGGGCCGCACGTTGCCGACCACTGCTCTAAAGTATTAGAACGAGCAGTATACTCCAGACCTGTAGAATATTTGGATAAGTATAATATATTAGTGCCCTCGCAATATGGATTTAGGAAAAACAGCACCACGTGTATGGCCATTTTTCTTTTTTTTTGTAACTTAAATTTTCATTCATTTTTACAATAAATCAACATATGAACATTAAACAGTAAACATTAAACATGCCTGGGTAACACCTTCTTAGTCTCTTTGCTTAAATAACATCCATTTGTTCCATTTTTTGTTCATTTGTGGCTCCTGTATCTCAGTCTGTGTGTAAGTTTTTCCATCACAAATATGTTTTCAACCATTGGTCCGTTGTTGGTGTTATATTTGTCCCCCATTTCCTCGTAATACATTTTTTTTATCACCTTTACAAAGTACTTATCACATTCACTGACACTGTCATCCCGAAAGTTACATAGGTACAGAATGTCTGGGTGGTTCCATACTATTGTGTATCCCAGTACTTCACTTATCACTCAACATCCATTCCCCACATTCCCTGCAACATTCCTGAGGTATCTGTAATTGTTAACTTTTCAGCTGAGGTGTAAGAAAAAAACAAATCAAATTTTTCCAGGCAAATTCCCTCCAGGCCGAGAGCTGGTAGTTGTATGATGGGTCCTCCACATGTTTAACCAATCTTCATCCCCAGTTTCAATATTAAACTCTTTTTCCCATTTTGCCTTGACTTTTTGGGTTGTACTTTATTTAACATGACTTTATATATTACTGAGATGATTCTAGTATTGCTGTCCCTGTGAGCTTTAGTCATTATTTGGATCACGTTGCTCTCGCCCATGGAGGGTTCCACCTGTATTTCCTTTTTATAGTTTTCCCTCATCTGTAGATAACGAAAAAAGTCACATTTTGTAAGTTGGTATTTTTGTGTCAAACCCTGGAAACTCTGCAGCTTCCCATTGTTTTCCAGAGAACACCAAGCTGTAATTCCTTTGGTCGTCCAGTTTTTAAAGCTTTGATCAAATTTAGCTGGTTTAAATTTGTCATCATATTCTATCCATTTGAATTTTTTTGCATGATTTTGAATTTTACTTGTTCGAAGATATTTGAACCAAATTTCAAATGTGTGTTAGTAGTGTCTGGTCAAGCTGGGTTTTATTTTATTCATATGCATCTTATCTCCGAGAAGCTGTTGAAGAGGCATTTTCAGTTTTCTGATTTCTATATCTCTCCACTTCCCACTATAATATGGATTACACCAGCAATAAATGTATTTAAATTGTGCTGCTTGGTAATATTCCTTCATCTTTGGTAGTGCCGTCCCTCCTTTCTCTTTGGGAAGCTGGAGAGTCCCGTATTTCACCCTGGGTCTCTTACTGTCCCATTTAAACCTTGATATTATTCTGTCCCATGCTGTTAATTGAGTTTGGGTGCCCTCTACTGGTAGTACTTGGAATAAAAACAGGAACCTGGGTAAGATATTCATTTTTACGATTTCGATCCTGGAACTGAGATCTAGTGTTAATGTGGTCCATCTTTCAATATCTTTTTGTACATTTTCTTGAACTTGTTTATAATTTTTATTATTAATGTTGGAAATATCTTTGGTAGTACTACTCCCAAGTATTTTATTGACTTTCCAATTAAATTTGTAAGATTTTTTAATATCTTGTGAGGGTGTAAAGTTGAATTCTAAAAGTTGTGTCTTTGAAATATTTATTTTATATCCAGATAAATATTCAAATGTTTCCAGAAGATTCATAAATTTAGGTAAAGATTTTATTTGGTTCTTCCAGATATGTAATTACATCATCTGCAAAAAAGTCCAATCTTATGATCTACTCCATTTATCGTAACTCCCTTAATTTCTGGATTTTGCCGTACTGCCTGTGCTAGCGGTTCAATAAAGATTCACATTTATTTTTATTCCAGCAGTTGGGTGATTGTATAATGTCTTGATAATTTGCATAGATTTCTCATTAAAACCCATTTTTCCCAATACTTGGTACAAAAATTTCCAATCCACCGAATCAAACGCTTTTTTGGCATCGATACTTAACAGAACTGTGCTTCTTTTTTCCCTCTGGTCTCTTTCAATTATATGTAGAGTTTTCCTAATATTATCATGTGTCTGACGATCACTGATAAATCCCTTCTGGTCATCGGTTAAATCTGATATGAATGTTTTTTAGTCTTTTAGAAATTATTGATGTGTATATTTTATAATCAATATTCAGAACAGAAATTGGTCTGTAGTTGGCACAGCATCCCCTGTTTTTGCCTGGTTTAGGAATTACTGATATTATTGCTTCAGACCAGGACGCTGGCATTTTATTTTCTTTTAGAGTCCAGTTTAAGGATTTACATAGAATTGTTAAAATAAATATCTTGTACCATTCGGCTGGAAAACCATCACTTCCTGGCGATTTTTTTAACAAGTTTGTGGCTTCCAAAATGTCCTCCTCCTTTATCGGAGCTGTTAAAGTTTTGTTTTGGTTAGTTCCTATTGATGGTAGGTCTAGTGGTTGGAGAAAGTTCTTCCTCTTCTTCATCTGGAGAAGAAGATTGAGCGTAGAGACTCTAAAAAAAAGCCTTGAAAACATTTTCAATTTCCTCTGGCTTATGAGTTTTCACATCAGTGCGTGGATCCCTGATTTTACAGCTTGTGTTTAATGATTGTTGTTTTCTTAACCTTTTAGCAATTTTGTTGATCTTGGTCCTCGTTTCGTCTAAAGTAGATGTGGGTTTTTTTCCATTTCTTCTTTTAATATGTTATTAACAGATCTTTTTGTATCTTTGATTTGTTGATTCATTTCTGATGTTTTAGTTTTCATATACTTTTGCTCCAGTTCTTTGAGTTTTCTGGAGTAATCCTCATAAGCTTGCATTTTTAGTTTTTTCAACCAGGTTGTTTTAGATATTAGTTTTCCTCTGGCTGCTGCCTTTAAGGTGTCCCACACCTCTGTTGGACCAACCTCTCCATTATCATTTTGCTCCATATATTGTTTTATTTCATCTTTTATTTCTTGAACTATTGCTTCGTTGTTCAAAATTCCTACATTTAATTTCCATAAAGTTTGTTCTTTCCTACTGGAAATATTAATTTTCATATTCACTGGGTTATGGCCTGACACATCTGCTGTTCTACTTTATATTGATCTGATTTCTTTATAAAGAAATCATCTACCCTGCATCAATCTCTGCAGGGTAGTCGTGATCAAAGTGAATCAACCGGTCATCTACACGTATTCTCTTCTGCCAGGCTTTTTTGAGAATCATTCCCTTTGTTTCAAACCTCAAAAAATTCATCACTATCGCTCGGGGCCGCTCACCTTCCTTTGGTTTGAAGGGAGGAGTCCGGTGTGCGCTTTGGATGTGGAGCTCCGTGTCTTCTGGCAAATCCAGTTCTGGCTTAAACAGCTGATCCAGACACGTTATGACCGAGTCCCCTTCACTGTTCTGAGGCAAACCAAATAAACGGATGTTATTTCTCCTATTTCTTGCTTCGAGTTCGGTGATTTTGTCTTGCATGTTTCTTGTGCGGGCTAGCATATTTAGCAGTGAATCATTAGCCTCCTTCTGCCACTCTTCCAGGTCGGTGATACGGGCCTGAGCCTCTCGGTCAGGCTTACCCTTTGTTCTTCTAGCTCCTTGTTACTTTCTTTAAATTTCAGTTCCATATCCTGGTGAAGTGATGTTCTATCTTGTTTGAGGTCTGCTTTAAGCGAGGTCGCCTCACATCGTGGTTTGGAAGCCTTGTAGCTCTTTAGTGAGCTTTGCTAACCCCTCGAGCATTAGCTTAGCATAGCCTGGATCCGTCTCTCTCCCGTCTTCCTCCATCTCCTCGTGGTCACTCTCTTCATTCTCAGCGACCTCCGTCATGCTTTTTTGTTTTTTAAGGCTTTTCCGCGATCCCTTTCCACTCACTCTACGTTTTCATCTATTTAGTTTCCAGTTTTCGAGTTTTTGTGGAGTTTTAGTTAACCGACTTTACAGAGACACTTTTTATGCGGCTGTACAGTCCGCCATCTTGTAGGAAGTCCACGTGTATGGCCATTTTAGATCTTATTGAGACAATTAATGAAGCTTTTGAAAAAGGAGAGTACTGTATTGGAGTGTTTTTAGATCTTTGAAAGGCATTTGATATGATAGATCATGAAACCCTTTCTTGGTAAACTAACGCACTATGGTGTCAGAGGAGTAGCACTCCACTGGTTCAGAAGCTTTATCTGTGGAGAGAGCAATATGTCGAGGAACAAAAATTCAGACACGAAAATCATTGAGACAGGAGTCCCACAAGGATCCATTTTGGGGCCACTCTTATTTATTATTTATATAAATGATTTTGTTTTTTGTTCCAACGACATTCACAAAGTTCTCTATTGCTGATGACACAAATCTGTTTATATCACACAAAAAACCTGGATCAGTTTGAGAAACTTCTAAATGAACATCTAGTAAAGGTAACTACTTGGTTCAAATGCAACAAACTGTCCTTAAATATTAAAAAAACTTCTTTATCATCTTTAATTTAATTGATTAAATTAATTAATTTGACTGGGACAATGCATATTAATGAACAAACATGAAAACACATGAATGTAAATACACCAGATTATAGCCAAGGGCTAGTTTCCCATCTGTCGTCATCTTCTTGCCAATCAGACATAAAACCAGTGATGGAAATATATGTATAAAAAATAGACGGCCAAGTTATCCAACAAGTTGATTCTACTAAATTCTTCGGAGTCTATATCGATCAATCTTTAAATAAAAATGAAAAAAAACAAAACACATTGATGAGCTGGTAAAAAAAAATATCAAAATCCAGTAAGACACATACTTCCATTGGCAGCTCTGCTGAACTTATATAGATCCCTGTTCCAGACTCATCTAAATTATTGTAATGTGATATGGTGTAACATCTGTCCCACTGACACAGAAAAACTTCAGGTATCACAAAAAAAAAAGACATAAGGGCGATCACCTGGTCCTTGCCTAACTCTCCAACAGATCCACTCTTCCACAGACTTGGCCTTCTCAAGCTTTCTCAAAGTCACATATATCACAATGCTTCTCAGTCATATATATCACAAAGCTTCTCAGTCATATATATCACAAAGCTTCTCAGTCATATATATCACAAAGCTTCTCAGTCATATATATCACAATGCTTCTCAGTCATATATATCACAAAGCTTCTCAGTCATATATATCACAATGCTTCTCAGTCATATATATCACAAAGCTTCTCAGTCATATATATCACAATGCTTGTATCATGTATAGTGTGGTCCACAAATTAAACAGTGGATTATGTGACTTTATCCCACTGCAGTCACCCTCTCATCAGCACAACACAAGGACAAAGTGCCTGTTAAAAGGGACATTTGGGAAGTTAAAGTGCACAGGCTTTAGTCTCTGTCGTAGAGTCCACAGATATGAATGAAACAGTGATATTAAACAGCCTCATTACAGATATTTAAAAGAAATATAAAAAGCAAACTACTGGAAAACTACAGTGTCTGACGGAGCTGAGTGCGGCTCAAGTTCTCCTGCAGTGGGTTTTTCTCTTTGTGTGTGTGTTTGTGTGTACCTCTGTGTGTGCGTGTGTGTGTCCCTGTGTGCGTGTGTGCGTGTTTGTGTGTACCTCTGTGTGTGCGTGTGTGTGTATGTGTCCCTGTGTGTGTGTGTGTGCGTGTGTGTGTGTGTATGTGTCCCTGTGTGCGCGTGTGTGTGTGTGTGTCCCTGTGTGTGTGTGTATGTGTCCCTGTGTGTGTGTGTGTGTGCGTGTGTGTGTGTGTGTATGTGTCCCTGTGTGCGTGTGTGTGTGTGTGTGTGTGTGCGTGCGTGTGTGTGCGTGTGTATGTGTGTGTGTGTTTGTGTGTACCTCTGTGTGTGCGTGTGTGTGTGTGTGTGTGTCCCTGTGTGCGTGTGTGTGTGTGTTTGTGTGTACCTCTGTGTGTGCGTGTGTGTGTATGTGTCCCCCTGTGTGTGTGTGTGTGTGTGTGCGTGTGTGTGTGTGTGTGTGTGTGTCCCTGTGTGCGCGTGTGTGTGTGTGCGTGCGTGTGTGTGTGCGTGTGTAGGTGTGTGTGTGTGTGTTTGTGTGTGTACCTCTGTGTGTGCGTGTGTGTGTATGTGTCCCTGTGTGTGTGTGTGTGTGTGCGTGTGTGCGTGCGTGTGTGTGTGCGCGCGCGCGTGTGTGGGGTGTATGTTATACATATGGATGTATGTTATACATATGGATGTATGTTATACATAGGGGTGTATGTTATACATATGGATGTATGTTATACATATGGGTGTATGTTATACATAGGGGTGTATGTTATACATATGGGTGTAGTTATACATAGGGGTGTATGTTATACATATGGATGTATGTTATACATATGGGTGTATGTTATACATATGGATGTATGTTATACATATGGGTGTATGTTATACATAGGGGTGTATGTTATACATATGGATGTATGTTATACATATGGCGTGTATGTTATACATATGGATGTATGTTATACATATGGGTGTATTATACATAGGGGTGTATGTTATACATAGGGGTGTATGTTATACATATGGGTGTATGTTATACATATGGGTGTATGTTATACATAGGGGTGTATGTTATACATATGGATGTATGTTATACATATGGGTGTATGTTATACATATGGATGTATGTTATACATATGGGTGTATGTTATACATATGGGTGTATGTTATACATAGGGGTGTATGTTATACATATGGATGTATGTTATACATATGGGTGTATGTTATACATATGGGTGTATGTTATACATAGCGGTGTATGTTATACATATGGATGTATGTTATACATAGGGTGTATGTTATATGTATACATATGGATGTATGTTATACATATGGGTGTATGTTATACATATGGATGTATGTTATACATATGGGTGTATGTTATACATATGGATGTATGTTATACATATGGCGTGTATGTTATACATATGGGTGTATGTTATACATATGGGTGTATTATACATAGGGGTGTATGTTATACATAGGGGTGTATGTTATACATATGGGTGTATGTTATACATATGGGTGTATGTTATACATAGGGGTGTATGTTATACATATGGGTGTATTATACATAGGGGTGTATGTTATACATAGGGGTGTATGTTATACATATGGGTGTATGTTATACATATGGGTGTATGTTATACATAGGGGTGTATGTTATACATATGGGTGTATGTTATACATATGGGTGTATGTTATACATATGGCGTGTATGTTATACATAGGGGTGTATGTTATACATATGGGTGTATGTTATACATATGGGTGTATGTTATACATAGGGGTGTATGTTATACATATGGATGTATGTTATACATATGGCGTGTATGTTATACATAGGGGTGTATGTTATACATATGGGTGTATGTTATACATATGGGTGTATGTTATACATAGGGGTGTATGTTATACATATGGGTGTATGTTATACATATATGGGTGTATGTTATACATATATGGGTGGATGTTATACATATATGGGTGTATGTTATACATATGGGTGTATGTTATACATATGGGTGTATGTTATACATATGGCGTGTATGTTATACATAGGGGTGTATGTTATACATATGGGTGTATGTTATACATATGGGTGTATGTTATACATATGGGTGTATGTTATACATATGGATGTATGTTATACATAGGGGTGTATGTTATACATATGGATGTATGTTATACATAGGGGTGTATGTTATACATATGGATGTATGTTATACATAGGGGTGTATGTTATACATATGGATGTATGTTATACATAGGGGTGTATGTTATACATATGGGTGTATGTTATACATATGGATGTATGTTATACATATGGGTGTATGTTATACATATGGGGGTGTATGTTATGTTAGATTTGCCTTTATCGTCTCCTTTAGGAGAAATTTGTCTTGGGACAAGGGAACTCATGCCACATATAAAAACATACACATAACACACACACACACACACACACACACACACACACACACACACACACACACACACACACACACACACACACACACACACACACACACACACACACACACACACACACACACACACACACACACACACACAGTGGACACATCAACTAATGCAGTTCATCATCAGAAAAAAAAAGTGCATACATGGATAAATGTAGGTTATGATTATGTCATAGATATTATATATGTTTGGGTATGTTATGCATATGTTTTATATTATATCCATCATGTTTTATATTAATATAATTATGACAAACAAGTCTCACTTACCCAAAGTGTAGACGAACCAGACCAGGACCAGTGCTGCCAGAGCCATGACCAGGAACGAACCAGGAACGAACCAGGACTAAACCAGGTCTAAACCAGGTCTAAACCAGGTCTAAACCAGGTCTAAACCAGGACTAAACCAGGACTAAACCAGGACTAAACCAGAATTAAACCAGGACTAAACCAGAACTAAACCAGGACTAAACCAGGTCTAAACCAGGTCTAAACCAGGTCTAAACCAGGACTAAACCAGGACTAAACCAGGACTCAACCAGGACTAAACCAAAATTAAACCAGGACTAAACCAGAACTAAACCAGGACTAAACCAGGACTAAACCAGGTCTAAACCAGGTCTAAACCAGGTCTAAACCAGGACTAAACCAGGACTAAACCAGGTCTAAACCAGGACTAAACCAGAACTAAACCAGGACTAAACCAGGTCTAAACCAGGACTAAACCAGGACTAAACCAGGTCTAAACCAGGACTAAACCAGGACTAAACCAGGTCTAAACCAGGACTAAACCAGGTCTTAACCGGGACTAAACCGGGACTAAACCAGGACTAAACCGGGACTAAACCAGGACTAAACCAGGACTAAACCAGGTCTAAACCAGGACTAAACCAGGACTAAACCAGGTCTAAACCAGGACTAAACCAGGTCTTAACCAGGACTAAACCGGGACTAAACCAGGACTAAACCGGGACTAAACCAGGACTGAACCAGGACTAAACCAGGACTAAACCAGGTCTAAACCGGGTCTGAGACGTGTCTTTCAGAGTTTCCTGTTTTCAACACTTTATCGGTTCATCGTTTGTGGCTTTTCTTGGTAAAACTAAAGAACATCTCCATAATCTGATGTTTTTATAATTCAAATATGTGTTTGAATGTCGACTTTTTAAAAGTGTGACTAAACTAAACGAGTGAGGAGCGATGTCCAGTGTGTCTGTGTCCAGACGTCCCCCACGGTCAGTCTCTGTGTTTGGACCATGTGCTGATGTGATTAAAGCTCCTGTATTACACAAAATGGATCATGTGAGCCGTGAGCCGTGTTAGGATGTTGTTTCTTCATCAAAAACACACTTCCACTTGTGTTTTGTTTCATTCACATGTTTGAGTAACTCTTTATTATTAGTCTGGAACATCTGCAAAGCTCAAAATGCTCTGTCCACCTTGTGATGTCATCAAGTGGTTCTTTTCACGTTAACAGCTCCTTTTAGCTTTAGTCCAGTAGAGATGAAATGATGTAAATCAGTGGTCCTCAACCTTTTTATCACCGTGGACTGATGGGAGCCCTGCTCTTGTTTCTTCTTTCCTTCTTGTTCACTTTTGTTTCTTTTTAAAAACTTCACTTTAAACTTTTAATCCAGGTCTTATTCTCCATGAGCCAAAGCAGTTTTGAAGGTTTCATCTCCTCGTTCTCTTTTCCCCACATTCCACAGAGCCGACTCGGCGTGAGACTCACCTGTCGAGACAAACTCATATTTTAAGTAGTTCTCCTGGCGTCGTTAAATTGATGTTTCTTTTTCGTGGAGGTCGTGGCTCCTCTTCTGGCTCCTCAGTTTGGCCTTTTCCCCTTTGCACATCTACAGACGAGTTTATTCTGTGTCATGAGGGACGGGCCAAAGTTACGTCGGAGAAGATGCGTCACTGATAAATTATTTACTGTTTTTGTGCGGCCCGGGAGCAAATGTGTAACGGACCGGGTACCGGTCCCCGGCCCGTGGTTGGGGGAACCACTGATGTAAATGATTCAAGTGAAGGTGAGTGGAGTTTAAAACACAGTGGAGCACTTCCTGTTTGACCACATGATGACATCACCAGGTGGAACAGAGTGTTTTCAGTGTGAGAGAAAAACATTATAACATAGATCATAAAATAAGCAGACCAGGACCAGAAACAGACTAAGACCAGACTAGGACTAGACCAGGACCAGACCAGGACCAGAAACAGACTAAGACCAGACCAGGACTAGACCAGGACCAGACCAGGACCAGACCAGGACCAGAATCAGACTAAGACCAGACCAGGACAAGACCAGGACCAGACCAGGACCAGAATCAGACTAAGACCAGACCAGGACAAGACCAGGACCAGACCAGGACCAGAAACAGACTAAGACCAGACCAGGACTAGACCAGGACAAGACCAGGACCAGACCAGGACCAGAATCAGACTAAGACCAGACCAGGACAAGACCAGGACCAGACCAGGACCAGAAACAGACTAAGACCAAACCAGGACTAGACCAGGACCAGACCAGGACCAGAATCAGACTAAGACCAGACCAAGGACAAGACCAGGACCAGACCAGGACCAGAAACAGACTAAGACCAGACCAGGACTAGACCAGGACAAGACCAGGACCAGAAACAGACTAAGACCAGACCAGGACCAGACCAGGACCAGACCAGGACCAGACCAGGACCAGAAACAGACTAAGACCAGACCAGGACCAGACCAGGACCAGACCAGGACCAGACCAGGACTAGACCAGGACCAGACCAGCTCTAGACCAGGACCAGACCAGCTCTAGACCAGGACCAGACCAGGACCAGACCAGGACCAGACCAGGACTAGACCAGTACCAGACCAGGACCAGACCAGGACCAGACCAGACCAGGACCAGACCAGGTCTAGACCAGGACCAGACCAGGTCTAGACCAGGACCAGACCAGGTCTAGACCAGAACCAAACCAGGACCAGACCAGGACCAGACCAGGACCAGACCAGGACCAGACCAGGTCTAGACCAGGTCTAGACCAGGACCAGACCAGGACCAGTCCAGGACCAGACCAGGACCAGACCCCCAGACCAGGTCTAGACCAGGACCAGACCAGGTCTAGACCAGAACCAACCAGGACCAGACCAGACCAGGACCAGACCAGGACCAGACCAGGACCAGACCAGGACCAGACCCAGACCAGGACCAGACCAGGGCCATAACAGGATCAGACCAGGACTAGACCAGGACTATAACAGGAGTTGGAGCCTGTAGTGTAGAATCGGCCTGTATCTGTTCAGGCAGAGCTGATATGACAGGGGTCATCAATAGACGGCCCATGGGCCAAATCTGGCCCACTGGCCAAATCTGGCCCACTGGCCGATGGTTTAACAATATAATATATTTGTGGTGTGACTGTAGCTGCACGAGGGCCGTGCGCTCCGTGCGCTCCGTGCGCTCCGTGCGCTCCGTGCGCTCCGTGCGCTCCGTGCGCTCCGTGCGCTCCGTGCGCTCCGTGCGCTCCGTGCGCTCCGTGCGCTCCGTGCGCTCCGTGCGCTCCGTGCGCTCCGTGCGCTCTGAAGTCTGCTTGTGTCATGATCCACGCCCTCCTGCTCCTGTTTTGCCTCCTGTGTCTCCTCTCCCCCTCCCTCACCTGCCTGACTCCAGAGCTGGGCGGAGCCCTGGCTCCTCCCACACTCACCTGCAGCCCATCAGGGCAATTAACACACCTGCGGGAGGATAAAAGGAGCCAGGACCCAGCTCTCTCTGCGAGGTTGTCTGTTCGCCTCACTGTTTGTCCTTGTGTCTCTCGTGTGCTACCTGTCCGTGTCCTACCTGG
The DNA here is from genome assembly GCA_019594935.1 of Periophthalmus modestus. Lineage (NCBI taxonomy): Eukaryota > Metazoa > Chordata > Actinopteri > Gobiiformes > Gobiidae > Periophthalmus > Periophthalmus modestus. The sequence continues at coordinate 1,221,247 of JAIEZT010000009.1, forward strand.
TGTCCTGTTCATCACTGCTCATCGACCTCTTGTCTCACTGTTCGTCTGCCCGTGTCCTGCCCGTGTCCTGCCCGTGTCCTGTTGGTGTCCTGCCCGTGTCCTGCCTGTGTCCTGTTGGTGTCCTGCCCGTGTCCTGCCCGTGTCCTGCCTGTGTCCTGCCTGTGTCCTGTTGGTGTCCTGTTGGTGTCCTGTTGGTGTCCTGTTGGTGTCCTGTTGGTGTCCTGCCCGTGTCCTGCCCGTGTCCTGCCCGCGTCCTGCCTGTGTCCTGCCCGCGTCCTGCCCGTGTCCTGTTGGCGTCCTGCCTGTGTCCTGTTGGTGTCCTGCCCGTGTCCTGCCCGTGTCCTGCCTGTGTTCCTGTTCACGTTCCTGTTCAGCTCCCTGCCTCCCCGCATTACTCTGGACTCCCGTCTCCGACCCTGTCTCCCGGTACCGGCTGTATTTCTTGTCTCGTTGTTCCCTGCACCTCTGGACCCTGACCTGCACCCCAGCTCCTCGTATGTTAGTCTCCCGTCACTCGTCTTGTGTCTTTTCTGTCAATAAACACCCTTAAACTTGCCCCGAGTCCCGCATCTCTGGTCCGCCTCACACCCCTCATTATGACAGCTCGTTAGGATTAAGGTTCGTCCTCATTAATGAGGAGCGTTATGTGCAGCAGTGATGTCGTCTTCTTCAGTCGGTCATAAATATGAAACAGGGAGCCATTTCACATTTTTACAGAACATGGTGTGCAGGTGAAATCAGTTTGATCTGACATGTTTTGAAGCGTGTGCAGCTCAGAGCTGCTGTTCAGAGCCTTGAACCACAGAGGCCCATTTTATCAGAGTGAAGGAAACTCACTATCAGCCAGTATCACGCTCTCATATTTCACTCTTTACTGCGTTTGACACTCATCAAGCATTTATATAGACTATACAATATAACACAGGTTATAACAAATCAAACATCAAAACAGGAGTGAACAAGAGGATCGGTTCAGTTTTATCTGTTCAGCTCAGTCTTTACACATTTGTGGAGTTACACAAATCTATAAACTGTTGCCAAGTAGAAGAAAATGTTCTCAACTTTCCCTTGAGTCAACCTGATTTTTTCTAATTGTCGATGTTTCACGACGTCTTTCATTCAGATCAAATGAGATGGGGGAGTTTTTTGTTTCCAGTTTATGTGAATCTGCTAAAAGCCTCATGAAACACACCACACGGAGCTGAGGGTTTGACACGTCCACAGCTGCAGACTTCACTCCAAACAGAGAAACTACTGGAGCAACTTCAGTGTTTTTCAAAGAATTTGACACTAAATATCAAACAGGATTTCCCAATATAATATAAGACTAGAACAGTTGTAAAACATGTGTGCTAGTGCGGCCGGCTGCTCTTTACGTCTGTCACATAAAGGACAGTCTGAGTTTTGATAGATGCAGTTTATGCAACACTTTAAAGTGAATAAGATGGAGTCCAACACAAACAGAGGAGGAGAGCTCATCCTCTCGAGCTTTAGTCCAGTGAATATCAGTCATGATCAGGCCCAGGTCCTTCTCACACGTCTTGGAAGTGATGTCGTTTGGTGCTAAAGTCCATATCTCACAGAATATCAAGAGTTTTAGTGATCAAAGCTTTTTTTAAATGATCAGACAGAGAAAAAATCCACTGCAGAGTCAGGAGGTTGATTTAGAAAGTAAGACAATGAGCTCTTTATAAAACTTCTGACCTGCAAATGTTTGGAAAAAAACTCAAGATCCAACTTAAATTGACGGTGCTGCTGCTGAAATGTGGTGAAAGTCTGAGTAGGTCTTTTATAGTGTGTCCACCCTCTGAATCACTGATTAAAGGAGGTGACCACAATGGGCCAAATGATGGTTATTTACCACTGGCATAAGCACAAAAGTCCTTCATCCAAAGAGTTTCCTCCAGTGAGGCGACATTTTACTGAGTGTGAAACAAGTGTGTTTTGAATGTTTTCCTTAAAGACTGAAGAGCAGAGTAAACGAGAGTCTGAAGGAGTCATGGCCGTGAGGATCACACGATGTCGACGACTCTCCAGCTCTGGGCCTGGGCTCCTTCACCAACAGTTGATGATAGTTGGAAAACACAGCTCAGCCTCATTTGGTGCTTCATGGTCTGATGTTCTGAGGTCCTCACATGGACAGAGCGTTGTTTATAGTCGTGCGTAATCTCTCCACTCCTCTCTCAAAGGCAAAAACCCTGTACGTCATATTCAACCATCTCAGACGTCTGTGCTAGAACTTTTAGAACACAGGGCAGTGTGTGTTGTTCCTGTTTGAATTGTTAGTAACAGGTCTGTTGACCTGCCTTACATTTGCATATTAATGTTATAAGTTTAAATGATGTCTGCAGGTATCGGACAGCTGCTGTTGATCCTCATGTTGCTCTGTGTGGACTGTGGCTGCTGTAAAGAAGTGGCTGAGACCAAACTGAAGACCACATTCAGTGGATGGCCTGACTTGTTTGCCTTGACATCTGGCACTTTTATGTGGCTGTGGGATGTACCGCTGATGCCCACCAGCTCTACCTCCTGTCATAGCTTATTCACGTCAGCTGCATGTGACATACGAGCCGACAGAGGGAAAGAGAGCACATTTAACCAAGGAAGGCTGGACTGCTCCCACTGAAAAGCAACTGGACTGGCACATCACAAAGGCTGAGCTGGAGCTGCAGGAGGAGGACACGTGGAGAACACCATCCAGCTGTTGGATCAGCTCATCAGTGACCTCCTGAGTGACAAGGGAAAGGATGAGCTTGGTGTTCCTCTTCTGGACCCAGTAAAAATGCAGCTCATGTGGCGTGTTCAGAGGAGGCATGTTAGGTGTGTTCAGGACCCGCCTGGTGTGGCACTGTCCACTCAGACCGGCACCATCACCAAAGGAGTCCAGCTGCAGACACTGTGCCAGAGGTTCCACATCTTTGGAGTCATTCCACTGTCACTTAAATTGGTTCATTCCAGGTATGTGCAGTCTGAGACTGCTGTTTATGTTTAAGTGAATCCATTGTCCTATTCAAACATTTGTGGCATTTATTTCAGGTGCAAACTCTCTTAACTTGCAGATGTACCTGCCGGATTGGCTACATCGCTGGAACGAAGACAGAGCAACTGCTGCTATTGAGGTGGACAGATTTGGCCTCTGCACATTCTCTGGAGAGCTGCTTCACAGTGTGAACACTGATTATGAGGAACTGTTTGGAAAGAAACTGGTTCCTTCATTTACTCCACCGGCAAAATATACAGGTAATACATAAATGTTGTCTTATTAATGCTCTTTTTCCTGTCATGTTTTTTTCTGACATAGTTTCATATTCATATTTGCCAGGTGAACTCGTTGGATTGCAGTACCTGCTGAGAGGATATGTCACCAGATTCTGAGGAGGCAAGAGCTGCTGGCACATTTAGAGGAGCAGCACCATCAGAGACAGACGAGGGCTTTGAGGAAACTGATCGCAGTGATGTCACTCTTACTGATTTACTTAAAGATACAGCTGATATTACAGTGCAGACTCCGCCTCCATTTGCTGCTCTCATCCATCTGAGCTGGACAATCACTGCACCTGCTCCTCTGTCCTCTCACCTGTCCATGGTCCAGTCTGCTCCTCTGTCCTCTCACCTGTCCATGGTCCAGTCTGCTCCTCTGTCCTCTCACCTGTCCATGGTCCAGTCTGCTCCTCTGTCCTCTCACCTGTCCATGGTCCAGTCTGCTCCTCTGTCCTCTCACCTGTCCATGGTCCAGTCTGCTCCTCTGTCCTCTCACCTGTCCATGGTCAGTCAGTCCTCTGCTCCTCTGTCCCTCTCACCTGTCCATGGTCCAGTCTGCTCCTCTGTCCTCTCACGGTCCATGGTCCAGTCTGCTCCTCTGTCCTCTCACCTGTCCATGGTCCAGTCTGCTCTGCTCCACCTCTCCAGTCTGCCTCTCCTCTCACGTGTCTGTGTCCAGTCTGGATATCTTCACAACAAGCTGTAAGTAAAATACTCATGAAGCCCAATAATTATTGTTGTTAGTACTTGAGGGCTATTTTTATACTTCTTCTCAGGCTGTGGATCATCACATTATGCCTGGAATGGATCGCGTTGACCAGTTTGCAGAATATTTGGTGCAGCTAAAGAATGAGAAAGTGTAACTCTGACCAAGCAGCAGAGCAGCCCCACTGTGGGTCTGTGGCAGAACCTGGAACGACACGACAAAGAGCAGAATTTTGTTCTCTACGTGGCATCAGGACAGGCTGCTCACCGGCACTTTAGGTCCCCCCAAAAAGAAGAGTTTATGCAGGAGTCGACAGCACGACAGTCACCTCCCACAGATGCACCAAGTGTGGAGAGCCCCGCCCCACAGACACCACCAGAGACACTTTAAAGGCACAATTTACTGCCCCGACTGAGACACTCACCGAGGAGCAGTGGATTAGAACGATGAGCAAATAAACATCTAACATTATTATTTCAGTCTTTTCTCTGGGTGAGAGGTGCACAGGTCTTTTGTAAATACATGTGGAGTTTTGTGGTAAATATGATACTTTCGAGGGTAAAAACTGTCATCTATAAAGTCATTTGAGCATGTACATATTAGTAATAGAATGTAAATATGTATATAATATATTCTTGTGGACACACTTTTATAATAGATATTTTCTGTTTTTGAGAGGAAAACAGAAAATTCTGAAATTCCTCAACTTTCACTAGTGTTTTTGTTTTTTCTTGTGGTTGATGGATGATAAATAAACTAAATGAAGTCAAACAAACACACAAATATTATTATATATTATATTCTTTTAGATATGCAGTTACTATATTCTGTGATATAATATTAATGAGGTAAAATGAGGGTCACAGACTCTCGTGGACTGACTGGACATAAATCATAAAGTTCATGTGGGACACAAGCCACCTGCTGCGACTGGACAAACAACTGTGAGACAATCTGACCTGGCCTCAGATTGCAGCTCCCTCGAACATCTGCTTCATTATCTTGTTTGTGTCAACACATTTTGATTATAATAGTGTTTATGTTATGTGTAGTAATTAACACTGATTATAAATTAACTGAAAACATAGTGGTCTGAGTCTGTCATAGTTATCAGATCTGATCCAGCGTTTTTAATGAATGTATATTACACTAATGCGACTGATACTGAACAAAACATGTGACAAATTCAAATGAAGTTTTAGTGAAATGAAGTTTTAGTTTTAAAGACACATCTTTAAACTTGTGTTTATAGTTTTAATGACACATCTTTAAAACTTGTGTTTATAGTTTTAATGACACATCTTTAAACTTGTGTTTATAGTTTTAAAGACACATCTTTAAACTTGTGTGTTTATAGTTTTAAACTTGACACATCTTTAAACTTGTGTTTATAGTTTTAATGACACGTTTTTTAAACTTGTGTTTATAGTTTTAATGACACATCTTTAAACTCGTGTTTATAGTTTTAAAGAATGAACACATCTTTAAACTCGTGTTTTTATAGTTTTAATGACACATCTTTAAACTCGTGTTTATAGTTTTAAACTTGACACATCTTTAAACTTGGTGTTTATAGTTTTAATGACACATCTTTAAACTCGTGTTTATAGTTTTAATCACATCAACACTTTAAAATTGTGTGTTTTTATTTTTTTACATCACTGTCTCGTCGCTCGTATAAAATATGTGTATATATATTTTGGACAGTACTGCGGGTGACTCTAGATGGCGCCGGTGCCGTGTTGTTTGAATCACGTGTTAACACACCTTTGATTTTCTAAAGCCTTGTACATGATGTTTGTTGTATTTGTTCTGTTTGACCTTTGTTCATACAGAGGCTCTTTGGAGACACCGACACATACTGCCCTCCAGTGGTGGAATCTAAAGATGCACGTTCCTGTTCTCCGTGTGTGAGCTGTCGCCCCGTCCATCTAAAGTTGACTCTGACCTGACTGTGGCCCAGGCCTCTGTGACGTGCTGCTGCTGCAGATACAGGTGCAGTTCTTTGGTAAAACAAAAAACAGGAGGAATCCTGCTCCAAAGTTCGGCTTTTTTCACACAGGACGACGAAAAAAGTGCTCAAAAAGAAAGAGGCTTCCTTCAAAAATACCTTGTTACTGCGAATGGGCTCGCCTCTCCACAGACCTGTCACTTTACTTCATGTGGAACATGTAGGTGTGCTCTAGCCCCGCCCCCTGCACCTGACTTGGGTGGGGTCAAAGGTCAAATGAAGTGTTCATGTTAATGTGTGTTTTTAGTGTGTGTCCAGTTGTGTTTGTAATGTAACTGTGTGTGTGTGTGTGTGTGTGTGTGTGTGTGTGTGTGTGTGTGTGTGTTTTAGTGTGTGTGTTGTTGTGTGTGTTGTAATGTGTGTGTGTGGTGTGTGTGTGTGTGTGTGTGTGTGCTTTTAGTGTGGTGTGTGTCCCGTTGTGTTTGTAAATGTAACTGTTGTGTGTGTTCTCGTGTTGTCCCGTTGTGTTGTAATGTAACTGTGTGTGTGTTTATAGTGTTTGTAAAGTTGGTTTGTATGTAAACTGTGTGTGTTTATAGTGTTTGTAAAGTTGTGTTTGTCATGTAACTGTGTGTGTTTTCTAGTGTGTGTAAAGTTGTGTTTTGTCCTGTAAACTGTGTGTGTGCTTTTAGTGTGTGTAAAGTTGTGTTGTAATGTAACTGTGTGTGTGTTTGTAGTGTGTGTAAAGTTGTGTTTGTAATGTAACTGTGTGTGTGCTTTAGTGTGTGTCCCGTTGTGTGTTTGTAATGTAACTGTGTGTGTGCTTTTCGTGTGTGTGTGCGTTTGTGTTTGTCCTGTCCGTGTGTGTGTGTTTGTAGTGTGTGTAAAGTTGTGTTTGTACTGTAACTGTGTGTGTGCTTTTCGTGTGTGTAAAGTTGTGTTTGTAATGTCCCGGTGTGCGTGTGTGTTTATCTGTGTGTGTTAAGTTGTGTTTGTCATGTAAGTGTGTTTGTGTTTTAGTGTTTGTAAAGTTGTGTTGTTTGTCCATGTGTGTGTGTGTGTGTGTGTGTGTGTCCAAGTTGTGTTTGTAATGTAACTGTGTGTGTGTGGTTATAGTGTTTGTAACGTTGTGTGTTGTCCTGTCCCTGTGTGTGTGTTTATAGTGTTTGTAAAGTTGTGTTTGTCATGTCACTGTGTGTGGTGTTTATAGTGTGTGTAAAGTTGTGTTTGTAATGTAACTGTGTGTGTGCTTTTAGTGTGTGTAAAGTTGTGTTTGTAATGTCAGTGTGTGTGTGCTTTTAGTGTGTGTAAAGTTGTGTTTGTAATGTAAGGTGTGTGTGTGTTGTAGTGTGTGTAAAGTTGTGTTTGTAATGTAACTGTGTGTGTGCTTTTAGTGTGTGTTAAAGTGTGTTTGTAATGTAAATGTGTGCGTTTTATAGTGTGTGTTAAGTTGTGTTTGTAATGTAAGTGTGTTTGTGTTTTTAGTGTGTGTAAAGTTGTGTTTGTAAGTGTGGTGTGTGTGTGTGTGTGTGTTGTGTGTAAAGTTGTGTTTGTAATGTAAGTGTGGTGTTTTTTTAGTGTGTGTAAAGTTGTGTTTGTAATGTAAGGTGTGTTTTTAGTGTGTGTGTAAGTTGTGTTTGTAATGTAAGTGTGTGTTTTTTTAGTGTGTGTAAAGTTGTGTTTGTAATGTAAGTGTGTGTTTTTTAGTGTGTGTAAAGTTGTGTTTGTAATGTAAGTTGTGTTTTTAGTGTGTGTAAAGTTGTGTTTTGTAATGTAGTGTGTTTTTTAGTGTGTGTCAAGTTGTGTTTGTAATGTAAGTGTGTGTGTTTTTAGTGTGTGTATAAAGTTGTGTTTGGAATGTAAGTGTGTTTGTAGTGTGTTGTAAAGTGTGTTTGTAATGTAAGTGTGTGTTTTTTAGGGTGTGTAAAGTTGTGTTTGTAATGTAAGGTGTTTTAGTGTGAGTGTAAGTTGTGTTTGTGTAATTGTAAGTGTGTTTTTAGGGTGTGTAAAGTTGTGTTTGTAATGTAAGTGTGTGTTTTTAGTGTGTGTAAAGTTTGTGTTTGTAATGTAAGTGTGTTTTTAGTTGAGTGTAAAGTTGTGTGTTTGTAAAGTAAGTGTGTTTTTAGTGTGTGTAAAGTTGTTTTTGTAATGTAAGTGTGTGCTTTTAGTGTGTGTAAAGTTGTGTTTGTAATGTAAGTGTGTTTTTAGTGTGTGTAAAGTTGTGTTTGTAATGTAAGTGTGTGTTTTTAGTGTGTGTAAAGTTGTGTTTGTAATGTAAGTGTGTTTTTAGTGTGTTGTAAAGTTGTGTTTGTCAATGTAAGTGTGTGACTTTTAGTGTGTGTAAAGTTGTGTTTGTAATGTCCGGTGTGTGTTTTCGTGTGTGTACAGTTGTGTTTGTAATGTCCCGTGTGTTTTTCGTGAGTGTAAAGTTGTGTTTGTAATGGTAAGTGTGTGATTTTTAGTGTGTGTAAGTTGTGTTTGTAATGTAAGTGTGTGCTTTCAAACTCGAGCGAGTGTAGTTGGGTCAAATTACCAAAGCGTCGACACAACAAACCTCTTCCTCTTTGTCCTCTGACAGTGGTTCGATGTCATTGGGAATTTGCGTTTACTGGCAACATTTTCCGAAAACGATCTTTAAGGAGGTCGTTTTTTTTCTCATTTTTTGAGCAGGTGGAGTTGGTTGGTGGAGTTGGTTGGTGGAGTTGGTTGGTGTATTTGGTTTGGTGGTCAGGTCCTGGTGCGTCAAGGGCTCGACGCTCTGCACCTTTAAAGCTCGTGCGGCTCATCCGTCCCACACTTCTGTTTATTACTTTTGCTTTGCAACATTTAACATTGCACACACACCTTTCAAATCACATATCACACTCACACTCTTGGACATTTACAGACATTCACACCTCATTAAAACTTTAATTAATTCATTTGGGTAAATAACACTTTATTTAATTGAATTTGTGCTGTTGTTTATTTCCTGTTTACAGCTTAGAGCCGGGTTATGACAGTGCAGTATTCCTGGTTGTTGTTTCTTAAAGGGCTGAACTATATATCGACATGTCATTGAGTTTTTCAGACTAATCGTCTAATTGTGATTAGATTTGAAATATATGAGCTTGGTTCAGGCGACATCACAACATTATAAGAGCCAGAGGTTCAAACTGGTGAAGGACACACAAGAATTCTATGGTTGTAAATTCTCTTTTACTGTCAAACTGCAGATGGAAATAAAGGCCACATTTCCTTGTAGAAAGAGCCTGATGAAGGTGTGTTTGTTGATAGTTTTATAAAGCTGCCTCCCTCACACCAAAGCACTGTGGCACTACACTGATCCTTTACACTTTGTTCCTCTTTGATTCCTCTTTTGTATAGTTTGACTTGTGCCCATGACCCTGTGTGTGTGGACTGTCAAACTGCTCACACAGTCTCTTTTGAACTCTGATAAACATGTGTTGTGTGTGCCTTTAAGAGGCGGAGCTTCCTGCTTCCTCCTCAGATCCACACAGAGCTGTGGGTGCGCTCTCACTCTGAACTTTCACTCGTGTCGAAGTCAAACTGTTTCTGATCCAGGAGAGATGGCGCAGAAAGCACAGTCGACCAAGAAGCCTTTTCCCTGCTCCGTGTGTTTGGATCTACGGAAGGATCCTGTGACTATTCCCTGTGGACACAGCTACTGCAGGAACTGTGTCCAACAGCAACTGGGACCAAGAGGACGAGAAGCAGCTCTACAGCTGTCCTGAATGTCGCCTCAGCTTCAGGCCCAGGCCTGTCCTGGTTAAAAACATCATGTTAGCAGGTTTAGATAGGCAGATGAAGAAGACAGCGCCCCCTGCTGCCCTCTGCTATGCCGGACCTGAGGATGTGTCCTGTGATGTGTGCACTGGGAGGAAGCTGAGAGCTGTCCAGTCCTGTCTGCAGTGTGTGGCCTCTTACTGTGAGCGCCACCTACACACTCATTATGAACTGCAGCATTTAAGAAACACCAGCTGGTGGCGCCATCTCACAGGCTCCCAGGAAAAAATCTGCACTGAACCACGACAAAGTGATGGATCTATTCTGCTGCAGTGACCAGCATCTGCTCTGCTCCTTCTGCTCTGTGGACCAACATAAGGGTCATGACATAGTGACCTCTGCCTCAGAGAGGGCTCAGAGGCAGGCAGAGCTGCCGGCCAGGAGGGCCTGCTGCTCCAGAGCCTCCAGCACAAAGAGACAGACCTGAAGAGGCTCCAACAGGAGGCCCAGGACATCAGCCGCTCTGCCCAGACAGCAGTGCACAACGCAGCGACGACAGCTTCCAGGACATGGCCCTTCTCCTGGAGAAAAGACGCTCTGAAGTGGAGCAGCAGATCCGCTCCCAGGAGTCAGACCCGACTGAAGCCGAGTCCAAGAGCTCCAGGACCAACTGCAGCAGGACGTGAGGGGGCTGGATGAAGAGGAGCCTCTCTGAGCTGGACACACTGGAGCTCACCCAGGATCATAACCCAGTTTATACAGCGCTACGCTTCACGTCCCCACACACACAGAGCACCAGAGCCAGCCCCATTCACACAGGGGACCGGGGATACTTTGAGGAAGTGACCAGAGCGTGTCCAAGCTCAGGGACACACTCCAGCTCATCTCTGAGTCCAGTCCAGGTTTTTACTGCCACCAGCTGACTCAGCTCCAGAAGACCGACTTCTTATATTATTCTACAGAAATCACTCTGGACCCCAAACACCGTGAACAAATATCTGTCTCTGTCTGATGAAACAGAAGAGTAACATTTATGAGTAAATACCAGAGTTATCCAGTCATCCAGACAGATTCAGTGACTGGTTGTCAGGTCCTGAGCAGAGAGAGTCTGCCGGACCGATGTTACTGGAGGTGGAGTGGAGCGGGGGGTGTGTTTATATAGGAGTTTCATACAGAGAGATTCAGAGGAAAGGCTCTGATGAATGTTTATTTGGAAACAATGATAAATCCTGGGCCTTACACTGTGACAAACCAGTTATTGTCATTTTGTTTAAACAAAGTCAATCCCAGGTGTCAGGTCCGGGTCGGGTCCAGAATCGGGGAAAGGTTTACCTGGACCACAGTGCAGGGGTTTGGAGTTTTACAGCGTCTCTGAAAGTACCATGAGCCTCCTCCACGAGAGTCAGGGACCAGGTTCACTCGGACTCTCTACACTGGGGTCGAGATTTGTTATGTTGGAGACACTGCACATTTCACTAAACTGAAGTAGCAGCTTTGTTCTCCACAGTTGGATCCAAATTTGTGCTTTTATTTTATACTAATCGATTCTTAAGCTACTATCAAAAAACTAGACTCATTTGAACTAGAATCAAACCAAAAGGGAAAGAAAAATACAAAAAAATACAGGAAAAAAAAAATCAGCTTTACAAAAACCTTTCAAATGCTCTTGGTGTATATCAAAAATACTACTACTACTATTACTACTAAACTCATATATTCTGCCCATATTTAATGTAAGTGTGTATGTGTGTTTTTCTTTTTTATGTAAAGTTGGTGTTTTGTAATGTGAAGGAGCTTCACTTTTACATTTAGACCAAACCTTCGTCCCGTTTCACTTTTAAACTCCTTCCTGTTTGTTCTCATTGTGTCCAGCAGAGGGCCAGCACTGCTCCACAGAACATGACAAAGTGCTGTGAGGGACTGTCCTGGAACAATCTCACTTTTTTCTGCCCAGATAGTGGTTAATAATAAAAAGATGATGATTATTTTGTACCTTTTAGATGATTCCAGGACATGGACACACATGAGCCAAAAGGAGCGAGGGCACTAATGCCTCCACAACACCACATTTGCTCATGCACTCCATAGACTGTATAGAAATTGCTTTTGCTGTGTTCAGTTACTTAAACGTAACTAAAGGGTATGGTGGAAAGTGACCTAGGCTCATACTCACGTTCTGTAAAGAGTAGATTTTTGGGGTGATTACTTTTTACTGAGTATAATGACACCATGTAACGTAAATCAGTTTTAAACCTACAAGTACTGGTTAGTTACTGTACAAGTCCCAAACTGTCCCAATCACATCTGTCTCTGTGACTGATCTGTGACGCTCGTGCCCGAGTCAGAACGAGTCAGACGGAA